>CAOLHI010000984.1:0-463607 GCA_948474755.1 Ctenosaura bakeri
ACCGACGACGAGCCGCTCTCCATATCAACGCGCTGGAGCTGCTCGCCGTTAAAAAGCCCACGGGCGTTCCGCCATGCTGTGGCGGGGCGCACGGTCCTGATTCTGACGGACAACACCACCGCCGTCTGCTACATCAACAGACAAGGGGGGACTCATTCCACGACCCTGCTCGACATCGCGCTCGACCTGTGGGAATGGTGCATTCGCCTGCACACGCATCCCGCGGCGGTTCACCTGGCCGGGCAGGAGAACACCACGGCAGACGCCCTCAGCAGGGACACCTCATCCCATCACGAATGGTCTCTCTCCGGAGAGGCGTTCAGACTGATTCGGGACCGCTGGGGCGAACCATCGATCGACCTCTTCGCGACCAGGGAAAACGCGAAGTGTCGCCGATTCTGTTCCAGAGCGGGCCACGATCGTGCCTCCATCGGGGACGCTTTCCAGTTTCCGTGCCCGGGGAACTCCTCTACGCGTTCCCGCTTTCCCCGCTGCTCGGCCGGACGATATCGAGATCCTCGCCGACCGAGCCGACGCGATCCTGGTAGCCCCGTACGGGGCCGAGGCAACATTGGTTCGCACCCCTGCTACAAGCCGCGCGAGACGACCTGCCCCGGGTTTGCCCCCGGGCACCGGACCTGCTCTCCCACTCCGGCGGCCGAGTCCTCCATCCGGACCGCCACGCCTGGCCCTCCATGCCTGGAGGATATCGCACTAGACGATCCCGTGCTCGGTACCGTCCCGTCGCGGCCAGGAAGGAATCCACCCGTCGCAACTATCAATACAAGTGGCGACGCTTCCTGACCTTCGCTAACGAGAGGAGTGAGCCGGATCGCCCGCGGGGCTCCGACCGTCCTGCACTTCCTCCTGCACCTCCGGCAACAGGGCCTGGCGTTTCCATCCCTGAAGGTGTATCTCTCCGGTTTCGTGGCATACCAACCGCCACGATCTGCTGCCTCGGCCTTCTTCAGGAACGATACCGTTAAGCGGTTCCTGAAAGGACTTCATCATCTCTACCCGCCGGTATCGCCGCCGCTACCGCCGTGGTCCCCTCGCTGGTGCTCTCGCAGCTGACGAAGCCGCCCTTCGAGCCAATGGCGACCTCGGATGACAGGCTCCTGACAATGAAAACTGCCTTCCTGGTAGCGGTGACCTCAGCGAGGCGAGCGGGTGAGATCACAGCTCTTCGTTCCGATAGCCCTTCACGGTCTTCCACAGGGACAAGGTGGTCCTGAGACCTGACATCTCGTTCCTGCCAAAGGTGGTGTCCAGTTTCCATCTCAACCAGGACATCATCCTGCCTGCCTTCTTCCCGAACCCGACGACACCGTTGGAGCGGTCCCTCCACTCCCTGGACGTGCGTCGGGCAGGCTTCTACAAGGACAGGACTGCTTCCTTCCACAGACGCCGATCTCTTTGTTTGCTATGGGCGACGTCGGAAGGGCCTAAAAGTGTCCACCCAGCGCTTCTCCAAGTGGGTGGTGAGGACTATTGAACTGGCGTATGAGCTCGCGAGGAAGCCTCCGCCAGTCCTGCTTCGAGCCCACTCCACCAGAGCTGTGGCTACTTCTGCGGCCCTCCTGCGAGGAGTTGACCTGCATGAACTCTGCCGTGTGGCGACCTGGTCCCAACCATCGACCTTCGTGCGCCACTACAGGCTCGACTGCCGGTCGCGCAGAGATGCCCGGTTTGGACGTGAGGTGTTGGCTTCCGTGCTGTAGGACCTGACCCGCCGTCCGACCGGTAAGCTACACAGTCTCCTAGTGTATGAAGGCACAGAGACCACGAAGAAGAAGAACAGGTTGCTTACCTGTAACTGTGGTTCTTCGAGTGGTCATCTGTGCCATCATACACACCCGCCCTTCCTCCCCTCTTTCTCAGGTCCCTGTAGGTTCTACGGCGGACGACAGAACTGAGGAGAGACCGTTGCTCGGCGGGAGGAGCATGCGCAGTACCGGCGTGGGGGAGGGGTTCCCGCCAAGCGAACAAGCTCTAGAAGTTTCCGAACGCTACCGCGCAGGCGCTAAAGCTCCTAGTGTATGATGGCACAGATGACCACTCGAAGAACCACAGTTACAGGTAAGCAACCTGTTCTTCCCTTTCTTGCTGCCATGCTCTAAATGTGTTAGGTGAGCTGTGCTTATCAATCTCCTATTGGATCTTCACACTGTTCCTCTTTATGTTTCTGCCTATTCCTCCACCTACTAATATCACTACTACCATCCTAGGCACCTCTAACTACCATATATATGATTGTTCTACTGAATTTCTAGTCCTGATGAGTCTAGTGATAAGAATACATATCCCAAAAGATACCTATAGAATCTGGACAATGTAGTCTGTGAAAAATTAAGATCTGTTATTTTGGCAGTCCTTGCTGAAGGAGTTTGGTCTTAAATTGTAATGAAATTCATGCGTCCTTACTTGTTTCTTTCTTTCTCTCTTTCCTGGTAATTTTTTGCAGCAGCCATTCAGTTCCAAATTCATGGTTCTTCCTTTGGCTTTAACTCTTAGTACAGTAGCTGTACATGATTGTTCTCATGGATAAGACATCTTGTTGAAAGGTGATTATAATAACAATTACCCCTGCTTTGACCACTAAAGCCTAATCTTCTTCTTTTTTAAAAAAGGAAAAAAATACATCACAAACTGTTTCAAAGTTCTGCTTGAGCTACTTTTCAATTATAGTGGGTGAAGCAGAACGAAATTGTTACAGCCACTTATTGATTGTGTTGCTATCCATTAAGGTACAACAGAAGAAGTCCATCATATTTTATAACAACTCAACTATTTAAAATAACAAAGACTTCCCATTGTTTTCTTTTCTTTTGCCTTTCTTTTGTCATTACTCTGACAAATACATTTTGCTCAGCACCACAATCAAATTCAGGAATCATAATGAAGAAATTTTGTATTAGAGTTGACATTTCTTCTTCACTTAGCTGACAAAATCCTTCTATGTTTGCATTCAATTTGAGTTGCTGAAGCAGAACAAAGGCAATGAAATATATTAATCACATTAATGATATTTTAGTGAAACTGGCTGCCTCCTAAAGAGACTGCATATATGAACTATAAATGGTGATCCTATCAACAGGCAAATGATTAAAAGCTATCATGTTATAGTTATAATTATACCTGTTTTTAATAAGTTGAACTATGTAGTGAAGTCCTTAACAATCTAAAAATGAAGGGGAGGGGGAAATTGTGCCCAGAATGGGGAAATGTTTGATGCTGGTGATTCCACAAGCTTGCAATGAGTAATTTCTGAGTTGCATAAATCTCATCTTAGGGCTGGACTATCTTTCTCTTTAAGCCCCATCCTCATATCATAGAATCATAGAATAATAGAAGTTGGAAGTGACTACAAGAATAATCTAGTCTAACCCGGTGCCATGCAGGAATGCACAATCAAAACACTCCTGACAGTTGGCCATCTAGCCTATGTTTAAAAACCTCCAAAGAAGGACACTCCACCACACTCCAAGGTAGATTTCACTGCTCTTACCATCAGGATGTTCCTAATGTTTAGATGGAATCTCTTTTCCTGAAGTTTGAAGCCATTGCTCTGTGTCCTAGTCTCTGGAGCAGCAGAAAGGATGCTTCTTCCATCCTCCATATGACATCCTTTCAAATATTTAAACATGGTTATCATGTTGCTTCTTAATCTTCTCTTCTCCAGACTAAACATATCCAATTCCCTAAGCTCCTTCTCATAGGGCATGATTTCCAGGGCTTTTATCATTTTGGTCACCCTCCTTTGAACACATTCCAGTTGGTCAAAATCTTTCTTGAATTGTGGTGCCCAGAACCAGACACAGTATTCCAAGTGAGGTCTGACCAAAGCAGAATAGAGAAGCAGAATAGAGAAGTACATCCCTCAGTCTAGATACTATACTCCTATTGATTCAGCTTGTGGTCTATTAAGACTCCTAGTCACTTTTACATGTCCTGTGGTTGAACCTTTTCCTGTCCTCCTAACTTCCTGTCATCTGCAACTTTGATAAACTTGCCCTCTATTCTCTCATCCAAGTCATTGATAAAGATGCTGTATAGCACTGGGCCGAGGGCACAACCCTGCAGCATCCAACTATTCACTTCTCTCCAAGATGAAGAGGAGCCATTAGTGAGCACCCTTTGGGTTTGGTCATTCAACCAATTACAAATCTACCTAATAGTAGCATTTGCTAGGCCACATTTTACTAGCTTGTTTGCAACAGTATCATGGGTGACCTTGTCAAAGGTCTTACTAAAATCAAGATATGGTACTTCCATAACATTGCCTTCATCTACCAACTTTGTTACTCTATAAAGAGATATAAAGAATTAGTTTCCTCAATACTTCCATGGGTACATGACTACAGTCCATCCAAAGCAACAGATGCTGTTTTGGTTGAAGTGGCACCTTTTCACGCTAACCAACATAGTTAGACTGAGGTTGTTAATCAAGAAGGTCGAGCATTATGCTCTGCTTGCATAGTTCCATCTCCATCCCGTGTGTATATCTTTATTTAATGGGTACAGTGGGTATTCTCTTTGTGTCCCAAGCAATACCTTCCCCAGTCCTTGGGAAGGTTGCTGTTGCTGCTTACCAATAAGTAGGGGAAAGAACTTGCAATTCAGAAATTTATGAATTAGCTTTTCTTGGCTATGAGTGAAGGGGTGGAGAAAATGGAAACATGCTCACAAAGTGTACTCTCCATTCCTCTCAGGGTTACATTGGTTGACTTGCTTCCTTATGCTCTCCTCTCCCCATTGGTAAGCAAGAGTAGCAGCTGCACCTCCTCACTGGGCTTGACAACTGTGAGGAGAGGGAGTTTTGGATACGATACAAAAAGCTATAGAATAGCACCTTCCACTCCACCCAAAAAGAGACATGCACCACTAACAGGATTCTGACTGACAACTCTTCAGGAGCTCAGATAAGAACTCTTTCTAGCCATACATGGAGATGTCAAGGGTTGAACTTGGAGCTTTTTGCATGTAAAATATGGGTTCTTCTGCCAAGCTGTGTCCTAGTAATGGATGGCATCACCTATTATTTGCCAGTGAAAGAACAACAGAGGAAGACTGGCCTAGATTCCTATGGAAGTGAGTTCCAGAGCCTAGGAAGGGCCTCTCTTGTGTCTGCAACAAAAGCACCTATGAAGCTGGCTGGACTGAAGGAAAGCCGATCCCAAGATATCAAAACTTGGGCAAACTCATATGGGCAGATGAAGTAATGCAGTTAATCTAGATCTAAGTTATATAGGGCTTAATAGGTCAGAGCTTGCATTTTGAAATGTGTCTAGAAACCAGTAACTGATAGAGTTGACATAACAAGGAGTGTGTTCTCCCTGCAAGAAACTCTGATTTCTGTTTTCAGTATCCTCTGTCTCCAGTATACTCTGAAGCTTCCAAACACTTCCCAAAAGGCAGCTCCATGTAGAATGTGTCACACTCATGCAAACAGGATGAAATCAAGGTATGTGTCACTGTGGCCATAGCAGACATCTCCAGGATGTCTGGCAGGTGGCGCACTAGTTTTAATGGTGGAAAGGAATACACACAAGTGATGAACCTGAATTTTCAGGAGCAGAGTAACCTCATTCAGTGTTGGACCCTTATTCCCTGATCTGTGACTACCAGCACATCTGTCTTGTCTGGACTAAGCTTCACTTTCTTCACCCTTATTTAGTCCATTACTGATGCCAGATACTTGTTTAGATTGAAGTGGCTTCATTTGAGTTAGATGGAAAGGATGGTTTGGCTGTCATTAGCATACTGGTGGCTTAAACAACAGACAGTTTCTTCCAACATTGAGGACTTAACCAACCGGAAAGGACTCAAAGGCCAACGGCTAAGGCAACGAACAGCAATCTCCCAGAACCACTTCTGTGCTTTCCCCCTCAAGAACAATAAAAACCACCATAAAACAGTGGCTTCATGTCCCATCCTAGAGAGGCAACCATGAAGGACACCATGATCAATGGTATCAAAAGCTGCTGAGAAGTCCTGCAAAACCAACAGGGACATGGCTTGTCTGTCCAGCTCCTGTTAGGTCATCTAAAAATGTGACCAGATCCAAGCCTTAAGCCCAGTTTTAGATAGTCTGTTTCATTCAGAAGTCCCTGGAACCTGGAAGGCACTGCCTGTTCCAGTACCCTGCCCAAGAATGCAATATGGGAGACTGGGCAATAATTACCCAGTGCTGTGCAATTCAATAAACATTTTACCACCACTTCTTTTAAGCAGGCAGGAAATCCCTCCCCTTAGCTACTCAGCTAGTCATCATCCCGTCTGCCACTTCTATGAGCCACTTCTGGATTTCAAATTAGCCATTCTATGAATTGAGGTGTTCCTTTCATTCACAGAAGAAACTAGGATCAGCAGAGGGTGCCTGCTGGAAGAAGGAGCTGGAGAGGTAATTTTCAGTTATTCTTTTTCCCACTGGATTGCCTTTCATGCTGCTCTGTTCTCCAGAGTAACCTTTCAGGAGGCACAGAGGGCTGGAGGGGAAAGTTCACCTGTCCTATGTACACTTTTCTGAGTATGAGCTTTACTGAACACAGTAGGACTTCTAAGTAACTATGCAGGAGGTTAGCTGTAAATCTTTCAGTAATATATAAATCCATTCACTAGCAAGCAACCTGTACGCATGTGTGCTTCACTTTCATAGGATCATGTTCAGATGTAGATTGGCCTTTCTAATTAAGTAAGGTATCAGTTGTAAGATGCTTGTTGTCAATTGCTCTTCAAAAATTGTAGTTGGTTGCTTGCAACATCATAATTGTTGTTGACATCTTCATCATTACTATGTGCTTCAACATAAACCTGCCCAGAACTTTCAGTACAATTGGATGAAGGCAGGGGGTGAAACAAAGACACAAAAAAGGGGAGGACTGAGGAAATAGGCAACAGAACCTTGAGTGAATGAATAGGTCCTTGGGTGTTTCCTGCAAAGCTTGAGCTAGAAGTCCTGGTGAAAGGTGAAATAGACTTCCTAAGATGTTGTACAGAAAGCAAATAGCGGTGAATACAAGAGGCTAAAAAGTAAATTCAGTGCTTGGGAATTTTTAAAAGTTTGAAATGAATAAGATAAGGGAAAGGAAATGAAGCCAATAAAGAACAAATATTAATGAAAAGATGTGAGGAAAAACTGTGTGAGGAAAATACATCTACAATGTAACTCCTTTTTACTATATGGTTAATGGTTACACAATAGAGACAGAAATAACTGTGACTCTGAAACAACTGTGCTGTGCAGATATCTAAAGTTTATTTCACCTTTGGGAAAAGCTTTCCTGGGGCTTGTATTGCCCACATTGAGTCTTACAGAAATATGTGTGTTTTTAACTAGAAAGAAATGTATGTCAAGCCTTTAAAAAAGAAGTGTGAAAGGCACAAATAAATAGCTTGCCCAGCTCTTTCGCCATACAGTTTTTAAACACTGGGTTTATTTTAAGTATCCTATCACATTCATCCTCTCAATAGATGTCTAGTTTTCTAACAGTTTATCCACGATTGAGCAAAATTTATTGGGGGGATATGTATCTGCTCTGATTGCAACTGCTGACATATAACTGTAAAGCCTCTGGCATTTAGTTCCATTCTGTTCTCCTTATGTAATATCACATTTCTGTAGGTGATAAGATTTCTGTAACATCTGAGAAAATGCAGCCAGCAGTGAAGTTTATTTCAGACCACTTCCTTGCATGTACTTGAAAGTAGGTCATTTTTCTCCAGTGTGAATTGCAGTAAGTTTCTCTACAGGGGAACATTCAGTACATAGACTACAGAAACAAGGAAAGATGTTTCTGCTAGGCTTTCCTCTGATTAGAAGTGTTTCCCAAATTGGGGGTGAGCCTGCAGTTACTGAACTTGTCAGAGCAGTATTTCTAAGACTTCAAACTACAGTCAATAAAAGGTGCTGATTACGATGGTGATATCATAAGACTTTCCTCCAGTCATGGAAATAGTTAATCAGAGGCACTGTCTGTTATATTGAAGAGCTCATAGATTGTTTCACTGCATGGCCTTTTGAATAGGTGTTAGTACAGTATGTGCCTTCAGGTCACTTGTTGACTTGTGGGAACTCTATGAATTTCATAGGGTTTTCTTAGAGAAAGATTACTCAGAGATGTTTGCCGTGCTGTGAACAGGAGAGTATTATCAATGTATATATGTTAATAGAATGCCTGATTTGAAATGATGTCCATTGCCTGATGAAAAGCAAATCTTTATGATTTACAGAGGAAAGACTATCAGAACTTGTCCAACTAGACCTATAGTCTGTCTTACTCTAATCAAAACAAAAACTTAACTAATCAAACAAACAAAAAACCTCGTTAACAGAGTTAATCAGAAAAAACGTTGAGAAGTGTACAAAATTTACATGCAGATGTGTTACAGATATGCAGAATGTGTCAGTTATTACCAGAACCTATTCCCTATTTTGGATTGTATTCAGTTCAGATTTGTATCCTATACGATTGACTTCTTCTTTCTGAAAAGGACCATGAGCAATCAAAAGAGAAAGGTTGCAGCAACTTATCAGGGGAGCAGTAGGTTGTACATGGCAAAATCCAACAAACATCCTATGGATTTCTGAAGGCTTCCATCCATGGAGCACCATATACATGATTTTTGGCACTTCATTTGCCTGTTTCCCTCTTCTCTTTTCTGAAAATGAATGACAAGAGTTATAAGATTCATAGAGGAAAAATTCTGGAGTTTTAATGTTGACTGTCCAGTTGTTTGTTTCTCTCTCTGTGTGTCTCTCTCTCTCTTATTTGAACAGCCCATGTTGGTGCAAAACACCACATTTTTCTATGTATAATCATTCCTTTGCAACTCTTGGGGATGTTCACATATGAGGAGAAGTGTTCAAGATTTTCACTGGTCTGTTATTTTCCTGATGGGGTTTTCTGATGGTTGGGAATCCTATTTTTGACATGGAGGTAAATTCTAACCAATAATCTTTCCTTCTGTTCTTGGGAATTCTGCTTCTCTCCCAGGTGTGTACCCACCAGTGTTTTATGCACACAACTACCTTCAAACATTATAAAAATAGAAATGCAGCTAATGATTGGTGGAATTGTAGGTATCCTTGTTTTGCAGGTAAAGTGGCCCATTCATTGTATAAATGAGTACTCAAAACTTTGGTTGGAATCATCTTGGTGATTTACACTGGCATAGTGCCTGTTATACCTGTGTTAAGCACTCTTTGGAGTTG
The DNA here is from genome assembly GCA_948474755.1 of Ctenosaura bakeri. Classification (NCBI taxonomy): domain Eukaryota; kingdom Metazoa; phylum Chordata; class Lepidosauria; order Squamata; family Iguanidae; genus Ctenosaura; species Ctenosaura bakeri. The sequence goes on from CAOLHI010000984.1 coordinate 9,215, forward strand.
TGTGCAGCAGCAGCAGGAGCAGTGGGGTTTAAAAGAAAGCCATCTCTTTCACTAGAGAATGCTGTCCTGCCAGCTTCTGAACGTTTTGGGAACTGCCAGGATATCTTTCTTTCTTGAAAAATATGATTCCCTGTGTTGTCCATCCATCATCCACTCTCAGCCATTTTACATCACTGCTCTGCTGCTGCTTATGCCATTGCCACAACCATCTATACTAGTATCGTTATACCAGCCTACAGTACTGTGACCTTAGTTGGCTACCTTGTTTTAACAAACAAGGAATCTTGACAACCTGGACAAGCTGGACCAAAATGGTGAAGGGTCTGTAAGCCATGCCCTATCAGGAGCTGCTTAGGGAGCTGGGGATGTTTAGTCTGCAGAAGAGAAGGTTAAGAGTCGACATGATAGCCATGTTTAAATACTTGAAGGGATGCCACGTAGAGGAAGGAGAGGGCTTGTTTTCTGCTGCTCCAGAGACCAGGACAAGGAGCAATGGATTCAAGCTGCAGGAAAAGAGATTCCACCTGAACCTCAGGAAGAACTTCCTGACGGTCAGAGCTGTCCGGCAGTGGAATATGCTGCCTTGGAGTGTGGTGGAGTCTCCTTCTTTGGAGGGTTTTAAGCAGAGGCTGGATGGCCATCTGTTGGGAATGCTTTGATGTGTGTTCCTGCATAGCAGGGGGTTGGACTGGATGGCCCCTGTGGTCTTTTCCAACTCTATGATTCTATGATTCTATATATAGTCAGTCTAGAAGCATATACCTGGTGTTTTGATTGCGTGCGTCATCTAGAGAATAGATCATCGTTTCAGAAGCATAGGTATGACTTATTTACTTATTTATTTACTTACTGCGGATGCAGCAATAGGGTTTTTTGTTTGTTTACTGGGTGGGAATCATAGAACCGAAATATCTCAAAATGATGTTCCTGTGCTCCTGATTTCCTATGGTGTATTGAGCTATAGTAGATTTAATTGCAATTTAAATTGTTGCAGATGTTGTCTGTAATTTTAGCTTTTTGCACAGCCAAAATTAACTTTATTTTGTATCTATAGCTTAAAACATCAAATGATGGGCAACACATGGTCTGTAAGTTATAGGACACAATGGTGCAAGTACATATGGTGTTAAAACTGAAGCATAGCATAGCCATATCAACCATATCCTCATGTACCCTTGTCATCACAACCTTGCAATGTTTTTGGAAAGGTATCCTTAGCTGTCACAGTGTATCACTTCCATATCCTTTTAGTGGCCTTTCTTTTGTTTTGTTTTTAAATCTGTGTATGGGAAAGACTTCCTATTGCTTTGTTCTAAATCTTCATATTTATTCCATGTCTTCTTTACAGAGCATCTGAACTCACTTTAGGATTGCAAATGTCCCCATTAGTCTCATCCAGCAACAGTTGGTCAATAGACAGGAGTTCTAGGAATTTTAGTTCACTAGGTTGGCGAAGGCTAAGGAAGAGTTAATTCTTGATCCTCGAGATATTTACAGATATGTCATATTAGGGAGCTTAAATCACATTTGTTCTTCTTCCTTCCATAACAATAACAGCCACTGACAAATTCTATACCAACCCTGTGGGAATTCTAGTTGCTGTGGTACTTCCACTGAAATGCATCTAGGTAGTAGTATAAATAGAGAGCCAAGGTGGAGTAGTGGTTTGAGCATTGACTACAACCCTGGAGGCTAGGATTTGACTTCCCACTCAACCATGGAAACCCACTGGGTGATCTTGGGAGCATCATACACCCTCAGCCCCAAAAAATCCTGTGATAGGTTCACCTTATGGTTGTCATAGGTTGGAAGCAATTTGAAGGTACACAACACCAGCACCAACAACTAGTATAAATAAGTAAAATAGTGCACATGATGCTATTTTGTGTTGTCTATCACTATGGGTTATCCAGTCACTAAAATATTTTTTGAACTATACATGCAAGAAGAAGGATCAAACACCACCACATTTACTCTCCTACCTGCTTTTTCATTGCCTTTCATATCTACAGAGGCAACTGTAGGGGAAAGCTTTTGTGTATCAATGGTTCTTATATCCTGCAGAGACCTCCATTTTTATAGGAGACTCTTCCCCAGAAACAGTCAGTTTCTATATACGGAAGGCAATAAAAATGGGGATAGTACAGAGCTTGTGCAGTCCTGCCCATTCTACTGCCTTGTCATCTAAACTTTATGAACAAATGCATAGAGTTCATGTGATCCAACTGTATCATGTGGCGTCATCCACAGTGCTCACATGGAAAGATGGTTGATTGCAAAGTACACAGAAGATATTCCACTTTCTGCAACTATGTAATTTAACTTGGAAGAAGGCAACTGTTTTCCAGTAATAGAAATGATGCCATTCCCTGCAAGAATCACATCCTTTCATTCTAGATTGTGATACTGCAAGAATCCCATCCTGACTGTGGAAAGCTGAATAGCATTCCTACAATATTATAAACCTAAGCAAGATTTCTCTGCAGCTTTCTTCTATCTCCTTCCCCAACAGTTTAAGCTCTCATAAATATCAGTGTTTCAAGGTTTCAATATCTATACTTTTGAGTAAAGTAAAATTAGTGCGGTTAATTATGTATGTTCAGCAGATATCTACAGGATTCTTTCTTCCATTCCAACACAGTTTTTTTAGAGTTGTGTGACAAATTATCCCTCTTCATTCTCTTTTTCTCATTATTAATTGTAATAACAACCTACGAAAAGTGGAAATATATAGATTCAAAGTATATTTTATATGGGTACAGTTGGATTGCCATGACCTCATACTGGCAGACACTTCTTCTTAATGTTTAGTCTACTTAATTTTTCTTACAATGTAAGCCCGTTGCTTCAGTTCTTGCCCTTCAGAGCAAAAGGAAAGCAAATTGTTCTATCATCTGTGTGAGAACCTTTCAAGTACTGAATATAGCTCTTCTACTGGTGTAGGCTGGTTTTCTTTAAAGAGGCTGAGGCATTGCTCAAACAAACAACCATACCAAGAAATATATTGTTCATTTTATTAACATTATGGTAGCATTGTCAGAATACCCTTGATGCATAGAGCCCTTGATTTGCATAACACAATGACTGATTATTCTGGCAATATTTTTTCAACAAAAGGTCAAATAGAAACACATAAAATGGGAGGACTTGTTCTTTTTCACCACTTTGCATTCTGTGTAACTATTACAGCCTTGGAGGATTGATGAACAGAAGTCAAAATATATTAAAAATTTAAATTCCATCAAGGTATGCTAACCCAATTATATATAAAGTATCACTGTGATGGATTGATTGACAAGTGGCAAATGTGCTCTGAAGAAAGCCCAAAGACATCTCCCTCTGGAAAACATAATGTGAACTAATACATCAGCTGGTGGCATTAGTTTTATTAGTTTTTCTGGTCAATTCATTTGCTTTTGCCAGAATTCTGGGATCTTTATAGCACAGGCTGTTCAGTCTATTTTCATAATAGTTCATCAAAAGTCTGTCCAGTGGTCAAAAGATGGAGAAATAACTTCAAAGGCAAGAAATAAGAGAAGTCAAAATGTATTCAGTCACAGATAAAAGTAAGGAAGGCAGGACATGATACTAGTGAAGTATCATACCTAATCCTATGAATGACTTAATATTTGGGTAGTCATACCAGTGACTAGCACTGCCACACAAGAATATATCCATAGGTGTTGCACATTGTATCTGAAGCTTAGAGTGGGGGAAGTGGCAGTTGATTGAGAGCTGGTCCAAAAGTACAAGAACCTAAACAGTTGCTTCAACACAATGGTCCGAGGTGGCAACAATAACCACAACTGATGGCTCCATTCTAGAGACTTGCAATCAATTAAAAGGGGAAAGAAGTGAGACAGAGTGCTACAGGTGAAACATGAGATGGGTAGACTGTAAACCTGGATATGTCATGTGCATGACTTCACATAGTTGGGAACACTGCTTCTGCTCTGGAAGAGATGCATGTTTGAGAGTCACACAGGAAAACAGATGCCTTATATCAGATCAGACCATTGGTTCATCTAGTTCCATGTTTTCTGTACTGACTGGTAATTTTCTAATGTCTTAAGTAAGAAATGTTTCTTAGCCCTACCTGGAGATGTCAGAGGTTGAACCTGGGGCCCTTTGCATGCAAAATGTGAGCTCTCCTGTCAAGCTGTGACTCTGTCACAGATGGCATCATCTCGTATTTGCTCTCAGTAAAAACAAAAACAGCTTTCCCCTTCTGTTTTTATGATTTCCACAAAGCAGATTTTTAGTGTAAGACAAGCTTTAAAAAAGGGTTAATTTGTGTACTCTATTAGAGTTTGGAGGAATATAGGAGATTGTTTTATGCTCAACCAAACCATCTGTTCTACTGTTGTCAATTCTGACTGGCAGTTGCTCTCCAGTGTTGTAGGCAGGGTTGTTTCTGAGAATTACCTCAAGATCCCCAGCATTCCTTGATGGTCTCCATCTACAAAGCAACCAGATGTGCTTAGCTTCCAAAATCAATCGAGATCAGGCTAATTCAGGGGTGGATATTTACACCTCACCTACCAGCATAAATTCATGTGGCATGTTTTAATACCAAAGTTTGACAAATTAGGCAAGAATTATCAGGGATGTGCAAAGAATGTATACAAGTCTTCCTGCCAGACCTCAGGGGTTCCAGCTGGTAGTCTGTTTCTGAATCTGTGGGCCATGGCAGATCTCAGAGGAGATAATGGCTGCTGCTGCCAGATGTTAGTCCTCGGCTGCCACTGCTGATCTCTCTTCCAGTCTGGCAGATGCAAGAGGTACCAGGGGAACAAAGACGTTTAAAGCTTTCTTCAGTCTTTGGATGTTCTGTGTTACCAATATTCTTTTGTTTGAAGCTTAAAAATGCCTTGCATTGGTCCAGGTGTTATATACTGAAAAGGATAATATAGATAGTTGAAGTCCAGGATGCTATTATGTGTAAAAGATGCTGGGCAGATGTTCTGATGGGTAGCTGTATTCTCTAACACAAAGACATCCCCCCATCCATCTTAAAAACCACACAGCTTTCCTTCTGTTCAGAGGATCTTGTTAGTTGGTGTGAATAGAAAAATTCAATATGTTGTCCTCTAGAATTAGAGTTTTGGATCTAAACTTTCCTTTTCTGTTTAAGGTATGGGTAACTCAGGCCCCTTGATGTTATTGGACTACAGCTCTCATTATCCTTCACCAATAGCAATGCTGTCTAGAGCTGAGAGGAACTGCGATCGAATAATATCTGGTGGGGCCCAAGTTTTCATACCTGCTATATTCACATCCTACCGTGATTATTTTTCTATTGCAAAGTTTTCCCCAATCTAGTTGCACTATGAATCTACAGTGACATTTCTTTGTATAAGTTTTTGCTGTCTTATCTAATGTGCTGCTATACTTTGAAGCCTTGGTTTTTGTTTTTCCTTTAATAGGTCTAGTAAAGTATTGTTCTTCTTTCCCTCTTAGAACCAAACCACGTTTGACATTAACACATCACAGCAAATACCATGGATCCTTTTTTTTAAATTCTTATTTTAAAAAAACTGAATAGCTTGTGCAGGTAAACTGGCAATCAGGAGCACAACTTCAGTGTGGAGGGGGGAGGATTTTTTACATTTCATCTCTTGCAGATGTGCTGATGAAAATCACTGGTGGCAGAGGCTGGACCCACTAGTGTCAATGGAAATCAATGGTGTCATTGAAAGCCCCCTACAGATGTCAGTGGATGGCATCCTGATGGGGCTAATAGCAGATGAGGATATTTATCAGAAACACAGTGGGGAGAAAAGTGGGATAAAAACCATCTTCATGCACTATAGTCCTTCTCCTGATTCCTCCCCCTCCCACAACAGCTGTTTAGAGTTAAAAAGAAATAATGGTGCTAGTTGTACTGACACATCTAGTATCGTATGAACTTTGACTCTTGGCTTTTAATAGTTGGTGTTCTTTATCTCATCTCCATTCTTATGTTCCATTCTCACTGTTTTGACCCTTTTGTACGCACTTTAGGCTGAAACACCCTTACCTCATTACTTGAGAGTAAGTCCCATAGAACATAGGCTGCTCCTGTTTTCCATTTGATCGTCATGAGTTCTCTTTCTTGGGCAATCTAAAATGTTGAATTAATAAGATGAAAAGCTGGGAACTGGCTTGTTCCTACCAACACAACAGCTAGTGGCTTGGAACTGTGATCTTGCCAAGACAGCAGAAGGGGAGAACTTTTTAGCTGGGAAGAAAGGTACATGTTAGATAAAAATGCTGAAATAGCAATGTGGGTCAGCAAGGTAGCTAACAACAGAGAGCTGGGTGTAAGATCATTGCAAACTCTTGAGCAGCTCTTCTAGATCCATCCTTCCTACATCAGTGTCTTGTCTCAGCTGAATTTTAGTCACGGTCTCATACTCAGGAGCTGAAATTGGAGCAGGAAACTGTCATGCTACCAGGGGGCACTCCAGGTCATCATTGGCTCATTGTAGGTTCACAACTGTCTTTTTTACATGGGTTCCAGTGGGCCCAAGCTCAGAGGAAAGAGTGTACATCTGATTTCTTATATTTGGCATCACTGAAAATCAAAGAGTCTTTCTTACCTGCATACCTAGAGGTCTTGATTCCTTTTCTAAGGATATTCTGTCTGACTCAGGCTTTGGCAGGTCGTGATAAGAACATTTATTTGCAGATATATGTAATCATATGCTTTAAATAGTCATATTCAGTCAGTTATAGTAAAAAAATAGTAATTAATAGGCACAGCCACATGTCAAAATGTCAGTTTTAAAAATATGATATTAATAGTTGCATAAACATTTAGATGTGGCAAATATAGAAAGAAAATGCATGCCATACATACATTATTTAGAATATTCTAAGATTTAAATGAATCATTAGCACAAAAAGAGTGGGGGGAGCAACATGTAAATTTATATTAAATTTAGCTTCAGTATCTCTTCACACTTCAGCTGCTGTAGTAGAAGAGCTGGTGTACTATTTCCTTTCTCGAAGATAATGAAAATGAATTTACCAAAAGTCAGTATGTTTGCAACCAATCCAATAGCTTTTTCTTTCCCTTCCTTTCAACTCTTATTTTCCCATCATTTTGGACAAAGCAATAGCTGTAGACTGTATAAGCTTCAAAACATCTTGAGAGCTGTGTTTTGCATACAATATTATACTATGTGTCTGTGTGCGCGCATGTGTAGAGGCATCAAAATTTGATTATATGCGGAATGTAATCTCAGTACTGTACTATCCCTGCTGAACAGTGTATTGCAAGAATATTCCAATTGATATTCTGAGTGGTATATTTCTCTTCAATCATCTTCCTGAATACTATTCCAACTAGGAGATGATTGGAATACTGAACTGAATCAAAATGTATACATTAAATTGCTTATTCAAATATCTGGCTTTGATGTTGGTACAGAATTTAAATAGCAGGCAGCATATCCTGCTTTATGTTTGATGAGCAAGAGATGCTATTCTAACAGCAGAAATTACAAATGCACATAACATGCTGCAAAGGTGGAAGAATGCAGATTTTAGCTATTAGTTTGTACAACTGTATTTGCATAATACCACACTACAGGCTGCTCATCATTCCATGTAAGAGTCTTTATTAAACAGTTTTGTTCTTTAAAGAAATCTCAAATTTATCTCTGTTGGATTTGAAAAATATATGCCACTGTTATTAAATTTTTGTGGATTTAGTAAAATTCTAAAGGTACCCAGCAATGCTTAATTTTTGGAAAGGTTTGAGAACAGCCCTTCCTTTCCTTTGTCTGGGACCTTATAAAAAGCTACTACCTAGAAGGCACTGCTGGAAGGGAGAAACTTATGCTTTGCATTGTAAAAGAGCTGTCTGGCCGTAGACCCTTCTAAAAGAGTGTGGCATGGAAGGCATTAGTATCTAGGGTGGTTGTTACTAGGGCAGTGACTGATGTCCAGGAGGTTCTGCTTGCTTGGAAAAATGAGATGAGGAGCATCTGGAGCATTTGCCATTGTGCCATCCAGAACCCCAGGTGCTCTGATTCTTTAATAGTGAATTGAGAATAATGAACAGAAATCAGCATAACTCAGGAAGTCACCTGAGAGGACATTTCACAGTGTCAGCTGTTTGGTAGTCATTCTGCAGTGGTTGGTTTTGGATAGTTACTGTTGCCACTGTGGAATTACTGTTGAAGGAGTTGATCTCTGGGCCACCCTATCAAATAAGCAGGAGACCAAGTGCTATGTTCTTTTCAGTCTATACCCTAGGGGATTGAAATCAAGCAGAGGGTGAGTTATAGGATGGTTTCCTGTTGTGGCAACTATTCTTCTGCTCTGATTTCTCTTTCTTTCTTTCTTTCTTTCTTTCTTTCTTTCTTTCTTTCTTTCTTTCTTTCTTTCTTTCATGGGCAGTTCTCTCCACTGAACTCCACATAGAGTTCAGAGTGGTGAGAAAACAGTGTTTGATTACTGTAGTTGGAGCAAACTTAATTTTCTATCTGTCACTGTCTGTTTAGGTTTTTAGCCTCTCTGTGTGTGGGATGTAGAATTGCTGAAAACACTGATTATTTATTTATTTAAATAATTCACACCCTGCCCTCCAACCAAAAAGAATTCCAGAGCAGTTTATAAATAATTTCACAGTTCTCTGCTCTCAGGCTTGCAGTTTGAATAAGATATTTCAAACAAGGAAAAGGAGACGGCCATTGCGTTTAGAGGCCTGGAGTTCTCTGAAGAAATAATAAGGAATCATTAGAGGCTTAAAGGATCTAGGCCTTGTTGTTCTATGGTTGCTTCCCTGTCCAAGGCTACAGACTTAGGGCCTTTCTACACTACACTGTTATAGTGCTACTATTTCACTTTCAACATCCTATGGAATCCTGGGGTTTGCAGTTTAGGGAGAGGTGTTTAGAAATCTCAGCCAGAGAGCTCTTTGGCTTCAGTAAATTGCAACCCCAGAATTCCACAGGATGTTGAAAGTGGAATAATAGCACTATGGCCCTTTCTGCATGAGGCAGTTAAAATGGGTCAAGGCGTCCTGGCACGGAGGTCGTCCGCACCTTGGATCGGACTAGATGCGGACTATTTAACTTAGTTCCGCGCCTCAGTCCAATCCAACCCGCCCCCAAGTGGTCCTCCATCGCGCTAAGTAAAGACTGGAAAATTCCAGTCTTTACATTTTCTGGAATGCGCCATTGCGTTCCTATTTACCTGTGCAGATGCGCAGGCTCGCACCAATGCGAGCCTGCGATCAGCGGAGGGCAGGCTGTGGGTGTGGCCAGCGTTAGTGGCTGGTCCACTCCCACGAAGACACTGGAAGCCGCCATTTTGAGCCGGAAGCCACAGGAAGCCGCCATTTTGAGCCAGAGCAGTGCGGATCTACAGACCTCGCACTGCTCCAGTTTGCCCTGCACCAATGGAGGAGACCTGCGGAAGGGCTCAAGGGACAGCGTGCATTACTTCAGACCCAAGAAGAGCTGGTAAGTAATGGCACGGAGCGATTCACTCACCTCATGCGGAAAGGGCCTATAACAGTGCGGTGCAGAAAGGCACTAAGTCTACTAACCTCCCAGACACCTAACAGAAAACCAGCGGTGGATTATCTATTCTAAGTCTAGGACAGTCTAGCAAAGATGGTCTGGTAAAAGAATGGAGCAGCCACAGGTGGGCTGGTGGTGGGCAATCAAGTTCAGCAGACGGTGGATGCTCTTTTTCTCCCTCAGAAGCCAAAGCAATGGAAGTTGGAATCTGGAAGGAGAAGTTCTAACCAGCCACTGGGACCCAGGCATAATGGAGGTGGGTTTTTTTTGAAGGCCATATTTTATCTTTATTGCTACATCTTATGATTTTGCTGCCTTGTTATTGCGATGGTTGGCTTATTCTACTTCTATTACATCTTGTGTTTTGGTGCATTAATATGTCTAAATTCTTGGGGGATTTCTGCCTGAAAAGTTCTACTATAATAATAAAAACATTTATAATAAAAGTGGTAATGGGGGTGGAATATATCTATACATCCCAGCATCTTATCTTAAACACCTTTCCTAGATTCAGGATATGTTGTGACTGTAATTAACTCAAAACACTCTAACCTTGATTTTTGTTTGTTTGTTTGTTTGGTCATTGTCACCATACATGATTCAGAGCTAAGGTCCTTACCTGAAAACAACTCTGAGTCAAATCAAGCCCTTTCTTAAAATGATTGTAACTGTCACTTCCTGGTTATCCTCTAAAGTTGTATGCTAACATTTCCTTTCATTTGCTTTATCTGAGCAAAGCCTTTCTGAGCATCTGAGCTCCATTTTGCCTTCTTCTTCATGGCCTCTGTAACTCAAACCCAAGGGTAGCAAATTTACACAGGAAGCTCCTTATTTAAAAAGGTATATGGATGTAGAAACACCTTACCACTGACAATCATTTATCTTCTACATCTTCGAGCATATATTACATTCTCCTTGTTTTTAAAATAATATGTTAATCTAAGCAGAAATCTAGCTTACAAATACAGCCAGTTGGCATGGGCCAACTACTCCATGTTGAAAGGTCTTCCATGTTTATTATTTCTGTGTGAGAGACAAAAAAAATAATTACTGATAATCTAAGACCCATTCTATTATGACATATTTCCTCCTTAGATAATCTCTAATCAATAGAATAACTTCTTTCCTATGGTGACTCCAGACAGAGCAGATGCTAAAAACAATTCTTTAGTGGAATAAGTACATTTTAATGTCTGGATTTGCTCTGCCCAATGTTCCAAGCTTACAGATTTCTAGCATAACTAGGAGACTATATTGCCCTGCTCACCACATTCTAAAGAATTAATTAAATGAGAGATTTTTTTTAAAAAAAATCCAAAATGGGAGCATGCATAGTTTAATACAGTTTGGGTGTTTTTTCTTCCTAGTTTATTTGCATCTTTTTATCCTCTGTTTCCAGTGTTCACATTTTATTGATTTACATATACACTCCTGCACATTGATAACATATAAAGAATCATCACACAAGTAATTGTACAGACACATCAAATTTGTGTGTGGCTTTGTCAGCACATATCATGACATGATAACTGTATTATGGTTCCAGGCCAGCCTCAATAGTTAGAGAATAACTGAATGTCTAAATGCAAACTTTAAGGACTTTTTCTTTTTTCCCCAAAAATCTTTACTCCTCATCTGTGTGTTCCAGACTGCCTCCCTTGAAGTGCCTCCTTCAAGCTTGGTTACCCAACTTCTGAATAATATTCAAGGGACCATGCTCTCTGGGTTTGTCCTGCATCCTGAAAATTTCTGTATAAAACAGTTGTACAACCCAGGTGTCTGGAACAGCTCTTTGTGTACCAGGGTGGGCAGAAAAATCAGGTCCTACTAGCAAACAAGGTGATGCAAAATGCCCTTGCATTAAGTCCTATTTGGTTCTGATAACAGCCCAAAGCAGTCCATCTGCTAATATTCTGTTAAAAATACATCCTTTGATCTTTATAATTTCCCCTATCTGGTCTGAGTTCTTTGATTTTGCATTAGCACTCATAGTAAATTTGCGTAATGTCCCCAAAATGCTTTCAGGTTATTGGATGGATGATGGTATTGGTTTTTGAAAAGGCATCCTTCTAATTTTATTAAATGCTATTATTTCTGAGTGGCTAACTGCAAATTCTAAGGACATTTTTCTCAAAAATGTTACTCTAGCCTATTTGTGTTCGAGACTGCCTCCCTTCAAGCTCTCTACTGGAGTTCTCATATTAATCAAAACCATTTCCAAGTGTTATTTGCCCTGCTGTGATAATGACATTTATTCCAAGTTGAAAACACTAGAAGGTAACTGTATAGATGCTTATATACGGTGTTACAAATGAAATGGATTATCAGCCTTAAATGGCTGTGTGAGCTTTGCTAGAATGTAAAAAAGACCTGTGAGATCAAATCACCATTTAGACTATTGTACTGAAAGACCAGCAGCTTAAAAAGATCACAATATCCATGGCAACAGTTACATTTCTCAGCACACAACTAAATATTGCCCTCAAGTTTGTTATGTTATGGTTTATAATGGTAACAGCAGTCTCCAGAGCAGCCATTTGCTTGGCAGGCAATGTATGGCTGGTTTCACCTCTGGCCCTCAGCTCTGCTCACTGGCCATGAATAACAAACATGAATTTCCCCATCACTCATCACTGTTGTATTATTTCTGTTACCAATCTAAGATGCACTGCCTTCCCCAGCAAATGAACATCTGTGCTGCAGATTTAACGTTATTTGAACAGGCATTCTGAAGAAACTGAACATAACACTTGGCCCTGTGACCATGATAGTTATAAGACAGAAGCTGGTTGGGAAAATTTACCCGTTTCCACTAAAGAGCATTCTCAAGGCAAGCATTTGGGGAAATGACACATTCTGTGGCACACTTGGGTGTTATTTAAACAGAGTATGTTCAAGACTGAATTTTCATCTATCCTCTGAAGCCCTCCTTTCCACCTAAACTGTCTGCATCAGTTGATAATGCCACCATACATTATTGAGAAAGCACAAACTTGGAGCTTATCTTTTGCCAATTTCTTCTCTTTTGCTTTCCAGATTCACTCCGTTTTTATGTTATACTGCTTCTTACATGCTGTCCCTTCAACATAAATCTGGTTCATGCACTATTCATCACTATAATTTAACTACTATACTATTTTTTTCTTTGACTTCTTATTGTCCAGTACTCTATCCAAAACTCTTCCACCAAAGTTCAGACATCTTAAATCCCTGTATTAGTTTCCTGTCAACTTCTGCACTGTTTAGTTTTTCACTTGCAAAATATTAATGCTTTACTGCTAAAATTATTTAGATTGAGAGTCAAAACCATATTTCATTTTCAATATATAAGTACATATTTTAATAACACGCATAAAGCAAAGTCTGAAGCAACACACTGATTCTTAGGATACACTTAACACCTTTGGAGGTGGCCCTACTTTCTGTTGCACTGGTGGATAGTAGTACCTGCAAAGTCCATCTATATATAGTATCATTGATTTTTCATCAGGTATGCCTAGTGCCAGTGTAGTGTAGTGGTTTGGGTGCAACCCTGGAGACCAGAGTTTGATTCCCAGCTCAGCCGTGGAAACCCACTGGGTGACTGTGGGCAGGTCACGCACTCTCAGCCTCAGAAAACTCTGTGATAGGTTTGCCTTAGGGTTGCCCTAAGTTGGAAATGACTTGAAGGCACACAACAAGATAACAAGATGGAAGTATAAAATCTGAAGCAGCATAACTCACATTTATTTTAAGGCTGTAATTCTGTTATCACTTACCCAGAAGTTCAGTGGGATATAGTAATGATGCCAATAGCAAAATTCCCCACTGATTTTTAAAAATTATTTTTATTGAAGAAAAAAAAATGAAAGGGAAAAAAAGCAAATGCATAAAAATATTACAGCCCTCTACTCCCCACTGATTTTAAAGTGCAGTATTTTTGCAGCCTATGATTCTGCATAGGTCTCCTCATACAGTTTTCACTTTAAGATGGATTCTGCATAGGTCGCCTCATACAGTTTTCACTTTAAGATGGACAATTTATCTACACCCACAAAATCCATGCTTTTACTTCTACAAGTATTCTACTAACAAATAAATCTGCCAACAAATAGCATTCTCACCACTGTATATGCCTTTTTTATTTCGTATTTCATTTATTCAGGCTACTCAGATCACACTGTGGCCAATACTATAATTAAAAACATTATGTATGTATTTGCCTATAAACTGTCTGTCGACTTATGGTGACCCCATGAATTTTGTAGGGTTAATCAGAACATTCGTATGGCAATGCAAATGCCACCTGTTTTCTAGATGTTGTATCCCTGCTACATATTCTGTGGGGCTGTGTGGGAAGACAGGCTCTTATGCTTTAAAAAGGTGCATGGGAAATGATGACCTTGGTGCCACTAGAGCACTCTGATTGGTTGGGCAACTCCTCTGCACTGTACCGTCTCTGGCAGTAATACTAATACTACTTCTACCTACTAACCAGATTTAGATGGTAAATGGAAAGCTCACTTTTGCATGTTCACCCACTAAAATGGGAAGGTTTTGTTTTGTTTTTTGTGCTGTGTCCAGTCCCTCACCTGATGTAGCAAGGAGTTTTCAGTGTGGTGAGGCAAAGGATGAACGAGCAAGGGAAATGTATGTTCTATGCAGGAACACTTGTGGTGCACATGAACTCAATCTCTTTCTTGAATGGACTGGGCAGTTGGGGTCACTGAAGAGGTAGGTCCATAAGTAAGAAAAGAATATTTTGTAGAAGCAGTCACTGCTTCTGAATACAGTTAGCCCTCAACGTTTGCGGGTTTCACTTTTACGGATTTGATTATTCACGGATTATTTGCTGTCACCTCTTCTGCCTTCCTATGCCATTTTTAATAGAGACTGCAAGTTGTGTGAGTGTGAGAAGCTGAGAACAAGGCTTTTAAGTCCCTCTTAAAAATGGTGTGGGGCAGCAGTGGAGGTAACAGTAAACCCCCCTAGTCACCCACTTCTGCCTTGTGAAGGAACCCTGATGCCTCAGAGGAATCCTCGGTGGGCAGAATACGGTGATCATACTTTTTTGTGTGTTAAATATGGTTTGGGAGGGCCTAGAGTTATTCACTGTTTTTCCACTTTCACAGGGGTCCTGTGCCCCTAACCTTAGCAACGTGGAGGGATGACTGTATTCATTCTCTGGACACAATATGCAAAGTAGTTGAGAACAACTGTAAAATCTTGCTCTTTATACCACCAGTAGGCATACTTGGAATCTGTTTTGTTTTAATTTCTTTTTTCATCTGCGATTCATCAGCCACAACTTCGTGCAAAAGGCTAAGTTAGAATTAAAGCTTGAGCTCAGAATCTGCTTTGAGGATTAGACTTGAATTGATCTTACTATTCTTCTGCACAAAACCCTCCTTCTAGGATACCCCATGCTTTCATTTTGGCAGAATAATTTGAGACATGGTGGGTGGGATGTCATTCTGTAACTGTAATCGTTAAACAACTGAGAGTCAGAAATCCTTTCCTATCTTTTTGTGTGGCTTGGCAGGGAGGGAGAATTGGGTCCAAAAAAGTTCTTTGTGAGTGCCCGAGCAGTCCTGGGGGCAGCCCCTTACTTGCAAAAGCAACCGCGTGCCCTGTTCACCTCCTTGATTTCTGGGAGGGCAAAACCGGATTAAAACTGTCTTTCCCCCTTATGCTGTGTGGCAAGTGAGCTCCACCCTCTCGCTGCACAGGAGTTGCCCCGGCTTGGCCTATTCTGCCCCTGCCAGAGAGGGAGTTGAAAGAAGGACCTGCCTCCTTGTCACCTTTTCTTTTCTGGTGGCTGCGGAGGGCTGAACAAGGAGCAGCGTTTTCCTCTGGTTCCTTGCACTCAGCAGACCTAGTGGATCCGGGCCATTTCCGCACTAGCCTGTTATAGCGCGATGATTCCACTTTCAACATCCCATGGAATCCTGGGGTTTGCAGTTTAGGGAGGGGCCGAACTCTGTCCCCTTCCCGAAGGTCATCCATCACCGGGAGCCCACCCTGGAGAACCCCTTTCCCTGGCTCACCGCCCTCCCCGTCGCTGACCTACGGCCGAGGGCTTCCCTCTAACCCAGAACCCTCCCTCCGCCCCCCGTCCGCATCGGCCGATTCTCTCTGAGATGCACGACGGGGCTGCGACTCGCGGCGCTCGGCGCTCCACTCGTGCTGCCTGGTCGAAGCCCCAGTCCAGGCAGCCTGGGCGAGGGAAGCCTTGTGCAGCCCAGACCAGCTCAGCCGAGCGCCGAGCCGGATTTTCAGGAACAATAACAGAAGCGCTGGGGGCTGAGGGAGCCGAGCTGCGCCCCCCCCCGCGCGCCAGCCCCGCAACGTCGCGCTCCGGCCCCGCCGGGCCGCTCGATTGCTCGCTCGCTGGCCCGCCGGGCAGGCTCCCTTCCCCCGCCGCGCCCCGCCATGTACGCCTTCGTGCGGTTCCTGGAGGACAACGTGTGCTATGCGCTGCCCGTGTCGTGCGTGCAGGATTTCAGCCCCAAATCCCGGCTCGACTTCGACAACCAGAAGGTCTACACCGTCTACCGCAGCCCGGCCCACGAGCCCGAGGACGGCGGCGGGGGCGGCGACGAGAGCCCCGGCGAGTGGGGGGAGCGGCCGCCGCTGCACAAGGCCCAGATCCTGGCGCTGGCAGGTGAGAGGCACCGAGGGAGGGAGGGAGGGAGGGCGGGCGGGGATGGTGGTGGTGGGGCTGAGTGGGGGGACTGAGACCCGGAGGCCAGACCAGTTAAAAGCTCCCTGCTCCCGGGGGGGGCGGCGGCAGCGGCAGCTGTGGGGGGATAGGAGGAGGAAAGCGGCTCCCCGCACTCTTGTGTGGGAGGGAAGAGGCCCGCTATTTGTGCTGCGGCAGGGCCAAGCCCCCCTCTCTCTGCGCGAGTGTGTGTGTGTGTGTGTGTGTGTGTGTGTGTGTTGCCGAGGGTGGGGTTTCAGTGTGTCTCCAGGGAGAGGCCCCGGCGAGGGTCTCCCCGGTGCTCTCCCTTCCCGCAGGCACAGCCCTGCTCACTCTTGCCGGAACATTCTGGCCCCGCATCTCATCCCCCCGCCCGCCTTTTCCCCCCTTAACTTTTCTTGGGGTTCGAGTGGAGACGGGCCGAGGCGCTGCCGAAGAAGGAAAGGTGGTTACAGGGGGCACCTGGCTTCAAGCAGGGGTCGGGGAGAAGCAGTGAAAGAAGCATCCTGGCAAGGGGCCGGAAAAGCGGGTCTGGGGGAGGGGAGGGGAGGGGGTAGCTAGAAAACAAGCATGGAGTAAGGGAGGTCCATTTATGGAACGCCAAGCAGGCCTCCAGTTTGTGGCACACCAGGCATGGTTCTGGAAAGAGCTGCAGAATCATGAAGCGGCAAGGGATGGGCAAGTTAGGGCTCAGAATGAGCTGTCAGGGGCATCTAGGTAGAGAAGAGCCTGTTGGATCAAATCGGTAATCCGGGTAGCCCACTGCCTTGTTTTCCATAGGGCCAGGGGCAGTGTGTGTTCCCGGAAAATCATCCTGCAGGACCACATTGAGGCTTGTCCCCCAGCAGCTATGGCCATTTCTGCACTACATTGTTATAGTGCTATTGTCCCACTTTCAACATCCTGTGGAATCCTGGAGTTTGCAGTTTAGAGGAGAGCATTTAGAATTTTTAGCCAGAGACGTCTTGGGTCTCAGTAAACTACAAACCCCAGAATTCCACAGGATGTTGAACGTGGGATAATAGCACTATAACAGTGTAGTGCGGAAATGGCCTGTTAAACAGCTGTAGTGCACATGAACATGGATGTTTTGTTTATCCTGGCTAATGGCAGTTGCTCAATCCAAGAACTTGTCACATTCTTCAAAAAGGCTATGTAAGCCAGTATCCTTCACCATATTTAGTGGCAGCTGAATTCAGTAAATAAAATATGCAATATATGGAAAAGTATTCTTTTCCTTTCCTGTATCTGCTGACAGATTGATTCCACTGCATGACTCTTGACTTCTAGTATCATTTGAGTGTGGGTGGTGGTGGTGGCGAAGGTCACTCCTTGTACTCCTTGTATATATTCCTGTGCTTAATTGTGCAAACATGAGACTTATTTCAATAATTCCATATCCTGCGATCCAAGATCTGCTGTAACCTACATCCATGTAGTAGTCTACAAAGAATGAAACTGAAGAAAAGAGGTGAAAGCAGGTGTTTCCTTTACTAGACCAGAAATAGTAAGAATCACAGCCAAACCACTTTTTTATATAGTTTAAAAAAATGGTTGTGGAGCATGGATTAGTTTCCCTTAGCTATGGTTGATAAATACAACAGTACCAGATGCTGGGGACCACAAACAAAGGCCTGGCTTGTTTGTTCTCTCATGAACTGCTATAGGTATGGATGGCCTTAATCCAGTCCCATCAGGTTATTCCTGTGGTTACTGTTTGTTCAAATTTATAGTGCAATGCTATACATGCTAATCAGAAGCAGGTTCCATTGACTTAGTGAGACTTACTTCCAGGTGGAGTTGCAGCCTACTTCCCCAGTAGCACATGGAATGTATGCTATTTGGTGTGTAAAGTATGTTTTCCTTTTTTTTTAAAGAAATAACATTGTAGACACGCTGCAGATGTCCACCCACAGTAAATGATCAGTGCTTTTACAGTGATTAGTGGGATTGATCACAAGGTGCACGTGCCTCCAGTTCCAGTACATAGATAAGAGTGAATATGTTACTGAAGCCATAGTAAGTTTCAATGACACATTTCAAAAGTTTCCAATGTAAATCTTGTAAGATATTTTCCAGAAGTACGTTCTTCCACCAGTGAAATATGACCTTAAGCATAAGCCAAATTTCCTTCCTGGTGAGGTTTGTTTACGTGCATATATAATATAGTTATGTTTTGCAAGAACATTAGATTAAATTCAGCATGGGTGGTGGACCTAATAACATGGCTTATCCCCAGCTGCTGAAGGGTTCTGGTGAATTTTTGAGAACCTTTCTGTTGGGTCAGCTGGTATACCTACCAAAGCCCTGATCACTTTATGAAATTCTGAAATAACCTGGGTTGTAGACCTGGAATGCTCTGCAACTGTTGTATTTACTCAGGGCTCCAGTATAGTTTTCTCCATCAGAAAGGAGTGTCATTGAATGACTTAACACGGTGATCTTAGAGAAGCCATGAAGGGCTACTATGAGTTATTTGCAATGTATGATTTGAAGTACAGTTGTTCATATCCTTCACTGTTAGCCACCATGTTAAAATAGTTTTTTGAGAGTGGTCTATATGTTACTGTTCGATCATTTTCATAGTACATGACCCAAGAAGGGGCTTTTAGTTTCAGCTGCTTTCTGGTCAGTGATGCCCTTTTCCAGATAGGGTGTTAAGTCCACTGTTACAAGGTGACTGTAGATAGTTTTTGATGACATTGAATGCCTAGA
This sequence comes from Ctenosaura bakeri, assembly GCA_948474755.1. Classification (NCBI taxonomy): domain Eukaryota; kingdom Metazoa; phylum Chordata; class Lepidosauria; order Squamata; family Iguanidae; genus Ctenosaura; species Ctenosaura bakeri. Next base: position 28,124 of record CAOLHI010000984.1, read on the forward strand.
TGCCATTTCACACTTGTGAGTTTTTAATTTTTCCCCCAGAAATTGATATTAGGGCCCCTAATATAAAATAGGATCGCTGTGACTTTGATAGCTTTTGTAGATATGTTAGTGGCTTTCAGTACCAACAGCTATCCTATCCTGTTGGACCAGCTTGCTGAGACTGAAATTAATAGTTCTGCATTCTGGTAGTTCCATTCTTACCTGGCAGGCAGATTCTAGAAGGGAGTGCTGGAGTGCCATTTCTCACTGAAGGAAAAAAACAAAGAAAAAGCAAAACAAAAAAACAAGTAAACTAAAACTCGGTGGAGGTTTTTGTCAATAGTTACCTGTCTGTCTGAGGAGATTGTATACCCCGTTAAAGATTATGTTTGTAGTTTATGAGTGCTGTCAGAGCCACTCCTTAACTTCAGATATCCAAGTGGTGGCATGAATATTTTTCACTTGGTCATTATGTTCCACCAACTGTGGTCCTTCCTACATGGTGACATATTGGCCAAAAATATTCAGGCTCTAGCGATATCCAGGAGTGACTATTGCTGAGCATTGTATGTGTGGCTGGCTTCAAAATCCTTACAGAAACTTTAGCTATTCTGTTCTGTTAGTGTCACCAATTTTGAAAAAGATTGATTTTCTTCCCAAATAAATAAATAAATTGGATGATTCTGAATACTGATGCACGCAGGTCTCCAACTGAACAGGAATGTACAAGTTATGTCAAGGAGCACTTGTTCTATGTGAATTTCCCTGCATACATCAACATGATCTGGTGAGACCCTTCTTCAGGTTCTGCCACTTGATTAATTTAGGTAGGTGGTAACTAGGGATCAATTGTCTGTGGTATATTCCAGCTGGAATATTCTCCATAGGCTTTCATGCCAAGTGGCTGAATTTCTGGTGCCTGGTAACCATTGTTTGTTTGTCCAGATATTTTAACTCAATTAATTGCTCTTTGACTCTCACTACTTTTCTAAAGTGCTTTGTTTACCGCTGCATGACTTTTAAGTTTATTGTTAGTTTTAATTTGCTGTTTCCAGTATATGGATTGGATCTAAATCATTGTTTTGTCATGCAAATTAAGAACAAAAACAAAACAAGTATTGGGTTGGATTCAGACTCTTGTGATGCCTGAATTTGGCCATTAAAATTGGTGGGACTCAAGTTGTGAGTAACATAAGTCATGTTGTTTCCAAAAAATCTACTCTCTGGATGATTAAGGGCTTCTCTGCACTACAGTGTTACAGTGGTATTATTCTACTTTCAACATCCTGTGGAATTCTGGAATTTGTAGTTTACTGAAGCCAAAGAGCTCTTTGACTGAGAATTCTAAATGCCTCTCTCTAAACTGCATGCCCCAGGATTCCGTAGGATGCTGAAAGTGGAATAATAGCACTATAACAGTATAGTGTGGAAAAGGCCCTGAGTCTGTAGACATCCTATTTTTTTTACTTTTAATATGGAAACTGCCATGCATATATTAAGAAAAAACCCTTTATGGGTAGGTATGGTACATATCTAGCAAGTAAATACGTGTGTGTGAAAAATAACCTTTCTTATACTCACCTCATACCTGTGACATGTAGAGTTATTGAGCAGAGCAACTGGGATGATAGGGAGAAAAGCAGGAAGAACTCTTTGGAAAAGTTTGAATCATGTTATCTAAACTTGGAAACAATAAATCTGCACCATATTTTACACATAAAAAGATTACAAGGCTTTTTGTAGCTTTAAAATATTACCTGTCATGGTTTATCTCAGAGCAAGGGACAAAGAATTACTTGCCTCAGAGGAGAATTCCAGGAGGAAGGTTTGTTAAGCAGAGGCTTGATGGCCATCTGTCGGGAGTGCTTTGATGGTATTCCTGCATGGCAGGGAGTTGGACTGGATGGCCTGTGAGGTCTCTTCCAACGCTACATTTCTATGATTCTATGAAACCTAGACTTTGGGCAGGACAAAAGTTCTGCGAAAGTCTTTACAGGCATTCATTCCAAAGTGTGCTGAAACAGACTTTTTGACATTATGAGCTGAAAACCCATGTGCACATAGGCTGCTTAACATAACTCAAGTACTCCTCACTTTCCTGAAACTTAATGTTCAATGTTTAATGCTCAGATTTTGGGATATTGGCATTATTAAGTAATGTTTCTGTTGGACCGTCACCTTTTAGGAAGGGCTCAGAATTAACAAGAATTGTCCCTGTAGTCTGAATGCCTTACAGTGACAGGATCTGTGGTAGGCATACTTAGGAAAGAAAATAGCTCCTCAAATCATAGACTTGCTTATGTAACCAGTAATATAAAAATTCCCTGAAAATGTTACATGTGCAGTTAATACAATCTGCCATGAGACAGCAAGGGAAGCATTTGCTTATACAAAGTAACCGCTGGAATACATATAAATATATATAGAGTTAATACTTTGTACTTAGGAGCTAAGTTCAATCAGATAGTAACAGTTGGTAGTAAAAAACAATGACACCCATTCCTGATAGTGTCAGTTATGCAGTCATATCACTGCTGAAATATAGTTTAAACATTTACATTTATTTTCTGTAGGTTTGAAACTTTATCCCATATTAAAGTGGAAGTGGGGAGGGGATTGATCCTCTATCTGTTGTTGAATTGCAGCTCCCTTCAGTTTGGCCAGAATAGCCAGTAGTGAACAACAATGGAAGCTGCACTCCAACAAAACCTGGAGGACCACGTATTCCTCATCTCTGTTGTATAGTTATAAAAAACAACACAAAGGCAGAGCCATTCTGTAAGTACAGTGCAATAATTCAATCTTCATTTCCCAAGTCGAGATAACTTGAATGGTGATATATTTGGGAAGAAGAGGTAATTAGTCAATTGTTGAAGACTGTCCTTAATGACCCCATGCAGTCTTCTGGTTTACACAGTCTTCCCTTCCTGGTTGGTGATTCTTACTTACCACAGAGTAAGTATGAATTTGGTAAAGGGAATATATATTGTGTAGTTTCCACATTATTAGATTGATGACACTGTATCAAGGATGCATGATTTGTAGAAGGCCAGCGATATGGCTAGGTTAATAGTAGTCCTGGTAGGGAAGGGATGGTAGATTGAGCCAGCTGTATGTCACGTAGTCAGAATATTCTACTGTTACTCATTTTCTAATAGCAAATGTTGGTCCATACTTCCTGTCAATGGTAGAAGATATCATAAGCTGGTTCAGCAATCTGGGAGATGTCAGGTGAAGGTGCTTATTGTTGAATTGTTATTGAAGGTGCTTATTGAATTTCCACTGGCCATTATTCCATGGTGTTTGGGTATTTTCTTCACCCACCACCAGATTTTCCAAGGAAACATCTCAGCATGTTAAATGAGATTCTGCATGTTGTGTTGGGAGCATAACTGTTCCATGCACATAGCTCTATGCCTCCTTCTAGGCTGCTGTCAAGTCTGTGGGGGCAATGCTACTAACAGTCTTGGAAGAATACTAGGAAGGGAAGGAGGCTATCCAACAGTGGGGACTGCTTCTTGTTCTCATTACAGTTTGCTAGAGAGAGACAGAGGCAGTGAGAGAGAGGAAAAGGAACAAATGAGAGGGAGTCCCTGCTGGTTGGTTGCAGCCTTCTCTCCTTCACTGAAGCATGTGCTCGTCCCTTCAAAAGACACTGCGTGCAGCACAGCACAGCACTCATATGTCACTAACTGAATTCTAGCTGTAATGTGTGAAAAAGAAAGTCATGTGTCATGGAAATATGACCTCTGGCGTGCTGGAAGTGGTTTCAACTCCCTATCAAACGTAAAGTTTTTTCAAAGTCCAAGAGTGTTTCTGTGTGATATAATGGCCTTGCATCTACCCTTGTGCTTTACTTGTGTGCAGTATCTTTTATTGCCCAAATGCCCATGACCTCTTTGCATTGTAAGCTGTTGAAAGACCCCGGTACCAAAACTCTACTATTCAAAAAGAACATTTAAGATCTAATTTTATTCATCTGAATTATCTATAGGAAAGCATTTTTGACATAGGTAATCATTATCTTGGAGTAACCTTTACACTGGAATTAATTAGTACTGATCAATAATAGGTACAGTATAAACTTTAAAAAATTTTGAATTAAGAGTTTTGCTAAGTACACTTGAACTTAAATTATCAGCCTGCATACTTATAAGTCCAATTAAGCAAATGGTTACACATATTAGTAAGTTTGATAGCAAGCCAAAATTTGTGATTGCTACTGACCCCAAAACTCTTTATCACACTGAACATAAAAGCAGTGAGAATGCCTCCAAAACCCAGCATCAGAGCAGATGCATTGTTTTTCATGCTTGAAAGAGGAGTAGGAGCTTAGGCCTATAGTTGTGCTGAACTTTGGAGGTCCTCAGTAACAGCAGAATTTAGTGTATGTAAAGCACAACACGGTAGACTGTCTCTTACTTTGCACAAGGACACATTTTAAAAAATGGTGCTGATGCAACATATTTATAGACTCTTGACCCTGTTAGATGGCGCACAATAAGGATACATGAAATTAAAGACTACATTATGCAGGCCTGATTTAGTTATCTCACATTATATTAAAATCCTTCCTCCCACACACTTACTTTTATACAAAGCCATATTTGTGATGCTAGTGTAATATTGTTGGGATCAAATCTGTGCTATGTATTTAATTATTAAAATTCATTTGAAAAAAATCAAAATTAGTTTTAGGATTTGGCTATTTTTTTTTAAAAAAAATCTTTAAATAATAGAGTTGATGAACAAGAAAAATTGAGGTAAAATCCCAACTAGCAGAGATGTTACTAGGAATTGGCATTTATATATTGGTTTCTCCTTCATCCCTTCCTACAAAACTCTTTTTTGTCTCAGTTCCTGTATCTGTGACCTATACGTTTTGAATTGACTGACATGGTCCAGTTAATATGTTGAGTCTTTAGGCTGTGTAGGTAGATCTTCTAAAATCTGACATGTGGATTGTCTTGGGAATGTTTCAGCATAAGCTTCTTCACAGCACATTTCATATCTTCCAGATGTGCTTTTGGAAGCTTTATAAACAACATCCTAGAGTATCTGTGAATGTCTAGTGAAGCAGCTATTAGAGCTTTACTGTGTGTTGAATTCGTCATGGATCTACTCAAACCACAACAGATAGTAAGGGCAAGCTCCAAAATTCATAGGCCCATAGGCCTTTATTTGGATGCTTTGCAAACATATATTTATCTTTTTGAAATGTTTCTGTATATATTTAAATTTCCCTATGAATTGTGAGGTTCATATTTTCCCCTGTTGATAGTCCTTACTTACAGAACCAAATTTTGAATTTGGCTCAGCTGATGCAATTCAGTAAGATTGAACAAGGTGGAGTAGTAGACATATGGTTATACTGTACTCTTTCTAGAAACACTAATACTGTGGTATGTAAAAGAGAAAAAAATGGTGTTTTAAACTCATACTGTAGTTGAGTGCAATATTGTATACTGTGTTACTTCACTTTTGGTTTTGTGTTAGATATTACTAATGCTCTCCTTGGTTTTCCAATGGATTGCACATCTGTTGGATAAATGTAATTCTTAGTACATGAACATACCAAGGAAAGTTTCAAGCTATAACAGATCACTCCAAACCTCCTTGTGAGAAAAATAAATAGGAAAAAGAGAGAAAAATTGGGCCTTATTGAAGGTAAAAGCCAGCTTTAAAATTCTGTAGACTCCCAATGCTAAGGTGCTGTTGAGGAGATGCAGCACTTGCTTTCCTCTGATGTAGCTTGAAATTTTTTGTTACATTCATGATTAAGTGAAGCATTCACAGTATATGAATAAAGCTGTAAATAGCATTGACATTGACAGATTCCTTATCTGATATAGTTTAGAATATTTGCTTTTAGTATTATCAGTCTTGCCACTTCATCCCTTCAGTCCAGTCTTCTGTCCTTAGTTCATGACTCATTTCTTGTAAGCTTCCTTTTATGTGTTAGTTTCCTCAGACAAAGGTATTGTATAATTTATGAGAGTGGAGGCTCCCTTGCAGAATTATTTTAAAATACTAGATTATTTTAAATTATTTTCAAGAACTTCTTACTGAAGTTTCTTCCCTTTATGATAAACATCAAGCTCCTACTTTTCTCTCTGAAAAGACCTTTTAAAATTCTTAGTTTCTTGCTGGTGTGGAGATTCTTATAAATCCTTTAAAATGCTAGAGTATATAAAAATGTCTTAATCTGGCACCTGAAAGCTTATAATATAGTTAAGAGACACTGACTTGTATAAAGTATATTCCATCAATCCATCACTTTATTTATATTCCTCCTTTCTCACAAGCTGGAACTCAGAGAATACAGGTGATCACAAACAGTTAAAAACATACAAATTTAATATTAAAACAGTATTAAGTAACAGCGGATTTAAAACCAGTTAAAGTCTTGCTTTAAAATGGATTAAAATCAATACAGCACTAGAAAGCCATTTTTGTTAAAGCCAGTTTCCAAAAGCTTTCTGGAAAGAAAGGTCTTTACTTGTCACTGAAATGAAAATAAAGAAGAAGCCATTCTACTTTCCCTGGGGAGGAAATTCCAAAGTGTGGGAGAAGTCACAGAGAAGGCATTCTCCTGTGTTCCCAACCAACCGTACCCGTGAATGAAGTAGAATAGAGAGAAGTGCCTGCTCTGCACATCTTAGAAGTCAGACAGGCTTGTAGGGAATTCCTATTTCTTGATCTACCTTACAACTGACCAGAACACCATTGTCTTGTCTAGATTAAGTTTCAACTTGTTTGCCTGTCCATTATAAGTCCCAGACACCAGTTTAGCATAGAAACAGCTTCCTTGGGATTAGATGGAAAGGAATAAGGCAGTTGGGTATCATTAGCATACTGGTAACACCTGACATCTTCTCCCAACATCTTCATGTATATGTTAAACAGCTTGTGGGACAAACAGTGCCCTGTTCTAATGCATAGGTCAATGGCCAAGAGGTCAAACAAGAGTTCCCCCAGCACCGCATTCTGGGTTTGCCTCTTCCAGGATGGAATGGACCACTGCAAAACAGTACCCCAATTCCTATTCCAGAGAGGTGGCCCAGAAGGATACCATGGTCAATGGTATTGAATGCCACATAAAGGTCCAACAACATCATAAGGGACATGGTCCCCAGTCTAGTTCCCAGTGTAAGTCATCCACTAAGGTGACCAAAACTGTCTCCATCTCATAATCAGGCACTATGGCTGAATAAGCCCCCCTTTTTTTACAGTCATATGTTTCACTTCTAATAAGGAAGCCACTTAAAGAAGCACATCAATAAATCATTCTAAAATGTAAGCAGGCTGGTATGGAAAGATTACCCCTGAATTGAAGTATTTTTTTATGTAGAAGGTTCTGCAGTTGCTGATTTAGCTACAGTAAAGGAAAAAAAGTCCTTTGAATTATTATCCAGATCTAGATTACAGTGGCTACTGATCTCTGTTAAACATGGATTTGGCTGATTGTTTAGAAGGGACTTACGAACTTACTTCATTATGGCCTTTGCTAGGTTGATGCCTTTGACAGCTGTTCATACTACTCTGTTTTTGACCATTTATGGGCAGGTGGATAGGATGGTCTTTGGATATGAGCGATCATTTTTTAAACCTGGAGAGTTGAGTATAGATGTCATAATTAAAGTAGACCTCCTGAAATAGTTGAGACTTAGTCAAGGGCAGTTAATGTAACTACTATTTATCTGATTGGTTTTTTTAAATAGGTAAGACAAAATTGGAATTTAACCATTTTTTTAAAAAAAGTAAAAGTTTAGAAACATATTTTTAATAAATTTAGATTATCTTTGTTTCTCCACCTGTAAAATCCTGCCTCAAATAAACCACTTCATTCAAAACTGAACCTTTAGAAAGAAAACCACCCTCAAGATCACCTTAAGCACAACCTTAAAGCAAGCACTTTAAGTAAGATGTTGTAGACCTATGACTTCAAACTGTGTCACTTTTCTGCATTATTTTTTTAACCATCTTTGCCTAATAAAGAAGCCAGTGGGCTTTGAAAACTCACATGGTGTCTTTTGCCCCTTTTGGTTGGCCTAATAAAGGAGTCACCTCAATGTGTGTTTAAGATTTTGTTTTATTGTCAACATAACTATCCCTGTATTATTTTTAATGATTTCCAGGGGAGTTAGGGTTAGATAATGAATCAAAACAATTGATTCATTGTACTTTTTTATGCTTGTAACCAAAATGTTTGGTGTGCAATTGGTTCTCTGTGCTACCTTTGAGAACACGTGGCCCTCCAAATGTTATTGTCCTATACTATCTACATGTTGGAGTGAAATTTCCAACCTAAAGTGCCACAGAAGTCACAATGCCTGTCCTGGATAGGATTGCGTGGAGTTGTAGCACAGCATCATTCAGAGAACTACAGAGTCCTCCACCTCTTCTCTTTGTGATCTAAACCAAAACTTTTCTGTTTTGTAGGTTTCCTGTATCTGCAGAGGATATGTTCCCAGATGTACACGGATAATGAAAAATGCTGATAATAGTGAACACTGTATTTTGGCTATATTTTCAGACTTCAAAAATATAGTCAAAATATTCTCCCTGCCCCCAGCTCACCTGGAGGACCTAGAGATGCCCAGAAACAGAATTGTTTGTGGCTCCTGGTGCTTCAGGAATGGGAAGAAGGCTGCTTGCGATTGCAGGGAGATTTGACTTGCAGCCTCAGGTCTTTACCCCTACTGATCCCACTGCTGCAGATGAAACAGAGAAGTGCCATGCTGGCTGATGGTGGAGGAGGAGGAGGTGGCAGTAGTGGCCAGGGATTCAGTAGGACAACCACTGCTGCCACCTCCCCTCTTCAGTGCCATGGTTTCTCCTGTGCACTTGTCTTCCCTGGATGCAGTAGCAGCCATGAGCTGCTGCTTGTGGGAGATGGCTGCCTCCTTCTCTAGACAGTTGCACATTTTGCCCTCAGGGAGCTGGAGATGTCTTCGTCGCTGCCTGTGTGAGAGCGACAGTTGTGGGGAACTCTCCAGTGCTTCTTGCTCATGCTGCAGGCAAAGGGTGTCTGTATATGCTTGCAGGGAGGGAGGACAGGAGAGAGCAGCCCTGCAGCTGCCACCACACTTTGCCATTTTCCCATTCACTCTGCACTGCTACTCCTACCCACATCTCAAATACTTACCTGATGGTGCTTGTGTCTCAGTTCATACTACAGTGTTGTATCTCTCTTGGTATGCACTACACTACTTGTGTTAAAGGTAAAGTTGGAGGGGGTAGGATTTTTTTGGACCAAGCGGAAGTGAAACTGCAGAAAGTGAATCAGTGGATACGGGGGGCCTGCTGTATTGCAAATTTGATTTGCAAAGTTCTTTTTGTTTTGTTTCTAATTGCAAGGCATCACTAGAATTGGATAGAAACCTAGGTCAACCTTCCCAGCCTCATGTTAGACCACAGTTCTCATTATCTTAAGGCAGATGATGACATGGTTGGTCAAATTTTGGTAACACCACCCCCACAAAGGAGTATAGCTAGTCTGTGGCAGCAAAATCAAGAAAAGAGTTTTGTGGCAAGTTAATGAAACCATATATTATATTTGGCATCTGTGGAATGGGCTCCTGAAAGCCTGTGGCAAATACCCTTTAAAGGCCACAGAATTCTTTTTTTGGCCAGTGGAGCAAGAAAGTTATGACATGCCAAAGATATCTGTTGCATCTAATGTTGCAATGCACAAAATAAGGTATGAAATTGGAAATCAGCTGATAGTGTTTTACTTTAAGATACTGGGCTTTGGTTTTAAAAAAATACTATCTGCTACCTGATCCATCTTTAGAAGCTGCTGACTAGGGGAAAATAAACTTTTTTCTATAGATAGCCTATATTCTGAAAAAACTTTCCATGAAGCTCTGAGAAACACTTCCATGTGGATGCTGTCAATGTGTACTTAGTTTCATTTTCCTGAAGGAGCACCTTCCAGTGGCTGAAAAAAATGGGTAGTGTTGACAACACAGTGAAGGGGAACAAAGTTAAATCAGAGTTTAATGAGGAGCGCACTGTTCTTTAGTAATGAGTTACACAAATGAATACATTCCCTTTTGGTCAAAAACAGAAATGGCTTTTGAAGAATGGTTTTGCACGGGGATGAAAATAAAAACAACCCAAGACAGCGTGAAATGAACTTCTTGTACTTATAGATATGAGGGCAATAGTAATAAAGTTGAAATAATAAGGTAGTAGTAAAGAAACAAAATTCTACACCAGGGTGGGTCAGAGGAAAAAAATTTCTGTCCTGGGATTCTGTGTACTATGCTGCCTGTCAAAAATTCTGATCAGGACCAAGAAGGAAGTAGCCGCAAATCCACTTCTAGCTTTGGGGAAAAAATGGGTATTTTTTGAATATTAAATGGTACAAAGAGGAACCTGCCACCTGTTAGTAGGTGAATTGTGGTTCCTGGGGCTTTAGAGAGAAGCAATATATCTTTTGTTTTTTGAATTTCATTTCATTTTTGGAGAGAAGAGTAGCAGTGTGGGGTATCTGGTGGGATCAAGGGTTGCAGAAACAGCCGTGGGGTCTCTTTCAGGTACTGTACGATGTCCATATCTGATATAGGTGCAAGCATCTACAACGCCACAGTTAATTGACAATATAGTGTGTGGTACTGAAGACTGCATCTTCAAACTAAAATATTTGTATAGAATAAAAATGGTGACAGTTCAGTTCTGAAGTGGACTTGACAGAACACAGAAAACAGCTTGGTTGATTCCAAATGAAGTTTGGATTGGGCAGTTTTGCTAATATAATTACAACAAAAATCTAGTCCCTCAGGGCTCCTTTCTTGGCTGATGTAGCAGTGGCAATTTGGGAGCTGGGGAGCTGGTGTCAGATTCACAGAGTTCAAATTTCCAGGAAACCTGGAATTGATGAATTTCCACCTCTGCAAAGAAATTTCCCACTAGCCCTAGTTACTGGGAATCTGTTGTATCAATATTCCAAGGGACAGCAAAGAAGAGAAAGAGGTGATAAAGGTCTTTTCCGCACTAGACTGTTGTAGTTCTGCTATTCTACTTCCAACATCCTATAGAATCCTAGAGTTTGCAGTTTAGGGAGAGGCCTCAAAGGATTCCATAGGATATTGAAAGTGGAATAATAGCACTGTAACAGTCTAGTGTAGAAATGACCAAAGTACAACAAAATGAGGGTTTTTATCAGCATTCAGACTGGTTTATTTAATTTATTTAGTAGTAGTTGTTTTTTAAATCACATGTTCCCTCCTAGTTTCCTTTTTATCTTCACAAGAATCCTGTAAGTTAGGTTAATTGAGATAAAATTACTGGACCAAGTCGCTCAAGGAGCTTTATGGTTGAGTGTGAATTTAATCTGGATTTCTGCTGTCTTGGAATTCTAACAAATATGGTTCTCCTCTTGGGGAAAAACTGATGGAGCAAGCCATAGCTTTATAGAAGGTATTTTTAATTTAAAATATTTTGATGAAAGACTTTGCTTGTCCTTCTGTGTGTTTGCTTGATTATGAGAAGTTTTCATTTTTCATATGTTTAAAGTCCTGAACAAGTATATGGCATTGGTGACTATGTTTTTCCATCTTGGAGAGACAAGAGTTTAAAAACCTGAAAAATTTCATTTGCTAGTCTTCAGGGGTCCCCCCCCCATGAGAGTCTGTGTGGAGCAGTTGCTTTTACTTCAGTAAGCGATTAAACATGGGAACTTTTAAAATGGTCTGGCCTCAGTCACACAGAATGACCAATTTGATGAATGTGACCAATTTTATTTTTATGTAAATTTACAGAAGATAAAACTGACCTTGAAAACAGTGTGATGCAGAAGAAAATTAAAATCCCCAAGCTCTCTCTCAATCACCTAGAAGAAACAGGGGAGATTACAGATTATGGGGATGAAGATATGGAACTTAGACACTGTAAGGTATTGTAGTTTTGTTTGTTGGTTAATTTCTTTTTTTCTTTTTAAGTGATTTCAGAATTTCAAGGTGCTCTTCAGTTCATAGAGGAAAGGAAGTAGAAATTTGGGCTGTAATTCTGTGCTGAGTTATACGGACGTAAATTCTATTGAAGAGAGTGGATTTTACTTCCAGTTAAGTGTGAATTATATTACTGAACTAAGGTTGGTGAGGATGTGACTATAGTCAAGAACACTGAATTGTTTTAAGTTTCATTTTCTCCTAAATGCAGCTGTTTTGCTCTGGTTACAAACACTTTTAATGTCAATTGTTGCACATTTCTTCACTTTGGCCCAGGAGGTTTTTGTTTTGTTTTATATTATGAAGTTGAATTATCAGACTTGTGACTATTTTTTTTTAATGTAAGTGAAAACTTAATTGTTCATACACTCAGTTTTGGAGTAACATCTGCTACAAGCCTTCTTCAGGTGCTTCAGGTTTTTTCCCTCTCATTTTCATAAGTTAACGCCAATTAATATCTTAGTAGAAGATTGACATTTTCTACATTGTAGTGTGTGAACAATTTTTATTCCACATACGTAATCCTTGTATTATGGTTTTGAGAACATCAGCAGCTGTTTCTAACCTGTGTCTTTTCTAGAAGTTGATAGAATTATGAAATGTTACTGAGCTAATACAAACAGTATTTCCATTATAACACCAAGCCTCTGCTTGATGCTTGATTATGAAGTAACATAAAAAGGACAAGTTCATTCAACCCATGGGTTCATTGTATGACATTGGGTCTCAGCCTAAGTTTTCTGTTGCTAGATGTTGCATAATGAGCTGTTTCACATGGTTAGAGAAGTATTTTGTAAATTTCAAGTTTCACAGAATAATATCACCGTAGGTCATGTAATGATGCACTTGTCTCTAAGGTGACAGGAATAGTTTGCTTGGAGCAGTTTTAGTCTCAACAGCAAAGGAATTTTTTCTCACTGGATTTGAGGCGGCCAAATCCACTGATATTGCAGTTTTTTTAACTTGTTGCTAGTACACTTTTAAAGGCATATATCCAATAAACTTTTGGAGGGGGCATCCTAGTGTTTTAAGAGTATCTGGCTGTGATATTCATGTATTTGCAGAGTCAAAATTAGATGCAAAAACAGTAAAGAGAGACCCTTTTCAGCATAAATACTTTTATAAACAGCATTCAGAAAACACAGTATAGAACAGTATAGAATGTGTGTACCATATGATCACTCTCCCCTGTTTTTGCTTGATTGTGGATTGCACAGCTATGGCTCATCACTTCCATATTAGAAACAAAAGTTTTCTGAATCTAGCTTTTTGTCAGGTACTGTGCAATATTCAGTTTTGTCATTCATCAGTGAAATTTCTGATGAAAAACATTATGCAGGTGTCCTTTGTTTATGAATACTGGTTCAGATCTTCATGCTTCTTACAGATGACTAATTTGTCTTAATTCCATGGAAATAAGATGGGAAGTAAATGCAGGTATATCTATAATAATTTACTTTCAAATGATGGTTGAATTTCTCTTTAGTGCCAGTGAGCATAAAGCTTGTGATATTCTAGCACTTTATGACCCTGAACAGCAACAATGTTCCAGTAGCCATAGTGAGTTTTATTCAAAGCTGTGAGGTCTGTGTATGTGATTTACTTTTATGCTAGCTTGTCATAATGTAGGCAGAAGGGAAATTGCTTATGTAAGGGGGTGTTGTGGTTGTTGTGTGCCTTCAAGTTGTTTCCAACTTATGGAGACTCTAAGGAAAACCTGCCACGGGGTTTTCTGGGGCTGAGCGTGTGTGACACACCCGGGAACTCCCAGTGGGTTTCCATAGCTGAGCGGGAAATCAAACCCTGGTCTCCAGGATCCAAGGCTGAGACCATTGCACCATGCTGGCTCTCCGTACCTCCTTATAGAAGCATATAGAAAGTATAGCCCCAGATTATGGCCGTCTCTGCACTACAATGTTAAAGTACTGCTATTCCACTATCAAACTCCTATTGAATTCTGGGGTTTGTAATTTAGGGAAGGGCACTTCAAATTCTCAGCCAAAGAGCTCTTTGGTCTCAGTAAACTACAAACCCCAGAATTCCACAGGACATTGAAAGTGGAATAGCAGCAGTTTAACACTGTAGTGCGGAAATGGCCTATAAATAACGTACCATAGAATTAGGCCTGTGTGATATCACGATATGATTCTAGGCTACGACTGCCTGTGTTTTCATGGGAAAATTGAGTTATATGGCTTAGTCGTCAAATTACACAGAAAAAGGAAAGGCATATAGTGCTTTTAAAAAGAAAAGGAATGTTCTCTGTTGGTTGTGTTTTAACATTTTTAATAGATCTGATGAAGTATAACTTTGGGTTACTTTGGGTAATCTTTGATGTGATACATTGCTGTGATACATTTTCACATAGGATTTTCAGTGGAAGAGCAGTTCAGTTTTTCTTTCAACTGGCTTCCCGTATCTTGTGCCAAGGTGATAACAAGTACGTTTTTTCATAAACGGTAACAATAGTCAACACTTGCCCTGTTATCCAGCATTCTTCATTATAGCACTAGGATAAGGCATGCACACATATGTGGACACACACAATTTTATATTTCTAATGTGGAATAATGGACTAGTGACATTTTTGCTCCTGCAAATGAAAATAACACTTAATGAGAACAGTCTTGAAATTATAGAGAATTTTTGGCTAATTATTTGAAAACAACCAGGTATAAACTCTGGGAGAAAGGCATCATATAAATATAATAAGTAAATAATAATTAAATTATAATAGTCCAACCGTCATCTCTCTTGTCAGGTTGAGTCCATACTTTTGGATGTCCCTGAAGTGATGAGACTGTACTGCTGATCATTGATCTGAGATTGGCTGAAAAGTTGGAATTTCTTTCAGTATTATTTATGTTTTTTGTCATGGACAGGATTTAATCATAGTTGAAAATAGCCTGGTTTATATTAAGATGTCATTATAGGCAAGAAAGCAGAGGTATTTTCACTATCTTAGATTCCTTTTATTGAGTCAGGTGGTAACGTTTATACATTTGTATTGCAGCATGGAAAATTCAAAACAGTATCTACCTCTCAGTCACATTAAAAGCCAAGCTATTGTGCTGTATTTTAAGCTATTATAAGTCTATAATTTATTTAAAGCAATCTTGCTAAAAAAAATTAAAGTTCCTTTAATGGTGGGGCATTGCCAGTTTTTTTTTTTTTTAAGCATACATTTGTGGTTTTGCCACTGGTGTAAAAGATTTTGGTTTCCTGCTTTATGTATAGTTTTTAAATTATTTGTCAATAAGGAGTTTTAAGCTAAGTGGTGTTTGCTAATTTTAATTTATATGAGAAAAAATAATTTAGTGTGTTAAAGCAATTAATCAAGGACCATCATCCACTCATTGATGAAAAGGCCTACAGTCATGCAGTTGGATTTTCCTTCTTCTCTCCCTTTGCAGTGTCCATGTGTACCCCAGAGCAGATTTGGGAGACACCATAGAGGGGAAGGGGAAGGGGAATCTGTCCTGCTTGCAGTTCTACTGGCATCAGGGCCCTTGCAATTGTTTTTAAGACGGAGGGAGCTCAGCATTTGCAGATAGATCATTATTAAGTTTGCCTACTTGCAGATACTTTTTTTGTTTTGTTTTACAAAACTGTTAAAAAACAGAATACATTGCATTAAAATAACAACCAAAAAGAACAACCGAAGCAGGAAACAGTCTGACTACCATGAAAGCAATGGCAAAATGATAAATGAAATATTATAAAATAGAGTAGATTTTAAAAAATAGAATTAGAATAACAAAGGCAAAACAATATGTAAGACCCTTTTAAGTCAATACAAATGTTTCTGTAAAGTCTCGTCATGTTGTTCCTTCCACTATACCACTGTAAATGCACTATCAGTGGAGAAATGTTAGGAGAAACAAGATCACATACATAATATCCAAACAAAATGCAAAAACGTATATATACCAAGCTTGAAGTATAGAGAATCATATTGTAGGATACAGTCAGGGAAAGGCAAATATTCCATCATCTTTAAATATTAAGGCCATTTCCGCACTAGACTGTTAAAGTGCTATTATTCCACTTTCAACATCCTATGGAATCTTGGAGTTTGGCCCCTCCCTAAACCGCAAACCCCAGGATTCCATAGCATGTTGAAAGTGGAATAATAGTGCTATAACAGCATAGTGCAGAAATGGCCTAAGATTCTTAAAAGCCCAGTGTGTACACAGAAGTCCACTCCATCTGTTTGTTGTAGCTTACTCCTAAGCAAATGGCCATAGAATAGATGGCATGCAGCTACTGTTATTCTTGGTGCCAATGATAGTATCAATTCTGATTGATAATTCCTAAGGGGTCTTGGTGGTCCAGTTTGATTATTTCTTGATTGATGCTTTTTTTGGAGAGGGACAGTGCCCCTCACTCTAGTCTTGAGGGGGCTTGAACTCTCTATGCCTCCCTTGTTTTGGGATCCATGACTAGCAGACAAACACTAGAGTAAGATACCTATTTATATTGGGCATGTATTGGACATGATGTCATAAGTACCCTAAAACCATCAGATCCAGTCTGATCTTGAAAGCTAAGCAGGGTCTGCTCTAATTAGCACTTGGATGAAAGACCTCTATCAAGTACCAGGTGCTACAGACTATATTTCAGGGAAGGAATTGGCAAAGCCACCTCTGAGTATTCCTTGCCTAAGGAAGCCCTGTGAAATTTATGTGATCATCATAAATCAGCTGGTGACTTGAAGGTGCATGCATGCATGCATACGCGCACGCACACACACACACTGGGCATGACCACTACCAATTTATGATGTTTCTCTTCATAAGCGTTCTCATAATCTTTGGCAGCCTGCTGAACATAAAGCAATATCCTTATATCACATTTGCCATGGTCACACCTTTCTTCTGACTTGTCACTGAAGAGTCATGTAACAACAGGGTAGTGACAGCATATATGTTATTTCAGGTGTGATATTCTTCCCTGTAGCTTTCTTTATATCCATCCTCATAGTGTATAAGATTTTCTGAAGTGAGTCTTTATTCTTCTTATTGGTAATAAGCTTTGCCCCCACTGGATTATGGCTTTTCCAAATGTTTGGATAGTTTGAGTGCTACCAGCTGCTCAGAGGCACTATTTCACAATTCTTTATACTGATAGTAGATACCAACCTGTGCCAAATGGGTTGATTATATTGTACTTTGATGAACAGTTAGCCTTGTTCAATGAATGCTGTCTATGAGCTTGCCAAATACTAAAAGAACATCCCATAGTTTATTGATAAAAGTCATACCATCAAAGACACCATTTTCTAGAAAATTATCAACAAGGCAATAAGTGTGTTTCCGCAGGGAAAGAGAAAGACTACTTGTTGGGATCTACCAGAGTACTGCAGGCCACTATCAGAATGTGAAGATCATCCCAAAGAATGAGATTGCCTTCAACTGAGTTCTCTTGCTGTAGATTATTAAAAGTCTTAGCAAAGAATGCATAAATTATAACACATAAAAAAGCTTCTCATTTGATAAGATCAAAGCATGCTTTTGGATTTATGCTTTTTGATTGGAGTAACTATCTTCTTTTGAACATTGTGTAATTTCTCTTTAGCAGATAGTAAATAATTTGTAACTGCATGAGAGGAAAATCCTGGACATAAATTTATTTATTTCCTGCCTTCCCCCATGAATATCAATTAAACAAGAACAACACTTGTCCTTGCACAAATAAATGTATTAAATACATTTGGATTGTTTTGAAGAATTATTTTAAAAATTGGTCTGTTCGTCATGGCACCTTAGCTTTCAGAATGTTAAGATTTTCCCGTTTGCATATACATGGAGCCTTGTCTACTGTTTCCTGATAATGTCTCCTCAAAGCATTTTTTACTCATGCTGTGATGATCCACTGCTGAATTATAGAGTTATTCCAATCAAATTATATTCTAGCATAATGTTGTAGCTTTCTCCCAATGCTGGATTATATGATATGGAAGATATATTATACCTCTTTGGAATTTGGGCTGCCTGTTGATCTTCAGAAACTGAGTTTGCTAATCAGAATCTTTTTGTGGATGCACTCTGTTGCCTGCTTTGTAGTGAATTCACACACACACACACACACACAATTTTTATTGAGAATTTTCAGAAAATGAGAATTCTTAGAAATGCTTGGAAAAGAGGAAACCCTGGAAGAACTTGTGCATAGATTTCCCTGTGTGGTCTTAATCTGGGATAAAGGCAGCATATACATGAAATGAACTAAATTAATTAATAAATTCCTCCTGTGCTCCCCAAACAGAATTATCTTGTGAGGTGGGAAGGTAGGTGAAGTCAGACAGCAACAAGGAAGGCTTGCTAAATAGGAGACGTCTCATTAATTTGTTTTGAAAATCCTAGGCATTCTTAGGACCATTCTTTCCAGTTGTCAATGGTAGATTTAATCTCCCGTGCTTTCTAGATGAACTCATTAAATTAGAAGTATGGAAAACTCAAGGATTTGATGCTCAAAAACACAACAAAGTATGGGTAAACTGTACCACGCTTCATCTGTTTTGAGAGAGTCTTCCTTGTCACTGATCTCTCCTCCAACATCACCTCCAGGATAAGTCTGTGGGAGCATTGCAGGAGTGGGAAGTAATAAGTGCTGAGTTCAGAGTTAGGCTAGAGAGGCTTGACCATGGATTTCTGAATTTTTTTCTGATTCAGATATGCAGGTATTCCACTGTACCAGTATAGTGAAAGATAAGTGACTTGGTTTACATAATCATACAGTACAGTGATTATGTGAAATAGATAGCCAAAAGATACAAACTTCATCAAATGCACCCTGACGAAAGATAGAATTCTGTTAATTTTTTTCTTAATGGAAAAGCACTATCAAGCAAGTCTTCATTTTTGTTTTAACAAATTTTTGTTGTGTTTTTTTGTCCAGTTTTTATCATAATTCAAAAAAAGATTTAACATATATATGCTGCCATGATTTTATTTTTTTATCATCTCAAGGCACTAAGTTGATTTGTACATTTATAAGATTTCAGAAGATAATTGAGCTGCAAAAGCTACTTTCACTTATGTATGCTGTCATACTATAATAATGATTACAGTATGTCCCCTGTATCTGTGGGGAATGCTCCCAGACTTATGCTGGATAACAAAAACTGTGGCAGGCAGTGAATGCTATTTTTTTTTTAATGAGATGAGCAATGTAGTGATCAAGATGAATATGCAGCTTGGAAGAGAAGCCTTGAAACTGGACAGAACTTTAGAGTCCAAGAGAATGGAGATTTTGTTGCCATTATTTGCAGTCCAAAGCCAGTGCAAAACTGATAAAACCATAAAAATTAATAACAGTGTGTGGTCAAAAAAGAGATGGAGCAAAATATTTTCATTTGCAAAAGGTCAGTAGTAGCCTGATGTAGCATCTCGGTGCGTCACAAGGAAAATTGTCACAAGGTGATCCTGGATTATAGTTCCAGGATGGTGTAGTTGTTGATACCCAACAATGTCAATGTCAGGAGCAGACAATGTTGGTGGTTGGAAATCCTCTGAAAGTTTTTTTATGCTGGAACTTTTTGGAAGAGCATTGCAGGCTTCCTTCCACCTGTCTGACAGGTTAGGGACTGAAGCATAGTTAGAGAGCGGAAATAGTCGAAAAGTGGAACCCATATACTGTAGGAAACATGAAGGACTTACAGAAGCTCACTTGGGACCGACTGTATGTGTTCATGCTGCTTGTAAAGTCTCTTAGCTGTCTTAGTGCCTTCCCCCGAGCTCACTTTGCAAGCAGTGTGTGTGCAGTTCCAAGCAAGTTTCCGTAGGCAAGGACTGACAGAAGCCTGCTGTTTTGATGTTTATAATACAAACAATTCGACCAGGAGATCTGCTCTTTCCATAGGCAAGACTTGTGACCACCTGCACACGCAAGTGATCCCAGGCAAGCCACCATATGCAGAAGAATTGATGAGAGTGAATCCCACTTCCAATTAATATAACTTCTTCTTAATTTGGAAGCATCAAAAGAGCAAGTCATCAGATAGTGGGTGTTGAAATGGCAGAGAGGCTTCCTATATCAGGATTGCCAACATCACTACCCTGGAGTTTGGGCCTATTACTAACAATGCAAGCATTTTACAAACAGAAGCACTTTATTATATAAACACAAGAATTTTACGTGAGTGTACTGTACTATGATTAGATCGCATAACCAAGAGGCCTGCATGTGTATGCAATGGAAAGCATGAGACAGCTTGGACAACGTGAAAACAGTGTGATAGCATGAGAAAATGGTGGACCATTTTTGCAATTTTCCATTCTCTTCCATTTTCCATGTAATACTGTATAGGAATTTCCATTCTGCTAATTTATTTTCCTTTATTATTTCAATTTCCATTTAATTTCCATTAAATTCAAATTAATATTTTCTGACCTCATTTAAGAATGGGTAAATAAAATCACCTATCCCAGTCACATGGATTTGGGGGATGTATGGTCAGCCCTCCACATTTGTGGGTTTGACTTTCATGGATTTGATTATTTGCAAGTTTCTCTAATCCCTGCCCTCCCACCTCAGATGCTTCTTTTCCATGGGAACCTTCCCTCTCAGCAGCTCCAATCAGGCCTCACAACCCTTTAAAAACCTGCATCTGATCCCCCTCCGCTCCCACCAGCCACTGCTTGGCCAGCTAAGGACAACTTGCAGCCCAATTTCTCACCACCACAAACCCTCTCCTGATGTCTAACACACCCAAGGAAGGAAATGGGCAAGAGAGAGGAAGTATAGGTTCACCATGCCCACCAACCCCCTTTCCCTCTCCTTTCTTCAACCTGGTTTGGATCCTGGATACCTGTTATCTCCATCATACCTTGGACCCATTCCCACACACACACACACATTTTGATATCCATGATTTTGTTT
The DNA here is from genome assembly GCA_948474755.1 of Ctenosaura bakeri. Lineage (NCBI taxonomy): Eukaryota > Metazoa > Chordata > Lepidosauria > Squamata > Iguanidae > Ctenosaura > Ctenosaura bakeri. Next base: position 48,943 of record CAOLHI010000984.1, read on the forward strand.
CTTTTGCGGGGGTCGTGTGCCCCTAAAACTAGCATATGTAGAGAGCCACCTGTGCCATATTCAGAAACACTTAGGCAGTGACTCAGCCAGGATACCAAAAAGTCCAGGTAATTATTTACCAAATAAAATTAATAATGGCATGCAGATATAAAATTCACAGGCATGAGCTATGAAACATATAATGACTGGCATTGCTGGGTTTTGGCATATATTAATTATGCAAAGATAAAGGTTGTACACATTCAAACTGATCTGTGTCACAGCTTTCTTTAGAATCCTAGACCTCTGTACTAGAGATTCCTCTGTTGCTTCTATGAAATAAGGGATTTTCAAATAATTCAGCTATGGAAATCATGCAAGAACTTTGCCCATATCATTACTGATAATTTGCATTAAAATGTAGTTCATTTCTCCACATAGATCAGTCTGATGCAGATATATTCTTGTAAATATGAAGTGTAATTCTCACAATATTTTGACGTTTCTTTTTACTTTTTATTTATTTATTCTTCTTTTGTTGCAAATCAAAATAAACTTAAATTGTATCATAAAAACATGACTGATACACTTATTGTCTTCATTGGTTTGGTATATAGTAGAATTATACATTATATGCTGTCCCCTCCCATATCGTATATAGGCCAAATGACGAATTCCAGATGAATGTAGTTTAGTTGCATTTAAAAAAATTATTAAACTAGCAATTGTAATTACATATGTATTTGATCTCTTACTTTGGATGGTATTAAAATGGAGTACACAATATTTACAAGAATCCTTGACTGATGCTACTAATAAATAAGGGTGAGGCATGCAAATTTGTTTCAAATGTCACTTCAGTAGAGACATTGCACAGTATTGAATAACATGGTGCTTCCACTGATCATTTCATACATTGTGAATTTCTTCCCATTATTTTGAGCCTTGCTGGCCCCAAATTAGGCAACTAATGTGAAAGGTGTGGCCAAATACTCTTAAATCAGCAGGGTACAAAAATTGCTTTTAGGTATATGCTTTCATAATAATGCTGTCGAAACTGCAGGGATTTTTGTGGAGAACCGTTAAGCCTTTGACAGTACAGCTATTTGCTCCCTAGATCTGATGAGGAAAATATAGTTTCCAGCTAATGGAATAAAACACAATATCTGTGCCTCTCTCCTTATTTCGTGGAAGCATTTGACCCTTAATAGTAGAAAATTTCTAGTTGGTTTTTTTTTAAAGTGTGCAGAATAATGCATTTTACTTAAAAGGCACAATATTTAGACTCCCCTAAATGTAGTTGGAATGTGTGTAAACAGGACTCTGTTTACACCGCTGTAGGTTTCCATTGGTGAATGTCCCAAATTTTGGTTGGCCTTGGTAGCTAACCAAAATATATGCTTGTGATTTACCCTGCCCCATCTCTTCCCTAGAATAAAGGCTTTTTCTTGTTTCAGTGAGACTCAGAGTGGCTGAGAAACTAGCAAGATGTCTTGATGGCTTCTGAGTCTTTCTGAGATTCAGTGTGATGTCTGGGATTGATGTGGTGTGTTTCTCAAAGCTCTGAAGAAGAAAAAGTGCTCTTTCCAATTTTTTTTTAAAAGTCCAGTTTGGAATTACAGTGGGCCCTCCTTACCTATAACCTCCTTGTGTGTGATTTCAAGCTCACACAAAGCATCACGTCACTGTACCTAAAATGGCAGCAACATGTATACGGATCCACTGACGGGTCCATGTGCACGCTGCCAACATTGAGTATAATGGGATGTGAGCATTCATGAATTCCAGTAAGGAACCCTTGCATATACGTAATGCACACTGTGCCAATATGTATGTCAATTCCTGTCCCATGCATAGAAAACAGTTCTGGAATTTCTGTCTTGTTGCAGATGTTTTTTTCTGTGAGGGTTGTAATGAATCCCCGTTTTAGTTATCTTTAGAATTCTATAGCATGCCCTATGTTTTGGTTTATTAATACAGTGTTTTGTTGTGACACACAGAGGCAAGATGGGAGGAAACAAAATGAAGGTACACACAAAAGCATCGAAGCAGTTGTTGCGCGCCTTGAGAAACAAAATGGAATGAGTCTCAGTAGCAATTCTAGTCCAGAGGCAACATTTTTTGAAACTTCAGAAAGGATGAACAATATGGACGATGCTGTAGTTCCTCGAGTTCTTTATGAAGAATTGCTGAGAAGCTATCAGCAACAGCAGGAAGAAATGAGACATATTCAGCAAGAACTTGAAAGAACAAGAAGACAGCTTGTTCAGCAAGCAAAAAAGCTAAAAGAGTATGGGACATTAGTGTCAGAAATGAAGGAGCTCAGAGACTTGAACAGACGGCTACAGGATGTTCTGCTTCTCAGACTAGGCAGTGGTAAGTGCTTGAATATAGCTGGGGCAAGTTTTAAAAATAATTTAATTTCAATATAAAGTGATGGAAATATACAGAATAGTACTGCTGTGTGTTACCTTACTCTTTAGCCTTTTACTCAATTCTGCATTGAAATTTCTGGACTTATTTAATTTTTTTGAAAATAATAACAGTACTACTCCCACTCCTACTTTCCTACTGGAAAACAACAGTGATTCCAATAATGATAAGTGTTCTGGAAACAATTCCAAATGGACCGACAAAACATCTGAATGAAATTGACACAGAAGTTACAAAAAACAGTATTGCTTGGAACAGCCAATTATCTGATGATACTGTGCTGGTCAGATTGAGTTGGTTTTCCCAAAGGGCCATATAAGTTCATGGAGTGTCACAGCTGAGTGTTGTAAATGTTGGCTGTTCATTGCCAGACAATGGAGTGCAGGGCTAGCAGGAGACTATCTGCAGTCAAATGAAAACAAGCCAGTAAAGCTTGCCTGTTTCAGGGTGGAGTAAAAGTGTAGTCAGGGTCGGTCCAAAAGTTCAAGAATCCAGCAGGCAACAGGGTCAGACATTCCAGGGTCAAAGAAGCCAGGCAGACAGCAAGCAAAGAGCACACAAGGGAAGGACTGCCAAACACATGAGTTGTTTCTGGCATCAGTCCACCACCCCCTGCCTTCCTTAAAAAGGCTGGAGCCAGCTGGCTCTCATCCCAGCCCTATTAGCTCCTGGTGTGCTTGTATCTACTTGTCCTCCTTTGAGGCAGCTGTTCACTTGAAGAAGTTGACTCCTGGCTCATGACACTGAGAATAAGAACTTCTGATCCCATCCCCCAATATTCAGACTGCCACTGTCATGTAAAGACCTGACAATTTAGTTGCACTCTGGTGCTGCATTCATCACTGTGATTGAAGCCAAAGTAGTGGAATCTCAGAAATTTGTAAAATGACAATAGGAACACAAGGAAACTCCTGAATGAAAGTAAGGATTTTGTTCCTTGGAATTAAATCTCACTGTTTTCAGTGGGACTTGCTTCTAGAGAAGTATACATAGTTTTGGAGACCTATATATAGAATAAAACCTGTGTAGGCATTGTTCGATCCAATCTGCTCCTCTGTTCTGTGTCTGTAAACAGTATACATGTTAAATTTTTAGTTTAAATTTGTTATGGGGTATACAATCAAAATTTTACATAAAATCAGAAAATATTTTTGTTCTGTTCATTGATTCAGCAAGCATGTTTTTGCAAAACCCTAATCATTCTGTAGTTTTGTCATGACTCTTTATATTTTATTTAGTCATGGCAGAGTAAGAGGTTTTTTGTTTTTCCCCAATATGCTACTAGATTAAATCCAAAGTTGTCTTTCACCGTCTAGTCTTGAGGTAATTCTCTTGTGACTAGTATAACATCTGTAAGCTTCAATATACAGTAATTTGTGTTTTAGCTTATCTTACCTGTTCTCTGGAAAACATTCAGCTATATTTGTTGAACAGGACTGAACTTCTTTTCCAAAATAATTTAAAATGTACCACAGTTTAATTGCCTACCTAGTTTTCCAGTGTCAAGAATTTAGGTATAACATTGGCCGTCCTTTTCTTTAAAAGTGCAAAATCAAAAAAGTGATTTTTTTCAACTTCACACACATTGAAAAGATAATATTTCATGGTCAAGTGTAAAATTTAAGGTAATGTTAATTTGATACTGTGAAAAAAGAATTTTCTGGGAAATGACCTGAGACTAAGTTAACATGACTAATACAATCAGGGTGTTCATTGTCTGACACATATGGGAGAAATATCTGCAAGCAAGACACTGTTCATATAATAGTGTCTTTGTTATGTGTAGTTCAAGTAGGGACTAGTTAGAAAGCTTGTGGTTAGGCTTTCAAACTCCTTGTTAAAGTAAAGAAATACGTGTATGTAAAGTATATTTTTGATGCACATTTTTCCTCGAGGATCATAGTGGAACTTACTCAGAAGAATTCACGCGTGTCTGTGACAGCACCCTAATGATTTGTTTCTTTTTAGCCTCACATAAAAAGAAGCTATATATTTCCTCTTGTTGTGAGTTGCATTACCAGATCTACAGTTTTAAAATTCCCTTCTGTTGAGCTTAGCAACAACAAAGTTGTCAACTGAGATCAGAAATTCTGTAGCTGTTTTCTTTTTGTATGGTTGGAAGAAGGAAGACTCTCTAGACTTAGAGGTGAGGGAGGAGACAATATATAAAGAAGAGATCACTGCTTTCTTCATCATTCTACACTCCTCAGCTTTGCTGCTTCCTAAGCCTTCCTCAACTGCCAGGTTCAACAGAGGGGCATAAATGAGAGAGCATATGTACTGGAGGATTTTTTTTTTACATTGGGCCCTCTATATATACAGTGGTTCTGTTCCAGGAGCCCCTGCAAATAGCAGGAATCTCAAATGCTCATGCCCCATTATATTCAGTGGCAGCAATGTGCACATGGAAGCTTTAGAATGTCTGCATGCATGTCACTACCGTTTTAGGTATAGGGACACAACACTTGGCATGAGCTGGAAATTGCGCAGGTGGAGGTTGTGAGTAAGGAGGGCCCCCTGTATTGGGAAATATCACTTACCCCAGAGAAATCTGAAAGAAAGGGGACCTGTGTCAGTTGTCATGGGGATGTGGATATTCACAACCCTATTAAATTTACATTTCTGAAGAGTACTCATTTGTTTATTAGTAAGATTGGCTCAGAAAAAGAAACATTTTCTGATCTGCTGGGACTTTGCTCAGAATATTTCTGAAGCAATCCAGTGTGTGAAGTTCATCCTTGAAAGGATTTCAAATCAGTTCATTGTATATTGTTTGAGCTACAGTTTCTACTTATGTCCTAAGCTATGACTGCATCAGTTTTGATTTCTGCAAATATATATGCCATGTTTTAAGTTGTGTTAACACTACTTATTCTGGATGTTCAGATAATATCTGTGCAGCTTTTTAAGAGTTACTTTGCCTTCTTGAGAGTTGTTACAAATCTTTCTTTGAATGTGATGTCTTTCTCACTGGGAATTATTTTAAAAAGGTTCTGTTCTGTTCTTTCTTCTGACCATGATAGTATAATTTTCTTCTTGATTGCTCCCCTACTTACTCTTTGTAGTTTCAGTTAGCAACATGAAATGTCGCAATTCTGCAGTACTTACATTCTGTAGTACTCTGTGAAAGAGTATTTGTAGAACATGTAAAAAATGTTAGATTATTTTTTCTTCCTGTGCTTGAGCATTAAAGATCTGGTAGTAATACATTTTGAGAAATACATTTTTTATAACTGCGATAAAGTAAGCAGAGTAGATACTTTCACTCCTCAATTAAGTATGGAGTTGTATCGTTATGTACCTTCAAGTTGTTTCCCACTCACAGTGACCCTACAGTGGACCTATCACACAGTTTTCTTGGCAAGATTTATTCAGAGATTCTTGCGTTTGCCTCTTTCTGAGGCTGAGAGAGTGTGGCTTGCCTAGTTCAGCCAGTGGGCTTCCATGACTGAGTGGGAATTTGAACCCTAGTCTCCAGAATCATGGCTTGTAATCCATTTAGAGGAAAGAAATGTTTAATTATGCTTCATTGTTTTGGATTGAGGTGGCATTGAATGGCTTGTACTTCACTTCTTTGCTGCCCTTTCAAAATCATACCATTGAGAAGGGAATGCAGTTTCTGATGTACCGGTAAGAATGTAGCTGGTGCTTTTTCCCCTGAGTGATATGATATCTGATGCACTTTAGGTAAAAGTAGTTTCTATAAATTTTTAGAAGACATATCCATCTGGGGGAATGTTAAGAAGAAATGCTAAATTTTGTATAGTTCATTTTGTTTCATTGATGGAGAAATATTTTAAGGATGAAGAATCCAAGTTTATAATCTTTGCAGAGGCTCTAAAATCCCATGCCTTTGCTCTTTTGATCTCCTAAATATTTATGTTATGTATTTACAACTTGAAATATTTCTCATAAGTTGTGCATCACCATTTGAAGCATTTTCTCTTCCTTATTTCCTGCCTGTTTGAGAGAATAGTCCTTAGGGGTCTGTTATAGCTCTGTTGCCCCTCACTCTAGTGCTGCAGTCTTTGCTGGGAGATGAGCAGAAACAGATGCTCTCAAAGGAGGTGCTGAGAATGAAGCTTAAAGGCTGTTCAAGCTCCTCCTCCTCCTTTTTGTCATCTACAAGGTTAATGCTGCTTGAGAAGAAGATACATAACTGTTGGTAGGGGGGATAGATAAGACAAGAATAGAGGTGAGCAAAAAGCTTGCACATGCCACTGCAGCCATATTGAAGCCTCCCCAGGAGGACTTCTAATACCCTGCAATATTGTGTGTGTGTGTGAGAGAGAGAGAGAGAGAGAGAGACAGAAGTTTTGCTTCCATCTTTTAAAAGGCCTTTATTGGCCCTAGAACAGCCCAGGGTGTCAAAAACATGCAGAAATTAACCCCAGGCCTCCTAGACAATGCGGACAACATTTTATGTTTAGGGAGCTGGGGTGCAGCCAGCTCTGAATTCTGGTGTTGGACAAGGGCAGCATTCCAAGTCCTGGCAGTTGCTGAACTGTGTCCTAGAAGCAACTGCATTGAGTTGTTCCTCATTGCATTGTATAGGACGCTTTATTAGCTGTGCTAGTTTAAACAACACAAGCAGTTCCATAGAGGTTGGTTGGAAGGCTCCCTCATACATGCAGCTTTTTCTACAGTCCATTGTGTCTGATAATGCTGCTGCTGTTTTGCTGTTCATGCAGACTGGCACCCAGCACTTTATGGTCCATGTTCCTTAGCAAGTTGGAAGAAGGATTTTTAAAACCCTTTTTGGTGGGATTTTGGAGACCACTATTAAGTAGTACTGCCATACTTCTATTACTCCTTGATTGGAATGATATAATAGTTTTCACTTCACACTTACATATATTTGCGATGGATGAGATCTTATATAAAACAGGTGGAGCATAATGATCTGCCATTGACATTTCATGTCCTCCTATTGGCCCACCAGCAGTCAACCCTGGGGAGGACCACTCCTGCTGCTGGGCCAGGGGAAGATATGCAATTTCATAGGGAGGGAGGTTCAGATGATGAAGATGTTCCGCAGGGGGAGAAACAACTGTGCACTCACAGATGGAGTTCAGCTTCCTTTTTCTTCCCCTCCAATCCCGTACCAGTTGTGTTTTCATCATCTTAGTTGTCTCCCCACTCCCTCCTCTCTTACACTAGTAAGCTCTACTGGCCCTCCTGGGGCATGACAGGTCCTGGGGAGAGGTTTGAGTTGGACACAAAGTGCTGGAGAATAGCTCCCTCTTACCCATTCAGAAAGAGAGTTGTACGTGCCCAAACTGCACTTAATGTGCATGTATGTCACTTGATGGGATTCTGCTCCATATTTTTATTTATTTATTGTATTCATTGATTTCCATTTTAAAAAGCCTCAAAGCAATGGATACAAAAAAGAAGAGAACTATTATTGCTTTTATTTGAATTAATACTAACTGTACAGTCATCCCTCCACATTCACTAGGGTTAGAGGCACAGGACCTCCGTGAAAGTGGAAAAACCATGAATAACTCTAAGCCCTCCCAAACCATGTTTAACACACAAAAAAAGTATCATCACCATATTCAACCCACTGTGAATTCCTTTGAGACATCAGGATTCCTTCACAAGGCAAAGGTGGGTGGCTTGTGGGGCTTACTGCCACCGCCACTTCTACCCCACACCATTTTTAATAGGGACTTAACAAGCCTTGTTCACAGTTGCTTAGTCTCACGAGGCTTGCAGTCTCTATTAAAAATGGCATAGAGAGGCAGCAGAGGTGACAGCAAATAATCCATGAATAATCAAATCTGCAAAAATGAAACCCACAAATATGGAGGGCTGCCTGTAGTTAATTCTTCTTTTCAGCATCCTTGGGTAGAATGACTCGGTATTAAACAGGGAAGCCATGTGTGGCAGAACATTGAGGCAAGCTGCATATTCATAACACAGAATAGTAGACAGTATCACAGATACTTGTGTTTTATGTCTATTTTTCTAAATTGAAAAATCACAGTTGTTGTTGTTGTTGTTATCTTTATTTATACCCCACTTTTTTCATTGTTGGAACTCAAAGTGGCTTGCAATAATTTTTTTAAAGTTGAAAATTGTGGAATACAGTAGTTAAAACACAAATTAAATGATAAAATAAGAATTAAAACAAATATAAAATACATAATTAAAATTGTTAACTGTGAATTTTATGTCTTCCACCCATATATGCATCAGGCAGGTTGATAAGAAGTAGACCTGGAAAGTTATTCATTTGGAAAAAATGGAGCACATAGATTCTGATTCTGTGATTGGCTTCAGAAACAAAGCAGCTTCTTCATGTTTTTCTAACTGAACTCCAAATTGCAACATGCTTTGTATTATGCAAGTTTAATAGCATTTTTCTTCTGCTTCTGATTTTGAATTTCAAAGCTGTTTCTATAACTTTCATATTTATTTAGAATATAAATTGTTTACACCTAGTCAGAAATATCACTCTTTTAAGGTGTATATTGATATTTCATTTAATCCTGATTTCCAAGGTGTGTTTGAACATCTTTTTGCCGTTTGCCAGAATGATGAATCTTTTGTTAATTGGTGTGGTCAGCAGGTCAAACCCACAACCTTTGGATTGTCTTTATTCTTTGTGTTCAGTCATAAACCTGAAAAAATAAGTGTACTCCTCATGCTGTGCATTTTTGTGGAATACTGGAAATGAAACAATACAAGCAGAAAACAGGAGGATTAACATAAGATTTGGTGTGTGTGTTGAGAAGATTTCTCTACAAGCAGTGCTGCAAATATTCCAGCAAAAAGCAGTTCAAGAGTGGAGTGTGAGAATTGTTGCATTCCCTAAAACAGCAGCTTTCAGTGCATGGATACCTTTTCTCTACAGCATGTTTGTTGTATGAGTAGGTCCCCTACTAAACAACCAAAGAGATGTTTAAGATCAGAAGGACGTAGATAATTAATTGAAGGTTCTTGAAGTGGGGTCAGAGACTGCTTGTAGGAAACATTTCTGAATTAAGTATCATAGAAGATGTCCATGTGTCATAGAAGATGTTGCCATCCAGTTTTCTCTGTGTTATACCCAGAGAATAATGTGCCTAAATGACATTGAAATCAAGGAGTGTAAAGCTACTATATTAATTTATAATAATACTTAATTAATAATACTTTCCTTTGGTGTGGTGCAAAGCACAACCAGAAATCTTCAACATTTTGATTTTCTGGCAGCTCCTTCTAGAGACTTCTGAGCAGGAAGCAACATGACTGTGATATTTTTAAAAAGCCTTCTAAGAGTCTCCTCCTTTTAGCCAGTAGGTTCATGGATCTTCAGTGGTCGTTAATTAATGATTGTAGCCGAGAATAACAGAACAGAAGTGTTCTAGTTTGCACAACATGATAAGCTGGGGAACTGTAGAAAAGCTGGTTTGTTGGTGGTGATGGTGCACACTACCTGATCACCCTTGCTTTCAACAATAGCAGTTGAACGATAACGAGTACCACTGCTTCTCTGTTTTCCCTCCCAACACACCTGAAGCAGAATCCCAAACACTAAAATAAGCTGTGAATTTCGTCCTGTTTGTTGTGTGAAGCAAACCAAAGTAGCAGCTGTGCCTGTGTAGAGATTTGAAGGCCTACAAAAAAAATCGGCAGGTAGGGGTGGGTGGGATTTCTTCTCCCCCCCCCCCCCGAAGCATCTTTGCCCCAGAAAAACTATTGAATCTTTTTCTTCAGAAAAAATTGGATTGTGGAATAAGGCAACACATTTAAGACAAGGTGTTCATATATTTATCCCCTAAACTAATTTCCAAAACCTATAGGTGGAAGACTTGTATGTCAGACTACATACAATATCATATCATTGCAAATCATTGATCCTGGTTTCTTTTTTTCAATTCTTTTTATGGGAATGACTGCTCTATGTCTACATGACACTCTAGAGGACTAGAAAAGATGATAGATAGATAGATAGATAGATAGATAGATAGATAGATAGATTTACTAATGTTGTTGGCTTATTCTGTTTATATCATTTTTTGCTTGCTCTTCATGAACTGACAAAACTAAACTGTTTCTTTATAGATAGGTGTTCCTTATGATTGAGGATTCTGGGGCTCCTCTCTCTCTCTCTCTCTCTCACACACACACACATATATTTTAAAACATAATTTCACTTTCTAATTCTTGTCTAGGTAAACTTACTTTTCATATACCAAATACTGTAATTTTATGCCAAACCAAATTATACATAATACATTTTATGTTCCTAAAATGACAAAGTGACTTTCAATTAAGGGTCTTAATTTCACATATACTCAATTTTTCTGAACATTTCTGGGTTTTTCCCCCGAGTGGGGGTAGAGAATAGTTGTTTTCCATGGTATCCAAAAATGTTACATTTTTAGACCCGGGTTCATATGATATGATAAGCTATTGAGCAAATCCCCTTTTTGGATTTCATCCCTTTCTTGCAAGTAGGAGTGATCCAGTGGCATAGATGAGTTCATTGGTCGTCCATGGTAAGTCAAGGTTCTCACAATTGCTTGGTTCATATTGTTTGGTAATATTCAGTCTAAAAGTGGCCATTGTTAGACCCACAAATTCAGAATTCACCATTTATGCCCACTTTCTTCTTATCTTCTTTTGAACATTAAATGTAATGCAGGAAGTTGTCTTTCCCTACTCAAATAGTATTTTTAACCCTGAATGTCACTCTGAGCGCTTTGAAAGGGCAGCAGTGGTATGAAGGAAATTCAGGGCAAAGAACTATTCCTACATGCATGCCTTTGCCTCCTCCAAGGTGACAGACAGACAGACAGACACTTTATTTCGGTCATTGACCAATAAAACAATAATAAATACAGAATAAATACATAAAAAAACTAACAAAAACAAATAGCAAAATTACAAACGGCTCTCATCAGCCACTATTGCTATTATTAACCATTTGAGAACGTATCTTACACATGATATAGAAAAACTTTGCTACTTTGAGCATAACAGTTTGCTCCTGATTATCCAGCAGATGGCGTAGATAGAAACCATCAGAATGTCCTGGGAATTGGGTTAATAGAGGAGTAATCAGCTCTTGACGAATGTCTCGGTAAAACTGACAATATAGGAGTACATGAGTTGTAGTTTCTACCACACCGGTATTGCAAGGGCAAAATCGCATATCATAAGGAATTTTCCTATATTTCCCTTCCAATATCGCTGTGGGAAGAACATTAAATCGAGCCAGTGTTAAGGCTCTCCTGAATTTGGGCACAGTGACGCAGTATAAGTATGCGGCCGGTCTAGAGATCATCAGTTGATTATTGGCAACTGTATAGTTAGTAAAGGTAGCAATTTCTATTTGACCTTCTATATCTAGTATCCTTTGTTTTACAATAGCTTTTGCTTGATCTAATCTTAATCCTAGGATATAATTGCTCGAAAGTCCACAAAGGTTCAACTTCTGAAGCACAGCTGTTTCCCATGAGGATTTATACTTATCGACCAGAATTAACTGGGTCAGTCCATTCTGATTATTGTGTAGCTTTAGCCAATAGGTAAAGATGTTCAACCAGATACTTGATTCCAATTTACTGACTCCTGCCTCCCTTCGCAATACAGCATTTGGAACACATCGAGGAACCTGAAATATATTCCTCAGAAACTTTGTTTGGACTCTTTCTAGACAGATCGTGTTACTATACATCCCCAGCTGAGCTCCATATAACAGTTGAGCTCGGGCTTTAGATGTAAACAGTTTAATTGCAGCTGGGATGAACTGTGCTCCTTTACTGAAGTAATAATTTTGAATGGCTACAGCAACTCTCTGTGCATTACTGGACACGTAATCTGAGTGGGCATTTCTACTTCCTGAAGCTTGAAAAACTATCCCCAAATATTTAAAGATCTTAACCTGCTCAACTAATTGCCCTCCTAGGACCCAACTTCTTTGCTTAGGGTGTTTTGAAAAGGTAAGGATCTTAGTCTTGGTGTAATTTATTATTAATTCCTCTTCAGCACAGTACTGGATAAGTGATCTAAAGGCTCTCTTAAGGCCAACAGAGGTCAATGACAAGATTACTGCATCATCAGCATATAATAATAAATTAATATGCCTATGAGCTAATTTAGGGGGATGGAAGGAAGAGTTACTCAGATAAGGAATCAATGAGTTTATATAATAGTTAAATAAGAGTGGAGCCAGGACACATCCCTGTCTGACTCCTTTCTTTACTTGTACTTCCTTAGTGACATGTCCTTTATTGCCAAACCTGACCTTCAGTCTGGTATTCTCATGAATTTTGATGAGCAACAGAAGTAAGCGCTTGTCTATTGTGGAATTTTTAAGTTTGAGCCATAATCTGGATCTAGATATTGAGTCAAATGCTGACTTAAAATCAATGAATGCTGCATAGAGAGATTGACCAACTTGATGAGTGTACTTCTCTACGAGATGTTGCAGTACCATTGCGTGATCTATTGTCGATCTACCTTCCCTAAAACCCGCTTGTTCATCCCTCAAAATATCCTCAGTTTCCATCCAGTCTATTAATTTAACCTGTAGATGTTTAGCATACATTTTACTAATCTGACTTAACAGACTGATTGGGCGAAAATTTACAGGATCATCTCTTTTACCTTTCTTATAAATTGGGATTATTATAGCTAAGCCCCAGTCTTTTGGAATCATAGCTGTACGGTCAATTACATTAAAAAGTGAGGTTAACACCGGGATCCACCAGTCTAGGTCATTTTTTATTATCTCATAGGTGATAAAATCAGCACCAGGTGCTTTCCCTGGTCTGAGTTGTTTAATTAAGTTCTTGATTTCTACACAAGAGACTGGAGGCCAGTATGGAAGGGAAGATATATCCAGCTCCAATTCAATCATGGAGTATTCCTTTTCAGCGTACATAGATCTAAAATGGTCTTCCCAGATATGGGCTGGAATCTGGGATGACGGACTATAAATATTTCTTGGGAAAGATGGTGCTACCACTCTCCAAAAGAGAGTGGAGTTATTTGTACTAGCTGCTGCTATCAGACGTTCCCAAGAAACTCGCATATTATCCCTTTTCTTCTGGCGGATCAGCTGTTTGTACTGTTTTTTCAGTCTCATGAGTTCTGATATTGAGCAAGAGTTAGTTTCCTCTTTATACAATTTGAAAAGCCGCTTTAAAGAATTCCAGGCTTCATGGCACTCTTGATCAAACCACTCATGTCGTGTTCTTAATTTTTGCCCAACGAAATTACGTTGGGGAACAGTTAACAAAGACTGAATTAAATTGATTAAGTTGTTAAAACTATCCAATACCTCATCATCTGACTTTGGGCTTACTATTAATGAGTGAAGGCATTTAGCTGGTTCCCTTCCCAGGAAATCTGTAAATATTTCCGCTTGATGTGGTGACCATTTGGCACGTATAGGACAGAGGTCATCAGACATCACTGTAATATGGTGTGTAGGTACATACATCCTATCGAAGGCCTTCATACACAACATAACAGGGAAATGATCACTCTCAGGACGGCTGACAACTGAGAACTTAGACAGGTAGGGTATTAAACTCATTGAGATGCCAACATAGTCTAAAAGGGAGGGCTTACGACCAATCCAGTGAGTGTACTCAGCTGGATAATCATCACTTGTAGACCCATTCAGAATCACCAAATTCAATTTGGAAAAAGTTTGCATTAAGCACAATCCTCTATAATCACTATATGTATCTTTAGACTGGCGGCACAGAAGGGGGGGTACAATTACAGGGGGTAAGTGTTGGCAATGAAATTTAGCAAAGAGCGATCTATCATCTGCTCCAGTTCTTGCATTAAAATCACCAGCCACTATGGTATGTGCTACAGGAAATGCTGCCAATATGTTTCCCACATATATGTTCAGTTTATCCCATACATGTTTTATCTGTGCACGAACATATAAAGGTGGAATATACACATTGATCAGTACAAGTTGGGTCTTATTGAACTGAAGCAAAACTGCCAGTGTATATTGGTCTAATGAAGGTAATCTAGTTACTTGTACCTGTAATAAGGTAGATATCAATATACCTAACCCCCCACAGAGCCTCCCACGTCCTGTGCCCGGTACAGCATCTAACGTAATTGTCTTATACCCTTCCATGAACAAGTGTTCCGCAGCCCATGTCTCCTGAAGAAAAATTATATGATATCTAGATATGTAAGCTGAGAACGAAGGGTCTCTACTTCTAGATTTCCATCCTGCAATATTCCAGGTAATAAAAGCCAGGGAGACAGCATTTCTTGAATGTCATTCAGCTTCATCCATCATGGGGGCTAATGCAGGCAATTCTTGTTGGCTCATGGCTCCTGCATTGCCTGTTACTGAATTATGGTAGCTTGGAGCAGGTGTCTGAATATCCTTTGACTTCGTTAAGGGGTCATTTAGGGACTGTTGACCTACTGTCTCTATTTTTTGTGAGTCATCACTCTCATCTCCTATCACTGTGGTCAGATCAATTAGATCTCCAACCGGCTGGCTAGATAAAAATGTAGTTGGGCTCTTCGAACTGGAGCACCTTCTTCTTTTTTTCCTCTTTATTGGATTTGAGGATTCAGGAGTTGTACATGTCGGTGGCCCACCAGAAGGACAGCTGGAAGATAATAGGTAGTTAATAGACACTGCAGCAGTAGATACTGACTGCAGCACAGTTTTAACTGCCTCTAGTTTGCACAATATGGTTTGTTGTTCCTCAGTGGAGAGAGTACCAAACATCTTGATAAGGTCTTCCTCATCCTCCATGGGATCATCTGTTATTTGCATTTTCCTGATGATTAAATCATTAATGTTATTTCTCTGGTGTAAACCTTCTCTTGGTCTTTGGGCTGCTGGGGTAGTCTGCTGTATCAAGGATTGCTTACTAGGCTCATAATCTTCGATGTTTATATCAGCCTCCTGTACATGTTTAGATCTCTTCCTATAGCTTAACAGCGGTTGTACAATATTATTATGAAAAACACGAGTAGGTATAATTAAGAATCTCCTTAGCAATTCCCTTCTTTCCAAAATTAATGCAGGAAGGGCAAAATGCTTACATGTCAATATTATTCTTTCAAAACCATGCCATCTGGGGAGCCAGGAGATTCCAGTTATCTCTCTAGAGTATATCCTTCGTTGGAGGAGTTGTGAGAGTGAATAAAGTACTACTCGTTTGTTGAACCATTTCCCCTCATTAAGAGGGTTGATTGCAACCTGAAGTAGAATCCTATGCCGCTGTAATGTTAATTCTTCCCTGTTATTTTTCTTACATGTGATATCTCGTACCACATGTGTGGGCTGGGGATATTCAGCAACCTCAGAGGTTGGCTTCACAGAGGGTTTTATTACATGCTTTCCCATTATGTCCTTGAGTTCATCTATTTTTCGATTGATATCTAGTAGCTTTTCAAAAATTGCAATAACTGTTTTGGCTGTTAAAAGGCAATTCTTAGCCACCAGTTCCAAGCCCGCATTTGACTTACTTGTGGTTTTTAAGGTATTCTCCCCTGTAATTTCTGAAGAGGCTTCTTCAACAGAATAAGAAAAATCATCTGCTTCCCATTCAGACGAGACATAGGATTTATCTATAAGGTTTGTATGTGTAGGTGAGGAGTACAAAAGGGAAGAGGGCTTGTTTTTTGGATCTTCATACTGGAAAAACTCCTCTAGCCTTTGTTGTCTAAGAGTAACTGCCGCCTCTGCAATTTCATTAGGCTCAGAACTCTCTCTCTGTGACTTCTCAGACTCACTCCCCATTTTAAACAACTCCTTTTTTCCTTTTGGGCTCTTTCTCTTCCTCTTTAGCCTTTTTCCCATTCCTGCCTTGTTGCAGTCGTTATTTATAGTTATTTATAGTTATCCGAGGCTTAACTCCAGCTATCTGTCTCCAATTAAGCCTGGATACACTAAAGTTTAACCAAGAAACTCCTACAACTGATAAGCCCTTTTAAAATCATTAAAATTAAAAAATCAAGAGCTCACTGAAACGCTGAGACGCTGCCTGCGGCCATCTTTTTCTTCCTCGGCAAAGAACTATAGAATTAAAAAAAGATGGGGGTGCAGCTCTTTTAAAATCATAGTTCTGTTTCTAGACCAGAATGCAAGTTTTTGCTTACCACATGCAAGTAAAAGGAATATTTTTCATTGAAGGATTTTCCTTCTTTTGTGCTTGCATTTGCTGTGTTAAGATAACACATTTCTGTCAATTTTCAGAAACCTCCTCTTAACTCCATAATTTCTTTCTTGCTTATCGAAGCACAAAACCTACAAAGAAAAAGAAACTTTAAAAGTAAGCATGGTGCATGGCAAATTAGGCACGCAACACCAATTAGCAAAAAGGGAGTAAAAGGAAATGCATGTCTAATTCACAACATGCTGTGTTGTAAATGCAGCTCTCAGTAGTTTGTGAAATAACTGTGAAGTTTATCTAGTTTGAGAAAGCTTTGAATTTGGTAGGAAAAACTGTCCAGAGATTAAGAACATAAATAAAGACATTTTAATGCTTTGCATCACTGACTCCTTAATAAGAAAACCAAAAAGACTTTTGTTGTAGGTCTCTGGACTGTTATTATGGTACAGTTTACCAGACATACTACTTACGAAAATACATAATGTCATTTGTATGAACCTATAGAGTATAAGCAAATAGTAAAAGGAGACCAAAGAAAAATAGTACAAAAGTTGGAATTGAGGTGATCTTTTCATTATGCAAATACATCAGTTATGCTTATTTTGTTGGTCTGTATCGGCTCTCCAAAATGCAGTAATACCATGTGGCTAAGAGAAGTGATGCTCACACTCTTATTAAGCAGAAATAAATTTTGCCTATTCCTTGAATTTTCAAGGTGCCAGAGTAAATATTCTTTCAACTTTTGTAGTTATGGAATCATGCTGCTCCTGTCATTCTGCTATGGAATATCCCAGCTAGTGGAAGATAATGTAACAAGTGTAAGTCCTGGCTTGTCAGAGTGTGTGCTGGCTGAATGAAAAGCACTAATTTCCTGCCTGCTCAGTACAAAGAGACATGGGACGCTCTGTGGAAGATACTGATATCCCCAAGATTTCATCATTGCAGGACTGACTTCCTCTGAAGTTTCCATTTACCAGTCTTCTTTCCGTACCTCTCCAGTTCTTTGGAAGCAGAGGGAGTGTAAGTCTTCCAATCATATCTGAAGCAGCAAATGGGAGTGAGAGAAGAACTGTGATCAGAGATAGCATCTCTCTTTTAGCATGCTGTCTTTGAGCCCCTTTTATCTCTGCAGCCCCAAGTGACTTTAGAAGTGAAGGGAGAATGGTATTATTTTGCCCTCAAAGTTCTGCCCTCAAGTTGAGTGGTAGCCAGCCACTGTCAAAGTGCAACATCAGGATAACTGGCTGTATATCCTGCCCTTACATCAGCTCAGCTCAGCTCAGCTCAGCTCAGCTCAGCTCAGCTCAAATTCCCTGTGTTGAGGAACTTCTCGACACGTTCTTTGCAGTTTCCGGGGGAATTGAAGATAAAGGGTGGGTTAAAATTGTTTTAGAGAATTCCTTCCGTTCCTTCAAAAGACTGTTCTAGTGCTAGCGGAAGAACCTTCTGAAATGTACTTTTAGCTGCCTAAGAGGAAGGTGGAGTGGCACAATTAGAAGTAGGAAGGTAGAAAGAGGAAAAGATGTGGGGGGAGGGATGTTAGGGGGAAGAGAAGAAGACAGAGGGCATTCTTCTCACCATATTGTGATGTGACTGAGAGATAGACAGATTTTTTTTAAAAAAATCACCATTTGTTTATATACCATCATCCAGTTATCATCATTCCAGTGTTTTGTTTTAGTTGGAGTAGTACAGGAACTGAAAGATAGACTGCTGTTTGGGAGGAAAGGGGCAACTGTGTCTCTGATGCTCCTCACACTTCCAACATGTTGCTGGCTGTGGGAAGAAAAACTAATAATGAATTAACTGAATAACTGTCTGCCTGCACACCTTTTTATATTCCCCCTCCAGCTTCTTTGTAGTCATGGTAGTGGAGTAATACCTTTTTGGTTCCTTGCTCCTTCCTATACCATGAAGTTCATGTTTGGAGAAAGAAAAAATGGTTACATTCCTCTTGTTCCTGCCTCCCCCATTTAAACTCCTGTCTATCATGTACCCTGGCGCTGCCCTGTGTTCATCAAAACAGAGAAACTGTGGTAATGATCGGGTAGCAGAGGTGCAAAGATCTAATCCTGTGCTCTGAGGTGAAAAAAAAATGTGTATGTGATAAGGAGCTGGATGGGGGCGGATAAACTTCTAAAAAAAATTTTCTCTTGCAGAATGAAGAGAAGCGCTTTTTTCAAAGAGCAGCATTTTAAAATGGAGTTACTAGGGCCAATACAGGCTGTTACAAATTTCTTAGAACTCAGAGTAAAAGGCAGTAATGTTACTGATAATAAGTTTTTAATACCTCTCGTTGCATTCTTAAAGAAGGCACATTCTCAAGATTTCATGTTGGTTTAGAACTATACATTGCTGTAGAACACAGAATAACTTCGGATATCTCAATTGCAGGTACAATCTAGGACTTTCCCAGACTCCTCTTATAAGTAGTGGTAAAATCTTGCCGCAATATAACTTCTAACTCTTCTTAACTTGTCACTTTTCAATTGTACTCAACTTTCAATTGATTTTGCATGATAACGAGGTTAAAATAGTTAGCCCAAGACCACCCTGAGAGCTTGATAGTTGAGGAATGCTTCCAGCCTGGATTTCCCCACTCTAAGCTGAGCACTCTTGCCAGTACACCACTGTGACTGTACTTAGCTGCTTTCAGTACAGTACTGTATAGCTCCAGATTTGTCAGCAAATATAGTTATCACCTTTATTTTACAAAAAGGTAGATCATATGTACCTTTTAGAATTAATAAACACAAAATTACTATTTAATCTAAGTTTCATAAAATGCACTTCACAGTGGGAACCAGCGTGGTTTAGTTGTTTGAGTGCTGGGCTAGGAATCTGGATACGAGAGTTCAAATCCCCATTTGGCCATGCAAGCCTCTGGATGACTGTGGGCAAGTCACATTCTCTCACCTTCAGAGGAGGACAAAGGCAACTCCCCTCTGAACAAATCTTTGCCTGAGGGCTGCCACAAGTCAGAAAAAAACTTGAAGGCACACAATAACCACAATAAGAATGTATTTGAGAAGAAATCGAGCATTAGATATACATATACTCCAAATTTCTCCTAACATTTCCATTTTAGGGAAACACTTAAAACATGTATGTGTGCGATTTTCCTCCTCCCACCATCAATTTCGGTTTTAAAGAAATTTTACTTCTCTAGTAGAAAGATCTAGGGAGAAATTCAGTGACCCTTTACATTACAGTTCTAGCCATTGCCTCATCTTTGTTTTCCCTCAGATTCCAAGGCTAAATCTACATCTCTCTTGTTAAGATTTGGATATCCTACAGGCTTTCTAAAGTTATGTTGGAGAACACAGTTTAGTTGAACATGTCAGCTCCAGAATGTTTGAGAAGATTGTTTTAATTCTTCTAGAAAAGGAGAAAGTCCCTGCATCTTTCAGAATACTGCTGTTTTAGTGATTCTTGGTTGGTGTGCTTCTTATTGTTAGTATAGGAGGTAAAAGTCCTCAACTGCAGTATCCTCTCTGTAGTCTTATTTGGCACAGAAGAATGTTAATGTGAGACTCGAATGCTGATGCCTGCTGCTCCCTGTGGCTCCTTCCCTTTTCTCTAAAATAGAGCTCAGGTGGTTAGAAAACCCATTGTGTCAGGCTATTAATAGAAAGGGTGAAAGGGAACTCGGGTAAATTGAAACAAATTGTGTGAAACCTTGTTTCCAAGTAACACCTTCTTGATCATACTAAACCTGGTGAGAGGCAATGAACTCCCTCTTCCTTGTAAACTCCATCTAAGCTAGTTCCATATATTTTGTAGACATGTGCTATGATAATCAAGTCTACTAGAACATGCCTCTGTTTTGTCCAGTGGTCAGTCTTCTTCTACACTGTATTGTGTCAGGCATTTTGCTAGTCTCTATATAAAGATGGAAAGCTACATAGAAGACTCAGTAACAGCTGTGTGAATGTCTCTAGTGATTGCCTTTAGTTCATGAGAAATGTTGATATGTATATGTGGGCCTTTGGTTAACAGTCAATGTTTAGATGGTATGCAATTCTTAACTTGGTAGGCACAAACATTTGGGATGTAGAAGTAGGCAGGCAGTAGTTATTCCAGAAACATAGACTCATTTATTCTGAGGATATCAGTCATTGTATTTTACATACTGATATTGGAATAGGCTTACATGCTGGTTTAGAGCAAGTAGCATTTTCAACATTTATTTATTAATCAAGGTGTAATATGTCATCTTTCCTACAAGGATATATCTGTGTGCTACCCAGTTGATTACTAGTTTAAATCAAAAGATAATTTGGAACTGCTATACTGCCCGTGGGTTGCAATTAGAAAAAAACTCTCAAATGGAGAAGCATAGCAATCTTAACTCTTTTTCATAGTGTTCCATTAATAAGCTCCTCAACTGATTGCCCAGTAGCCATTTGTGAGTACAGTTTTCTTAGAAGTCTATACATGTGTGTCTCAAAAGAAATTTCCAGCTGATTTTAAAGAAGCTTTTAATGGATTTCGGTTTCTCTGCCATGTTGAATAGACCAATGGAAATACAAGAGTCTTCTCCTAAAGATGTTATTATACTGCATTTCAAGTTGCAGTGGGATGTTCATATATAAGCTGTTTTCAAGTCACTTGGTATTTTTTAAAAAGCTAGTCACAGATGTAATATTTGGTTTCTTTTTTCAGGCTTTACACATCTTTGCTGCTGATTTTGTCTCCCTGAAAAGAAATGTCTTAAGACATAAATAAAACCAGCAGCATTTTACCAGCTATCTAAGAAATCAATAATTGAATTTGTGCTAAATTTATTCAAATCTGTCATTCCCTTACAAGCATAGTTTTTTTGCAAGTTGTCTTTCATGTTTACATGTTGTAGTTTTAAGAGTGTCCAGATTTTTCCTGTAAAGTTGCATTATCCTGTATCTGTTACAAAAGCATCAGCTATCATTTCTAAGAGTACTATGGTCTGTTGTTAGTCATTGTGTTGAGTGTGGTTTTTTAAGTCAGATGTGTTTGTTATCCAGTTGTAATATGACTAATTGACAGCAAAATCGATTTAGATGTTAACATTAATGCTTGATCCACTACATTTTTTTAACCATTGTAGGTCCAGCTCTAGAACTTGAAAAAGGTACACCAGAATCCATTGAGCCTGAGTCTGAAGTACAGACAGCTTTCAGTGAGGAAGCAAACACGTCAACGTACTATCCAGCTGCTGTTCCAGTAATGGACAAATACATTCTTGAGAATGGAAAGGTATTTTAAGAGGCTACTTCATAAACGTCAAGTGGAATTATGTTGAATTTCATGCCACTCACATAACATCAAGAGATGCCTGTCAGATTTTGATAGAAATTTCCTGAGAGCCTTTGCCAGTTTTTTGGCACTTATTCAGCAAAATCTACCTACAAGTCACACCTGTTATGAAAATCCACAGCCTTGGGAGAACTTGCATATCTTCTCATGAGTTAGATGTGAGTGTGTTGGGAGTGCTGGAAGTAGCTCAGAACTCCTTTGTTTGACATAGATAACAGAGTGTATATTTTTTTAAGACAGTATGTATCACAGGAGAGCTTTTATGGTGGCATGAATGACTTGCTAGTTCAGTTGCTTTATGAAACAAATTTATTTCAGTTTACTTCCATTTCTTGAATTTTCACAGAATTCAGCATTTCAGGCTAATTGTCATATATTGATGTTTTAAATTTTCAAGGATCACAGGCAGATGGATTTGTTTTGTAAAGATAGTGGCTGATGTTGTGAAAAATGACAGGTCACTTCATTACCACCTTTTTTAGTGCCCTGTGCCAGATTCAAATTGACTACTATTTGATTTTACATTTCAGGTCCATCTTGGCAGTGGCATCTGGGTAGATGAAGAGAAGTGGCACCAGTTGCAAGTAACACAAGGAGATTCAAAGTATACAAAAAACTTAGCAGTTATGATTTGGGGAACAGATGTTCTCAAGAACAGAAGTGTTACAGGAGTTGCAACCAAAAAAAAGAAAGATGCTGTTCCCAAACCACCTTTGTCACCTCACAAATTAAGTATTGTCAGGGGTAAGTTATATCAAAATGTGATAGCTCTGCAAAAATTGTGCTCTCAAATTACAGTAAAAATTCCTAAGCAGTCCTGTATGTTCATTACACAAGAGCAGGTAGTGTGGATGCCAAAAATACACTGCCATTCCACTGGTGGGCTCACTGCCATATGTTTTGCAAGAAGAAATGGAAGGGAAAACATACAAAAGCAGAAAATAAAAAAAAGCAGTTTGAAAACAACAACCTCAGTATTATTTGAAACACTGCCATTGCCCACCAATCTGGGAATGTTCCCCACAGTGATGTTCACATGATGCTTATACACAGAAGGAGCTAAGGCACTTAGGTTGATGGAAATGCACCCAACACACAGGCCTGCATCATGGCATGCAGTAATGCCCAAATACCCTTCACTCTGTCAGTCCCAGTAGGAAAGTCAGCAGCAGCCACAATACTACAGATCTATTTTGTCAGGGCTTCAGATTCTCTTATGCTCATCACAACTGCTATTTTGGAACACAAAGCAAAGGAAGGATATCTCACACAATGCAACACAGCAAGCACACTGCTCCCTTGTTAGGACATGTCCACAGAGCACACACAGCTCTTCCACAAAAAGGGTTGAAGACTCACTGAGGGAAGGAGGGATTCTTCTGGAATGTACAACATGAGAAGTGACATGTACATGATACTGAAGCAGCCCCCAGTAATTCAGTGAGCAGGAACTGGGCTTTGAAACAGGAGTTTTACTCCAACCAGTAGGAAATGCTTGCCTGTTTGAGTAGAAAAGTAATGTCAGAGGCAAAAGAGGGAGTTCACAGGACTTAAAGGCACACTGTAAGAGCTGAAAAGCAGTTCCCTAATCACTTAAGCACAGCATGATGCATGCATGAAATACATTGTGTGGCATTTGTTTTCCCCTAGCTCCAAGACTTTGTCATAGATACACCAGCAGCAAACAGGATGCAGGAGTTTGCTAGAACAGCCGATATTTACTTGCAGGCTTGAATTCAAAATATAGACCTATTTCCATGCATTCAGGCATACCAGAAGTGCCTTGTGGACCAATAGCCTATGTCCTTCAAGGCCTATCCAGCCCTTCTGGCCTAGCCTTTTTGTTTGTTTGTTTTTGTTTGGTGGCAATGTATGTGACCAGTCTTCCCCTTGTTATTTTTGTCCAATGGATTAGATCACATCCCAGCTGTCACATTGCCCTTTTCTCTTTCTCTCTCCTAATCCCTTCCTTCCTACCTCCTACCACTTGGCTGACTGGTAAATTCTGTTTACTCATCCCCTTTATATTGATATGGACCCTATCCTTCATAGTCCAAGGAAGCCCAGTAAGCAAATAGGGGAGTGGGTGCTGTCCCTGTGCCTGTCAGGCTCCTTGCCTGTCTTCCGTGGAGTTCCATGCTCCAGCCATTTGAAGCTAAACATAAGTGCACAGCTCCTGCTGCAGATTCCTGCCTTCATGGGCAGGAAACTGACTAATACACTTCCCCTCTTCCCACTTATGGATGACAATACAATGAACTTTCAGGGCATGGAGTTTGCTTGTTTTGCTCTATGGGCTGAAACGGTGATTTTTCAAAGCAAAAAACTGTTATGAGTCTTTGGTCAGTGTGATTACCATGTGGGTTTTTCCTTTTCCTTGCTTGCTTGGTTGGGTTACTCTGTCTGTTAGAATGGGGTTGCTGTTGGATGTATCACAACTACAAGGTACTTGTTCAGTGTTAACAGTGTACTCAAATTCCCATGTGTTTTTAGGAGATAAAGCTTTTTATGGAAATGTTCCCTGTAGTGCAAGGTGCCCTTTCTCCTTGTTCCCTTGTACTAGAGTTCTCTCTTGTGAGTTCTGTGAGTGGTACAGGGCCACAGCTCCAACACATTTGATCATGTGTTTATTGATGGAACCTTTCCTTCAATAAACTGATCCATCAACATGCCTCTCAGCAGAACTTGTGCTCTGACAGTGTAATAGGGCTTATGCCAATACTGTGGCATCTTAACCAACACAACTATAGCATTGTGCCCATATGTATAGTTGCATGCACTGAGAGTATCCTCCTGAAGATTCTTCTCTTGCACATCCTACAGTATCCTTAAAGAGTTATAGTTTCTACATGCACACCCAAAAATATGTGCAGATATTAAGTCTTTTACTTTTCTGCTCTCCAGATTTTTATTCAAAATGCAGACTGGGGATCTACAGTCTATTTTTAAGAGAAAAAGAGACACATAAAAGCAGTTCTGATAAGTAAAAAGGAATTGCCATACTAATCAGCTCTTTGAACAAAAAGCCCTGATTCTGAAAATACAGTATGAATTTTTCTTTGATAGTACCTTTATGAATATGCTAAGAGACCATGAATGTCTGTCTGTTTCAGTCAAGGAATAGTAGTTCACAGGTCTTTTGGATTTGTGTTAAATCCCCAAAAGTTTAAGCACAATGAAAACTAATTGAACTAAATTTAATTTAAGTAATTTTTGCACTTTAAATCCTGTGCCTGTTTACTTCAAAATAAGGACTGCTGGGTTCACTGGTCTTTACTTTCTAATAATGTATGTGGAATTGAAGTCTAAATCTCTAATTTCAATGGGATTAAAGTTCACATAATAACTAACATAACTCCCTTACAAAGTCAGAAAAGCTTTTACCCATGCTGGATTCACTTTTTAACTTTAGATCGTATTACTCCATACTGTGCCTTGATTGCATTCTCATCTGCATCATCTCTTTGTATCTGGGAGAGAGTGAGGTATTTTGTAATGGCATGACCTGATACTATCCAAATGATATACAGTGGGCCTTCAACTTTCATGGGGGTTAGGGATGCAGGATCCCTACAAAAGTAGAAAAACTGCTAATATCTCTAAGCCCTCCAAACATGCTGCTACGTACTCTGCTGCTACAAAAATCTCATTCAGTGTCATTCAATGTCATCATCTCAAGGAGAAGGAATGGAGATTTTTGCAGCAGCAGAGTTGATTGGCACCAGGACTCCTCCATCTCTGTCTGAGGAATGTCTGCCTGATCGCCATCATCTTTGCTTGTCTCTAAGCCTTCCCCTAGAAAAGGCCCTAGTTCCTTGCACATGTTCCTTTTTGGACAGTGCTTCCTGATTGCCGCTTCTGCAAAGATCTCCTTCAGTATCATTGGCGAGGAGGAGTAGAGTGGGGAAGGCTTGCAGATTGGCGAAGGCTACAGGAGTTGGATGAGTGGGTGAACAACAACAGCAGCAAGAAAAGAAAGGAGAAGGGTAAACGCAGAGCCAGTGGCCCCAGGAGATGCTCCCCGTCATTACAGTACAGTATACTAGTTAAACAACAGCTACACACTCGCAAATAATCACATTTGTGAAAATTAAACCTGCAAAAATTGAGGGCCCACTATATAAGTCTATGAAAGTTAATGGTTTATAGGGAATAGTCTGATTCAAAACCTGGTGGATCCACCATCACTACAAACAAAGCATACTGCATTTGTTACCACAGTCATACACTGCCTTAGTCACATGTGTGTGCATTGCTGTTTATAGTAACATTTGAAGAAAATCACATAGATGGGCTTGGCAACATTGTTTGTTCTCAACACTAGCATTGCTGGGCCATAGGCCTCTGTCAGTGGCATGACAGCTAGAGGTGTTGTTGGAGCTGGCTTTATGAAGTGGCTCCTTTAGAAGTTACTGGTGTGGTGTGGAAACAGCCTTGTGAACTCTGAGTCAAGAAAAAGAAATATTTGTGATTCTTCAGGTGCTTCTGAGAAGCAGCAGCTTTAAACATGAGGAAAGGCTACTGTCAACACATGATTTTCACGCAGACGGCCCATGCTTATGGCATATTCAGGACAAGCTAGATAAGCTTCCTTATCAAAATCGTGAAGAGCCACTGCCAGTCAGTAAGCAATAATGAGTTCAGTAGACCAGCGGCTTAACCTGGTATAAGGTAATGTTCTGTGTAATAAACTAGTAGAATAAAATAATAAGGCATTCTTTTCCTCTCCCTAAGGATTCAGGTTTTTTTTTAACTGTTTGGCCAGAAGCAACTTTAGTTAGTAAGTTGCTGACAATTTTATGTTCATGACTTATAATTGAAGGATGAGTTAAACCAGTAGTGTTCAGTCCTTCCTTCTCAGGGTAGTGGGATTTGGGTTTTTACTCCATAACCCCTAGCAAAACCTCAAATGTACAGTAACTAATTAGGGGCAGGATTGTTACTGAGCATTTCTGTTGTGTTGATTAAGCAATTAATTTTATAGATGGGTATCTAAATATTCTAAAGTCATAGGCACTCCCCCCCGCTTTCATCTTGGAATCCAAGCAAAGTCAGCCTTGGTTAGTACTTGGATGAGAAACTGCCAATACCAAGTGCTGTAGGCTATATGTCTGAGGCAGAAACTGACAAAACCGCCTCTGAATCTTCCTTGTGAACAAAAACCTATGAAGTTATTTGGGTTGCCATAGCTTGGCAGGTGACTTGAAGACACATACAGGCACATGTGCACACTCAACAGTGCACTTGGACACATGGACATTTTGGGGGCTGGTTTTCTTCCACCAAGACTATTTCTAATTCAGAGATGAGGGCTGATAATTCTGTTTATTTTGGAAGTGAAATGTCAGATATGCAGATTCCAACAATGTCCATTAATGACTTGAATCATTCAGTGTGTGAGCGTGTGAGTGTGTTCATCCATTTGGTTCTGATATTTAGTATTCTGGAACTGAGAAGAGATGGGATGTACTTTGCCTTGATTACAGTTTATCTGCCAGTGTTTCAATTAGAACACCATTTTTAGCCAAGTTTTTTTTCCTCCTGCCTTTCAAATTTTATTTTAATGCATATTGGCATCTATTCCTTTCAACTTAGATTATAACTGGATTTTTTAAATACATTTTCATTGTCCAGTAATTTTTTGCATTTCAGAATGAGAGCTCAGAAAATTTATATTTGTGGATGGCTTTTACTTTTATTCTCTCATTCTAGAATAGCTTCTTTAAGATACATCTTTAAAACATGGATTTAAGCCTTAATGGGAGTAATATATCTTGCTGTTTTAGTAGTCCCTGTTGTGCAGTTTATTTTAAGGAAGTTATTAAAAATGGTACACAAACATTGTAAACCCTGTTACTGAAAAATAACCTTTTATAAAAATTCTGAAAGGTGTCAAAGAGAACTGCAAAGGATGTAGAATAGTTAATTGTCATTACTTTAATACGGTACGTTAACAGTGCTATAAAACTTGTTAATTAAGTGAACCTCTATGGTTTTATGCCATATGAAGAAATAACAGCTGCTGGAAAAATAGTAGGCAAAGCAGAAGTTGTTTAATCAGTTTGGAAACCATTTATTAGCATCAGTAGTAATAGCCAGCATTTACAGTGGGTTATACCAGTATAGCAAAATATGTATTGTATATCAAATGCTAAAGACCTAAGTGATGGGGAAAGCTTTTAAAATTGTTTTTCAGTAACTAGACTGTTCACTGTTTTCTTCTTTCTATCAGATATTACAGTGGCTTTAATTTCTGGACTTATATCTTTTCCCTTCCATGAAAGATGCCACCAATTGTTCTTATCAGTGGGGACTAGAGATGCAGACACTTAGCTTCAAAGAAAATTTGGGTTCTTTTTTCCATACCTTTCTTTTGCATTTTTCCCAAGGGACATTATTGGCCAGCAAAGCCATGTCCCCAAATACTTACGTGTATCTGTTTATAAGGTCCACCAGAGGAGGCTCCAGAATTCTTGATCTGTCGCAGAAGTATGCTGCAGTGAGTCACATATTTGTTCTTCAGGGAACAAATGCTGTAAGCTTCTGCTTCCTTTGAAATACCAGCTTCATTGTTGTCATTTAGGCAAGTCAAATTTAGACAAATGGCAAAGCTGATCTGAGTGACTAGAAGTCTTGCTGCCTTTGGCAAAAAAGGAACCCTGACATAGCAAGAACATAGATTGCTCTCTAGAGCGTGCTCATGTGACCATGACTGTGATGAAGTGTTAAGAGTTTGGCCAGGAAAGCAAGATATCAGAGGTAGGAAGTATGAACATGTGCTAAAGGCCAGGAAATGCTAAATCTAAATGTCTTTCACTGCCATCTTAACCATGTTCTCTAAAATTACTCTGGGCTTTGTGGTACTTGGTCCCAGGAAGATACAACCTTTTATTTTAATGAACTTAAACATCCACAACTAAAAATGCAATTGATTATAGTCCTAATGTTCAGAGACAGTGTCTTCTAATTCAGAATGGCAGGCGGAGACATTTGGAGCTGTAGTATTAAATCTTGGCAGAAAGTGTGCTGTTTTATGACAGTCCTAGTTTATGATTAAGAAGTGCACATGCATAAAATTAGCTGCCATACAGGGTGTTTTCTAGTCAGCATTCCGTACAAAAACTGCCTCTCACTCAATTCATGTCCAGTTTTTAAATTCTGTCAAAGAAACTGCATTCCCTGTGCTGTCTCTTGTGTGTATGTATTATATATTTGCTGAGCTGTTCTTCTAAATGCCATTTTTCTTCATTTCAGAGTGTTTATATGACAGGATAGCACAAGAAACTGTGGATGAGACTGAAATTGCACAGAGACTCTCCAAAGTCAACAAGTACATTTGTGAAAAAATCATGGATATCAATAAATCATGTAAAAATGAAGAAAGGAGAGAAGCAAAGTATAATTTGCAATAAATTTTGAATTTTTAATAAAGTGTTAGTGTTTTAATCTGGTAGTGGTGGTGGTCTTGATTTCATCGTGTTTATACTGATAGCCTAAGCTGACTGTTCAGTGTCACTTGTTTTACCAGTTTCACTCGTTCTTAAAGACACTACCCATCTTCTTATAACAACCAAATTCCTTTAATGGTAACATAGCACTGCATTCCCTAGTTGTACCATGGAAAGCGATATCCTGAGTGTGAACCTATAAGTTGACAGTTTTGCAAGTCCCTGACCTATTGCCATCCTATTAAGATTATTGGAGTTGTGTTGCAAGCTGTCCGTGTACAGTAAGGCTCTGTGGAATAAAGATACTTCATACAGACATACTTTGCAAACAGCTTTTTATGAAAGTTTACTTGTTTCCTTTTGTGAACTTTTTAATGGTTAAAAATATTCTTGCTTTCTGACAACATTTGCTTGGAATACAAGCTGGTTTCCTTCAGAATAGACTCCATTAAAGTCACTATGACTGCTTCGGAGCACACATGATCCAAGTCCACATCTTATATCGCTTGTTGTGCATTCATCTTCTAGAGATTGAGAGGGAACAGGTTTCTTTACAAAAATGTTGTATTTGAGCTGTGGTTCCTGTTTACTATGTATGTTACAGATATCTCTAAAGCCATATCATGTAACACTACTTGTAATTTTTTGGAGAAAGCATAATGTAGTAGAACAGAAAAAGTTATGCAAGAAAAATATGTAATAGAAAATGGTGAGATTATGTAGTAGTGATAGCTATCACTCTGTACATCAGCTGTGGAACAATATTAACATATATTTTATCTTTCTAAATGGAGTTTCAGAAAAGTCAGAAGTAGAGTTCTGGTCTCACATGTAACTGGATGACTTTTAATTTTTGTTTTTTAACTATAAATGGACATTGAGCATGGCTGGTTCACACCTTGGGCTTGAGTCACCCTCTTGTTGGCTTACAGAGGAAGAAGATCTATTGCCTGTGCTACTTCAGTTGACTAGGTATTAACGGAGGAAGAATGCCACTGGCCCTGCTATGGTTGTTATTTTTGTTTTCTTTTTCTTTTTTTCAAGGCACTCCAGTGTCCCCCCCCTTTTTTTTTTAAGAGACCAAGGACTCTTATGTAGTGAAGATGGCAGTATTTCTTTGTTGCTGGCTCACTCCAGCCACTCCTCTGATCCCCACCAACTAGAGTATTACAGGTAGTGGCTCATCCAAGCCACCTGCACTCTGCGTTACTGATTTTGCTTCTGCGTTCACCACCCACCCAGCATAGCATAGGTGAGAACATTCCTCTGTTGTACATCAGTTCTGCCACCACAATGCCCTTCTTTCAAAAGCCTCTTGGCCCTGTCTCCTGTATGCACAGGCATGCCAGTGCTTTTATAGTATTAAATGATAAGTTATTTTTTTAAATCTGCCAGTTCAGTTGCAGTGGGGCTCATCATTTTTCCAAATGGGTTTTGATATGTGTGTCTACTCAAGGGGGAATCCCTTGACTTGAGTGGGACCATTACAAAGTAAGCATGTAGAGGAATACAGTTTATATAGAAGAACACATTGAATATTTACATTCTAAATATTTTAAATGATTTGATAGGTACCATATTGACCCTCCTCATTTTCTTCGACGAACATATGCACAAAAAATTGGGGAGGGGTTCTTTTTTTTAATCTTTTGTTTTTGCTGTGTGCCCCAAGACACCGTAACTCAATATTTTTTAGTAGTAAAGAGATTGTATCTATTTGAGGTTTGTGTGCATTCTAATTAGCTTGAACAGAAAACTAAATAATTGGGAAAATGAATAATGATGGACAGAAGGATAAGCAGATAAAGCCGCTATGAGAGAGAGCAAGCTTTGCTTCCTTCTTATGATCTACTTCACTTAATATGCATTGTGTTGAGAAACAAAGCAAACAGTATTTGAAGTGTTCCTTAATGTTTTTAAATTATATTTTAAAATGCAAAGTATTTTTTTTTTAAGTATTACAGTCCAAGGATGCAATCCCAGAGCTTGGGATTGTAATTTTAACACAGCAGTTCACTGCCTTACTTGCCTGCTTCCCAAAGGAACTTGTTATCAATAACATTACCTTTAAAAGGTAACCTTTATTACATTACTTACTACTAGTGAGGCATGAGGACTGTTTCTACTTTCCATATGAAGTTGAGGTGGGCAGATGGGTGGGTTGTTGCCATTCTTTAAAACAAAAAGTCAAACTAAGGGAAACCTCTCTGCTGCTCAATTGCTAGCTGATGCAGGGTGGATTCCTCCACATGAGGTCTGGACAGCTGCTGCCATCCATATCTCTGGAGTGGTTTGAGAGAGAAAGCTCTCCTGCTGTATCAGAGTCAAAACATGTAAAAAGCTTTAAAACAAGGTTGCAGCATAGCATCTACAGGTTCTACAGTGTTGTGAGCAGTGCAAGACTCTTAATTTGATTTTCAAGTGGAACAATAAAAATACCCAGTAGTGTAATGGTTAATATAATGTTCATGCCCTCCCTTCCCCCAAAAGAGAATATTTAGGAAAGAGGGATGCCATTACGTCCTTTACCCACAAGCACAAAGCTTGCCATAAGGTTTGAATAAACATGCAGAGAATTGTGTTTTAACTTGTCAAATAAGCAGGCTTATTTAGTCTCTTGTTTTGTTTTGTTTTTAAAAACTGAAATGTGTAAAGGGTGGGAGAATGGTGAGGACATTTAGAATTAGATCCTGGTTTCATAATTTGCTTGGTGAAATGAATTAGCCCCAGACTTCCCTGTTCATGTGTAACAGAACATTTGGGTTTGAGCAAATTGACAGTAGAAGCATCAGAAGTCAGTCTGTTGGAGGATTTGATTAAGCCAAGATTGAACCAGACCGCTGTCTTCTGTGGCATTAGCATTACAATTGCTGCTGTTTATAGCAAAATTATACAGTAGAGTACAGGATACGATTTCAGATATCAGTGTGATCCTGTGCATTATTTAGACATAAATCCTGCTATATTCAGTGGAATATACTAAAAAGAAATTGTGCATAGATTTGCACTCCTGAAGCTATATTTATGGAAGACTTTTTCATTTTTTTTAAATACATGACTAACGTTTGAGCATGTTAAGATTTATATGCCAGTTCTTTCTCAGCTCCCCACTTCCTAAGTCCAAAT
This sequence comes from Ctenosaura bakeri, assembly GCA_948474755.1. Taxonomy (NCBI): domain Eukaryota; kingdom Metazoa; phylum Chordata; class Lepidosauria; order Squamata; family Iguanidae; genus Ctenosaura; species Ctenosaura bakeri. Next base: position 81,335 of record CAOLHI010000984.1, read on the forward strand.
GTCTAGGTGATCACTCCGTTTCGGCATGTTGAAGGAGAATAGAAACTGTGCAGTAAGTTTTCTGCTACATCTACATCCACAGCTGCTGCCATCCTGGTGCCAGTTACCTACTGGAGATTGCTTTCTGTCAACTAGATAGTGCAGTCAGATTCATTTTGAAACACTTTGTGTTTATTCTGGCAACTGATGGCTGACAGTCTGGCAGTCTGACTTTGAAGCTGCCATTTACTGTTAAATAAAACTGCAATGAAGTTTTGGGCAAATTGAAGTTGAGCCATCTTCAAGATCATGCACTTCCTATTGTGTTGAATTATCAATATAGTATTCACCTTGTGGATCCAGTTTTTCCCACTAATGAATTGTCTTTTCTGGTTTATTCAAACAATAGTGTAGAATAGAAATTCGTGAATGATCAGATACACGAAACAGCTGTTGTCATTAGATTTGGTCTGTCTTTGGCTGTGTTTAGGCTCCCTACTGTTACAAGAAAATATTGAATTTGAAAATAGAAATTATGATGGCTGATTTTGCAGTTTGATGAACATTGGTTTTCAAAGAGCTACTGTATGTTTATAGTTCTTACAGGGTTATGACTTGGAATGACTACATTTTCCATAAAAGTTCATTTGAACTTCCTATAAGCCTGTTGAAACAGCGGTGCTGCAGTTTTGGTTCAGTACTTGGGATAAATGTATAGTTCTGACCTGTTAAGCTCCCACCACTACACATTTCTTGTATATCCGGAATGCAAGTGGTGTCTCTTTCCTTTCTTTTCCCCTGGAGAGGGGGATTTTTACTGCTCCCCAAATGCTGTCATCCCTTGCAATGAAATGTAGTTGTTTTATTATAAAATATCCATGGCCTGATACATGTGTGGAACACCTTTGCCTTGGGCACAAGTGGGGGTACATAAGCTGGGAAACAAGATTTCTTCCTTTATTTTATAAAAGGAATCCATTATATTGAAAAATTTGGGAACAGAGATTGACTCCTCTTTCCTTCATGCCAGCTGAGTTTACAACAGTGGTTTCCCCTTTCTCACCAGGGAAGATTTCCAAAATATGTGTCTGCTTAATTATAGCCCAAAGATCTGCAGATTTAAATGCTCACTGTACAGAATGTTGCTTTGATAGCTGTTGTGGTGTTGGAGCTTTACGTAAGGGGGATCACGTGTTAGCTTTTTCACCACGGAGATTAATCATCATCCAAATGAGCTTCATACTGAATTCTGTTTGGATTGTATCTCACATTTTTTCCTCCTGGTGTGTATTCATTTATGAGAATGAGTAATTGAAAAAAGTCTAAATAATCTGAAGACATCAGATCCTGTCTGATACCAGAACCTAAGCTGAATTAGGCCTGATTAGTACTTGGAATGGAGATTGTTGGGGAATACTGTATGCTGTAGACTATATTCAGAAGAAGGCAATAGTAAACCACCTCTAAATACGTCTTGACCAAGAAAACCCTTTGAAATCAATGTGCTCACAATACATCAACTGGAAAAAAGCTAGAGGGGAGTATTGCCTCTCAATAACATTTCTTCATAAACCCTGTTCATATATACATATTTGCAATTTGAAATGGGGTAGTGTTGATTTCTGCTTTCTTCCTTGTAAATGGTACTGTTGCACATGGTGTGCTTGGCAACTTAATGGCCATTAGGATGCCAATCGTCATATTGTTAAATATTCTAATCTATGAAAAGTGCACATTCAGCTGGAAGATATGTAGGGACTAATGCCTTTGATACACAATTAGTTCACTTCTCAGTAGTCACTCTGTTTCCATGCTGCTAGAGATGAAAAAGTAAGGTTTAGCTGTCTTATTAGAGAGGGTGGAGATGTTTTAGTCTTATAACCAATTAAATTTGTTTTATTGATAAAAAAATGTAAACAGTTTTAACATTTAAGTATCATGACATAAACATGGACAGTAACAAAAATAACAAGAGATGTAGCATCTACAATGAAGGAAGTTCAAAATCCATGATCAGGCAATATCTTTATAAGAATCAATAACAAAATGCACAAAATTCTTGAGTGTTAAGCTTTTAATTTATCAAGATCAGACGATATACAAAGTTGAGTCACCCTGGAGTCCTGTTTTTTGCAGGGAGAGCAGGATGCAAATAAAGGTGATGATGACAAGAACAGGAAAAAGCTGGAGCAGCAAAGGCTGGAATGTGAGGGAAGATGGAGACTTAAATAGATGAGACTCTAGTCAGTGCTATGCAGTTTACCATTACACATGGGACTTTCTTTCAGAGAAAGAAACATAGTAATAGGAGATTCTTCCATTTTTGAAAGATAAGGTCAGATGTTTCACCAGCCTTAGTCAAAACATGCAGGTTTTTTGGAAGCCAGAACCTGTGTGATTCAGTTACAATGATACTCTGATCACAAATTTCAAAAAAAAATCTGTAGATTCACCCAGCTTGTTTGAGTTTACGTGCAGCTAATAATATCAGTATTATACATGTAAATAAAGGAAAATGTAGGCCAAAAATAAATAAGGAATTGTCTGGTGAGTGTGATTGCCAATTAAGTACAAAATTTAAACACAGGGTGAAATTATAAGACTACAGGACAGCAATATACATTTATACTGTGGGGATTTAGATGCCAGTCTATCAAGATTTATGATGTATTGAATACAGAAGCATCAGGTAAGCAGAAAATTTTCTGATTTGGCTTTTCCAGTGTTTACTTTGATGTATAGTCTCAGCTACGAGAAACTATCATCCTTTTCCCAGTCATAGAAGAGAGGGAAGGTGGGAAGGAAATCTGGTTTTATTTATCTGTCCTTTCCCTAGGAAATTCAAATTGATAAGAATTTTTAAAATGGTACACATTTTAGTACCGGAATTTGAATTTTTCCTTAAACTGCATCCATAACAGAAATGGTTGGACATACGCATTTTGATTTACGGACATCTGCTAGGCTAATGCATCCTGATAAATGAAATGGGACGGGGGGGTATTGTTATTGCGCTGAAAGAATGAATGCAGAGGAAATGTCATGAAAAATAGTTTCACTTTGGCATGCCTCTGGTTTTCATAGTCTTCCAGTGATGAAATCTGAACATCAATCATGCAGACTTTATTGATACCATTTTTTCATCATAATGGCACAGTGGAATTTGGAGCAATAATTCATAGAATGTAGAGGTAATAAAAATGTTATGAAGAGCAATTATTGCATACTTCATGCTCAGTAGCTAATTTTTAAATTTTACCATTTCAGATCTTTCAAAGGACTCTTCTCCCTGGGCTTTCTAATAGGAAGAAAAATTACTTAGATTTTAAAATTGGAGCAATTACTCAACAACAAATTGTATATGGCTAGTCACTCACTTCTTCAGTCCTTTCATAAATAGATGTGTTGCTTTGGGGTGAGGGTTTTCCTTCAGTTTTCCTAAATCTTGCTTTTGCTTGATTCTGTTCTGACTGTACAATCCTAAGGAAGAGTTGCTGCTATGACTTTCTTTCGTTTACCATGTCACAGCAGAATTGTAAACAAAACTACCTCACATGCAGTTATATTTCATAGAATCATAGAATCACAGAGTTGGAAGAGACCACAGGGGCCATCCAGTCCAACCCCCTGCTATGCAGGAACACACATCAAAACATTCCCAAACTCCAAAGAAGACTCTACCACACTCCGAGGCAGTATATTCCACTGCTGGACAGCTCTGACCATCAGGAAGTTCTTCCTGAGGTTCAGGTGGAATCTCCTTTCCTGCAGCTTGAATCCATTGCTCCTTGTCCTAGTCTCTGGAGCAGCAGAAAACAAGCTCACTCCCTTCTCAACATGACATCCCTTCAAATATTTAAACATGGCTATCATGTCGACTCTTAACCTTCTCTTCTGCAGACTAAACATCCCCAGCTCCCTGAGCAGCTCCTCATAGGGCATGGCTTCCAAGCCCTTCACCATTTTGGTTGTCCTCCTTTGGATAGATGCTCTGCATAGACACTTCATCCAAATCACCATATACAAATAACAATGGCTGGAAATTGTTGCATCAGTAGAAATTAAAGAGATCATTATAAAGACAGTGCAAAACAGGATTAAAATTGTATACAGGCTCCCCCCACTTACCTCACAGGTTAAGGCAATGGAATTGGTTGAAAAGCAGAACTGATATGTTGTGTACTGTCGGGGGCATGAAGGGCTCACGGAGGCTCACTTGGGATTGACCATGCACATGCTGCTTTTAAAGTCTCTCATCTGGCTTGGCAGTTTATTTTCCCCTCTCAGCTCACTTTGCAAGCAGCACACACACACACACACACACACACACACGAGTGGTCCTAAGCGAGCCTCCATAGGCAAGAAGAACTAATGAAAGAACTGGTCCTTAATTTGGGCAAGTGGATGATGAAATACCTTGTCCTTAATTTGGAAGTATCAAAAGAGTGAGTCAACCGATAATGGGGCATCAAAAAGGTGGGGGTTTCCTCTATAAAAAGCTTAGGAAAATAGGGCATCTGCCTGAAACTCAGAACACAGTGAGGTACACACCTGATGACCTTCTTTGAAGAGGGAGAAGATTCATGATTCACAGTCATTTTTCTCTAGTAACCACCCACTTTATCTCAGATTGGAGAAGCACACAGAAATCTTCACTAATGATGTTAATTTGATGGTACATAGGGGCATATGGCTGTCAAGTGTTTGCTTGTCCTAATCCGTGAAGAGCTTCAAATGTGAAAAACAGCGCTTTGAATCTATTCTGGAAGCAGATTGGGAGCCAGTCTTTCTGGCATGCTGTGCAGGCATGAGGCAATTGTAACACCTAGCTTGAGACAGTGCAGAGTATTTCTAAACTCCTAACTGTAGCTTCCAAACTGTGTTTGAAGACAGACATACCTAAGCATTTCAGTATTCAGCATGAACAAATTAAGTCAGAATATTTCTGTTCAGTTAGGACTTCTATTGACATACCAGCATAAATAGGTAGGAGGTACAGAAAATTTCACAGAAAGATGTTGTTTTATTCATTTATATCCCATCATTCTCCTAGTAATGGGACTCAATACGGCTAACAGCATATTTAAAAACAATGCAGATAAAGAATTATACCAAAGTGTCAATAATAGTATATATATTAATTATTTTTAAAAAGTAACAATTTATAAAATTGAAATATTAAACTTTAAAAATGTTAAAATTCATTAAAAGTCTACATACAAACCTTAAAAACAGCACTGCACAACATTGAAAGTCCACCTCAGTCAGTTTTGAAAAACCTGATAGTATAAAAATGTTTTGACTTGCTTTATAGCGAGGACGGGGCCATACTGGCCTCTCTAGGGAGGGAGTTCTAAAGTTTGGGAGCAGCCAATGAGAAGGCCTTCTTCCTTATTCTCACCAGATGAGCCTGAGAAAGGTGATGAGACAGAGAAAAAAACCTTTCCAGAAGTTCTTAGAGTGATAACAGGCTCATGGCATACAAGCAATAGTGCTTCCATTGTCAAAAACTGATCAAAGGGTATACCCAAACTTCTAACTTGTTTCTTAAAGGACAGTGCAGCCCTACTGAGTACAACTAGGGTGAAAACTTTGTCAGTGGGAGGCAGAGTCCCATCTCCAATATCATCTGTTCTTGTCCCATCTCCAATATCATCTGTTCTTGTCCCACATTTTTATATGCCGAGGGCCACCTGAGTCCATCCTTTCTCATGTCTCTCACATTCCACTGAAGAGCATTGATTGGAGACAATGTAGATTCTCCCTTTTCTGCTAGGGCTCCCATATGAAGGGTAAATGGGGCAAGGCAGAATCCCTATGGGCTGAAGATTCAACTAAAAGCCATTGTGGGGGGAATGAGAATTAGGTTCCTCATCCTGGAGTATAGGGTGAATCTTGTATCCCTGGGCAAATAAGCCACCAACTTATGGTACCTTATTCTTGTCTGCACTGAGCTTTGGTTTACCGACTTATCTAGTCCACTACTATAGCCAAGCACAGTATGAACATTTGGCCTCCTTTGATTTTTCTTCCCATGAGAGATTGAGCTTTTGTGCCATCTGCACAGAGTTATCATCCAGACTTCCTAATGTCCTCATTCAGGAATTTTGAATAGATTTCAAAAACATGAAGTACAAAATTGAACTGTGCACAATCCTGTATCATGAATACTCAGGAAGTGAGCATTAGTCAGAACCTCTTTCTAAAACTAGTCAATCATGTAGAGGCCCATCACAATACAATTCTCATGCTGGTGACCCTACTGACAAGTATATCATGGTTTGTGATATTAAAAATCACTGAGATGTACAGAAGAATCATTAGTATGAGTAATGGCTTCCAGAAACAATTGCAACTGTGGAAAATTTGGACATTTGAATCTAATCTTCTCCAACTCAGCACTTGTATGTCAAATAAAATATGTATCCTCTAGCTCTAGTAGATCATCCACTCTACATCAAAGTATTCAATTTCCTAATGCTATAGTATTCCTAAAGTATTCAATTTCCTAATGCTATACTTACTGTTTTGGCAAGACAATTTCTTTGAAATTTCCATGAGAGACTCCTCCCACAGAAGCTTGTATGGGATAAAGAATGTACAAATATGTCAAATTTAGTTTCTTATTTTCTTGTTTTTTTTTTCAGATTTAAGTTTATTTCATCCTATTTCTGCATTAACTTATGGTTTTCAGTAGTGATGGGACGAATCCAGAATTTTCTGAATCCAAATCTGAATCCCTGGAAGATTCTAGGAATCCACGAATCTCACAAATATTAAATCTTTTGAATCCTTTTTTTAAAAAGAGTTTAAAAAGCAAGGGAAAGAAGGATAATCTTGGGCAAGACACACTCTCTCAGCCTTAGCAAAAGCCTAGGCAAAGGCAAACCTCCCTCTGAAGAAATCTAGCCAAGACAATTGTCATAGTTTTGCCTCAGGATCTCCCCAAATTGAAAATGACATGAAGTCCCTTTCTACACAGGCAGGAAAATGTGGATTAGTGCCACATTTTCCTGCCTGTGTAAACAAGGCCACATACTACAGTAGAGAGATAATCCAGGTCAAAACTGGCTTTTCTTTGCATAGCTCCTTCTGATATCCTGGGGTTTGTAGTTTGATGATGCATCAGTACACTTTGGCAGAGAAGTTTGTGACCCCTTGTAAAACTCCAAACCCCAGAATTGTGTGTGAAAGAGTTTGCAAGGGAGCCATGCAAATGAATGTTTCAGCTGTTCTTGAAATCTCAAGCCTGTAGCTTCCAGTCAAGTACTGAACTTAAATATTCAATGTTCAATTTAAATATCTTGGAATACAAGCCCAGCTGTAATTTCTGAAATTGTTAGCAAAGGCCATTATTACTTCAAGGGAAAACCTCACCTACTTACTATCTTCCCTAGTATGTATGGTCTCCCAGGTTTCCAGGCATCCCAGTCTCCCTGGTTTTCAGGCGTCCCAATCTCCCACAATCTTTTTAGTTGGCGGATTCAAAAGATTCAGTTTGCCTATTTTGGCACAGGGATTCAGATTCGGGAATCTCAAATCCTTATCCAGGATTCGAGGATCTGGTTGGCCCATTCCTAGTTTTCAGAATTCTACACAGAAATCTGTACACATTGTTCCTAACATATGAGTTTTGAACACACTTTTGCAAACAGTTTCCCCTAATGTAATGCATCTTAATCATGAATCTTCTCTCTCTCTCCCTTTTACATGTGTGTGCACACAATAGGAATACTGTATTTAAGTATTACAGTTTTTTAGTTTGGGAAATATGAATTAGATAAATTTGCATGGGAATGCAAAAGGAATGAATTCCCCTCCATCCCGAGTTTTGGGTAGTGTGGTGGTGGTGGTTGTGTTCCCTCAAATGTTTTCCAACTTATGGCAACCCTAATGTGAAACTATTACAGGGTTTTCTGGGCAAGATTTGCTCACAGGAAGTTTACCATTGCCTTCCTCTGTGAGTCTGAGGGAGTTTGACTTGCCCAATGCCACCTAGTGGACTTGCAAGGCTGAGCAAGGATTAGAACCTTGGTCTTCCAGAGTCCTAGTACAACACTCAAACCATTACACCAAAGTGGGTCTTTGTGATGGTAGTGATAGAAAAAAGATAGACTGTAGTATCCTTCCCAGGTATGATAAACAGTATCTCTTTTTCTCTGAATGAAAGAAAGTAGGGTGACTTAGAGTGGACAAATATCTTGCAAAAAAATGTTGGTGTCCACAATGAAACCTCTACTGGTAGTACAGCCACCCATGGCTGTTTTCTTTATGTGTATGAATAAATGTATTCATAAAGTATGTCAATCTTCTTGCTCATCCCAGACATTAGTCACTATGCCTGCCTAACTTGCATTAAGCAGGATAATACCACAAGGTCTACAATACATGTCCTGTACATCCTGACAACAGTGTATTATACACATTCTCAGTCCCACAAAACCCTGTGATAGATTCACCTTAGGGTTGCCTAAGACTTGAAGGCATACAACAGCAAAATAACAAATCAAGTAAAGGCAGTGGAAATAAAATCTACTTGTTATTTGGCATAAATGATGCAGAAGAATGCAGCCCACCATGTATGAAATTCCTTGCAAGCCTGATTTAAAAAGCAAAGGAATTGAGACAATGGGGGGACTGGGTCAATCCTGGCTAACCTGGCTTAACATCAAATGAATTACTGGGCGGCACCTAACTCAAAGCTAGAAAAGAAACTTTCAATTAAGCTTTGAGACCATTGTCTGAGACCCTATGATGTGGCCACCTTCTAAAGTAGTGTGTGTGTATGTGTGTCTTTAAGTCACCTGTTGACTTATGGTGACCCCATGAATTTCATCAGGTCTTTCTTAGGCAAGAAATACTCTGAAATAGTTTGCCATTGCCTCTCTTGGATATATGGCCTACAGCACCCAGTATTCTTTGGTGGTCTCCCATCCAAGTACTAACTAGGCCTAACTCTGCTTAGCTTCCATGATCAGACAGAATCTGGTGCCTTCAGGATATCTAAGCAAGTCTAAATCTGGCATGGTCTGGAAGGGGGACCAAAAGAGACACTGAGGTATACCACCATGAGTTCCATGATGGAAGAAAGGCAAAGGTGTTAAAACAAAAACAAAGCTGTGAGCAGACCACTTTGCCTCAGTATATCACCCATATGTTTACCTACTAGTTTTTCTAACCCCCCTTTCAAGCCAAGTGAGCTATTAAGGAATAAATACAAAACCACAAAAAAAGTGAGATAAGCATTAGAGGGCATGTTTGGCCTGACTGTGTTGACTGACTTGCCACTTGACTGTGTTGTTGCTTGACTTCTAGCCTCTGAGGAATAACTTAAAGGGGAATTCCTGTTGAAACAATTTGTTAAAATTCTGAAGGATGATGCTGATGTAAATATGCAGATGGGGAAGGAAGTGGGGGATCTCAAGACAGAAGAATATAAACTTGTAATCCTTTCTCATTCAAAAAAAAGAGTATTTCCTTAGAGAGGATTGAATGATGTCAAAGAAGATTCCTTCATCTTCTCTCTAATGATTGACTGTTAATTAACTTAGCAGTGTATAAACACTGTGAAACCACCATCTCAGCTTGTTCCTATTTGTAAGGACATCAAGAAAATTAATTATGAATGCTGCTTTTGGAATTATAATTAATATCCCTTTGCTAGATGCCTGATTATTATTTTTCCCTCACTTCATAACTTGTTGCCTTCACCCATCTTCACAAGTTTATTTTCCTTGATATAGATGGACTGCAACAAAAAACCTGCTTTTTAAAGAAGTAGTGAGAGGAAGTTCAACTCAGATTTGGAGATGCTACAAGTCTCTCTGACTCTGTCAAGTCACTCATACCCATGCTTTCTGGATCTCCATCAATCATAATAATCTCCTCTCAAGTTCCACTCCAAGTCTGCCAATGACAGCATTTCTTATTCACCATGATATCTAAATGGAACTTCCATTTTCAGATGCATAGAATATTCTGAATAGTGGATGTTAGGGGAAATGTTTCTGGCTTCTTGGCCTATTCTTAAGCTTCTGATAAGCTTTGGGCATGTGTAATTAAAGACAGATGTTGAAATGCATAAGGAATGGTGGCCAAAACGGGTATGCATGCCTGACCTAGCCCAATCGCTCTGCTGGTTAGCAGGAAAACCAATCTGGGATTGGAATCACAGCCTGTTTCGGATGGGGTTGCTCTCCTTCTGAAAGATCAGGTTCATAGCTCAGAGATGCTCTTAGACCCAGTGCCGCTTTTGGAAAGCCAAGGTGCTGCAGTGGCTAGGAGCACTGTTGCCCAGCTTTGGCTGGTGTGTCAGCTGCACCCTTTCTTGGGGAAAGCAGCTCTGGCCACAGAGGGTCATACTTTACTTACCTCTCATTTTGACTACTGTAATGCATTCTACGTGGGGCTACCATTGAAAAGTATTCAGAAGCTGCAGCTAGTGGACAGTGCAACAGCCAGACTGGTGTCAGGCACACTCTTTAGAGACCATATAATACCAGTCCTGCAAAAACTGCACTGGCTTCCAGTTTGGTACTGAGCTCAATTCAAGGTGCTGGTATTGACCTGCAAAGCCCTAAATGACTTGGGGCCAAGGTACCTGAAAGACGGCCTCCTCCCGTATGAGACTCCTAGAAATTTGAGATCTTCAGAGGAAATCCCACTCTGTCTCCCAACACCACATGAAATTAAGTTGGTGAATACATGTAATATAGCTTTCTTTGTAGCATCACCTCAACTGTAGAACTCCTGACCCAAGAATGTTAGGCTGGCCCCATTGCTTTTCCACTTGTGGCAGGCAGCGAAAGAGTGCTGTTCCATGTGGCTTTCAATATTAGAAAGACCTGTTTTAATTGTTTCAGAACTGGATTGTAGGATTGTTTTTAGACTGCTTTTAAGAGTTTTAAATGGGTATTCTAGTGTGCTTTTAAAATGGTTTTACCTTTGTATTATTTTAATTGTTTTGTATTTTTTCATTGCCTCAGGTGCCCTTGTGAGTTGGGATGCAATACAGAAATATATTAGTAGATAGATAGATAGATAGATAGATAGATAGATAGATAGATAGATAGATAGATAGATAGATAGTCAGTCAGTCTCTGGAGCAGGAGGATAGAAATCACAGCAGTGGCAGCTAGAAAGAATTACCTGTGGGTTACCAGTATGGGTTTGCACATGGACACAGGAGGGGAAGGATCAAGAGCAGCTGCAACCCTGGATCCTTCCCCTCCTGTGTCCATGTGCAAACCCATAGCTTCATTCATCTCAGCAATGATTATCTGACCCCAATAGGTATGTGTACAGATACTTTGCTCCCCAGTTCTTGAAAGGAAAACAGTAACAAAGAGTCAGACTGTTGCCCTCTTCCAAGGAAAAGCAGGGTAGAACAAACCAACTCAGCCCAAATCTGGATAAAGTTCTGTCTCCCATCCCTGCAAACCATGTAGTCATGGCCATTAACTGGCCAGTCAGGAGAAGTAACTACAGGAGGCTCAGGCATTAAGCTGCACCACCTTGGTGGCATCATGCTGCATGGATACAAAGCCCATTATCCCCACCACATTATCTGTATGTGGAAAAAGAGAAGATAACATTGTATGAAAGAACCTCAAATGTAGTTCCTATCACCAACTGAAGCATGCCCCGTTCTTCAACCATGAACCTCACTCAATGCTTATCCCAAGGAAAAGCGTGTGTGCAAAATTTTATTGACCTCACCAACAAAGACTTGATTAGGTACACCTAAGAAAGTTCAGCTGCTACCTCACAAATCCCAGGCTTCAGCTGATCTTCAGATGCATGCCCTATCACATCTTCTTTATGCTTTCTTTACCAGAGGATCTTTATTCCTATGGCTCTTCCCAGTACAATTTTTTGAATCTTCTGGAGCTATAGATTAGAACTCTTGAAGTTGGTGATGACAATGGTTGCTGCTATTGCTCTGGGGTCTTCTTTCTATGCTCCAGGAGCCAGACTTCTGAAAGGAAACTCTGCCTCTCAGTTCTGGTCCTCGAAGTCTGGCCCTCATCAGCCACTCAATATTGGTATTTGATCCCGTTCTTAGTTCTGTTCCCAGGCTGCCTCTCCAAGAAAGCCTGTGCTTGTTGCATCCCTCCACAGCCATGTAGAGCTAGCCATTTTGCACAGCAGGATGCAGGAAAAATCAAAATGCAGACTGTAGTCATAGAAGCAGCAATGCAGATTACAGTCATAGAAGCAAAACAGCAGCAATGCAACCATAGTGGTGGAAAAGGCATTTCCATAGAGACATTTCTTCCTCAACAATAATTTTAAACCTCTTTGCTTGTTAGCTGCCTACTGCTGTTACAGTGTTGGAGGTTGCTACAGCCCTACTTGGCCAAGACTTGGCAAATTCTGATTATATAACAGATTAGACCTGGGCTCTTGCTCCCAGAGTTATGTTCTGAGTAAATGCATCATATTCTCTTTCCATTTATCCTAGGAATTTTCTCTAAAAGAGATTGATGTAAGGCTGATGCCAACAGCTAAAGTGGTAATCTTCATAAGCTGCTTAATAGACTTCCCTTTTTTAAAAAACAACAACAACCCTAGTTGGCACTTGGACGGTGCTCCTCTTACTGCGTATCCTGATAGACAGCCACATGAGTAACATTAATTTTTACTTTAATAATCTACGTGAACTCAAAGTGCAAGAGGCCATTGCATATTTGCTTGGATTTGTTGTTCAAGTACCACTTATCTTGACTATACCCCTTGGCAAGGTTAATGCAGGAACTTTTCAAATATCAGATTGTACATAATATCTGTAAAACAAACATATAAGAGAAGTTATTTTGCTATAAATCCTTGTGCTTGCTTTATTTCTCTCAATGTGGTGCTAAATTTCTGTTCAGGTTAATCTTCAAGCGTGCAGTGATGGTTGTAAGCTTAAGTTATAACTCTAGGATAAATCTTTTAAGAAACCTAGGTATTCAAGGGTCATTCAAGTAGAAATCACCATTGCTCTTAACTTTCCCTTTATGTAACCTGGCGTCTCTGAGGCAGATGGGATTAACAAAGCAGTGATTCTTTGGCCTTGAATTTCTTTCCTTACTTTTCCCTCACAGCAAAATCAATGATTGTAGGAAAAATTCCATCTAGAACTATGTAGATTTAGCAGAAGTCTGTCAGATGATTTCTTATTTGGACATGTAAATAGCTCTTTAAACTTTGTCCTTTAATTTTAGTATATGTTTCCTAAACAAACTGTCAGCTAAACAGTTGTACACAACTGTGTGATCTGGGCCTGAATCCTACTGGTAGATCCACTGATTCAATAGTGTTCACATAAATGTTAAATCACTATTTAACAATTGAGTCAATGGGTCTACTTTGGTTGGGCCTATCAGTAGAATTCAGGACTCCTTGGGCAAATCCCTGAGTGTCTGATTTGTGTCACATCTTGAATTCCATGGAGGGTAATAAATATTGTGTTGCTTCATGGTGCAAATCATAGAAAACTAAGAAGACAGGCTAGGAAATTGTATGATACCTTTATTATCTCTCTTGGATGAGAATGGAGAAGTACCAGGAAATGCTGGCAGCACTCAGATTAATTTGGATGCCATCTAGTGAGTATGATGACATAGTCCACAAAGGGCAGATGTTCTGTCACTGAAAATTTTGATGTGCATCACAACAGCATTCTAATGCTTTCTCTCCCTTTAAAACGTACACAACAACTATTTGGGTACAGTGTTTGGGAAAGACGCAGTTTTAGCTTCTCTTTCTCTGCCACTCTCTCTGTGTGTAGAATTTAGAATTATATGCTCACAAAAGAGAGAGAACATAGATACACACATCTACTTCTGTCTAAAGGGTACAATTTGCTCTTTGCTTCAGAGTACTGAAGAACTCAAAACTGCCTTGGAAGTTCATTTTGCAAATAATGGTAATGCTGTGTTGAGTCAGCCTTGAGATAATTCTTTGGAATATCTGAATGTGAGGTTTAGGATGCCAGTTGCTAGAGTAATGCCATAGAAGGATGGTAAATAAACAGAAGTGCTGAGAGATGTCTTGATGCCTGAGTTGAGAAGACATGCACCATCCTGCCTTCGGATTGCCATGACTTCCCACTTGCCAAGTATTTTGACCTGAGTCAGAGAGCTTGCATCCTTTCTGGAGGGTGCCTTGCAGAGTCAAGTAGCACTCTGAAGAGTCATCCTTTACTTTATACACCTGAGCTGCAGTCCTGCATGGCTCAGCATATACAGATGACAAGTAAATAGCAATGGTGGAAGGTGCCCTGATACCTGAGGTGGGAGGCTCAGTGTGGTTCAGCATAGTGCGGTAGTTCTGTATGAAGAATACACTATGTTGAGCCATTTAACACCCTCCAGCCCTACCCCAGAGTCACTGAAGCCCAATCAACCATGACCAGTTGTGCTTGGAGAAAAGCAGGGATGATCACAGACAAGTCTGGCTATTTCTTTGTAGCCAGACATAAAGCCAAGCACCACCCACTGAACTCCCCTGGCGTTTTCTAGTGGCTGAGGTAATCACTTTGCATCTGGCTGGAGAACAGACCCAAATGTTTCAGCGGTCCCCACAGTTCTCCTTCTGGCATGAAAGGCCCTGGAGGGAGGTGTTAGTGGCTGTATGGTAGGTACAGGAAGACTTTAGTCATTGTGGAGGGGAAAGGGAATGCCAGTAACAGGATGCCAGTCCTAGTATATCTCCCTAGAGAGCATTAAAGCAAAAAGGACCGAGAATATCCAATAAAGCTTTATGTGGAGCAGAGGCTGCCCACCCTGCACTCTGCTCTTAAAGCGCCCTGCTTGAAGGAACTTAACCAGCTGCTCTCCTCCTGCTGCGTTTCTCACAATGGGAGAGCAGGATTGGTGAAGGTCTCCAAATCACTTACATTTGGTAAGGTGGTAGTGGGGGTACATAGTTTGCCCATTCCTATACTTGAGGTGGGATTCGTTCCATTATCTAGTGCTCATTGATTCCTCATTTTAATAGTTTGCAATTTTTTTTAAAAAAATTGGATAATGAATGGGATAGCTTAGCTGCTGCAAATAAGAAGCAGTCTAGATGTGCACACGTTTAAGAGTTCAAATAATTAGCCAGTGAAATAATTTAGCAAGAGTACAGTGGGTTTTCTGATCACTCAGAGTTCTTAAATCAAGACTGGATGTCTTTCCAATAGACAACTCAAGCTCAGAAAAAAGTTTATGGCATCTATGCAGTAATTATTCAAGATACCTCTGTGGACTCTTTTCTGCTGCAGGCCAAACTTGGATTATAATGGTGCCTTTTGGCATTAGAAATCTATTGGACTGTAAATCGTGAAAGAAGTTAATTTGTCTTCTAACTGAAATTAAGTTTCCTGAGTAGCGTATTGGGCTTAGATTTTAATGATAAAATTTCCTAGCAAAGCATGTTGGTAGAAACTGTGGACATTTTATTAACAAAAAAAGGAGAAGTGATTTTAATGTTGGAGTTGAGGGTTTGTTCTAGACTAAGTATTTTTGAGAACCAGTGAGATGCAGTGATTTAAGTGTTGGACTTTGACCTTGGAGGTCAGGATTCAGTTCTCCACTCAGTCATGGAAACCCACTGGGTGACCTTGGGTGTGTCACACCCCCTCAGTCCCAAAAAACCCTGTGGTAGGTTTGTCCTAGGGTCACCAGAAATGACTTCAAGTCACACAACAACAGCAAACTATTTTTGTGCTGTTCATGCCAGTTCAGGCCATATGATCTGGAAAGTACAACAACAATTTAAGATAAGCAGATGATACTATATTACTAGCAGAAAATAGCCAAGATTTTGAATAGTTACTAAAGAAAGTCAAGGAAGCAAGTACAAAGGCAGGTTTGCAGTTGAACATTAAGAAAACAGAAATAATGACCACAAATGATTTACATAACTTCAAAGCAGATGATGAAGGCATTGATATCATTTAAGATTTTCCATACCTTGGCTCTGTCATTAAGCAGAACAGAGATTGAAGCCAAAAAACCAGAAGACTAGGATCCGGAAGAGCAGCTATGAAAGAACTAGACAAGATGCTGAAGTGTAAAGATGTATGATTGAATACTAAAGTTAGGATTGTATTTCCATTTTCTATGTATGGTTGTGAAAGCTGGACAGTGAAGAAAGTTGATTGTTGAAAGAAAACCAACTCATCTGAAATGTGGTGATGGAGGGGAGTTCTATGGATGCTGTGTACTGCTAAAAAGACAAAGAAATGGGTCCTAGAGCAAATCAGACCTGCACTCTTCTTAGAAGCCAAGTTAATTAAACTGAGACTGACAAACTTTGGATGCATTATAAGAAAGCATGACTCACTAGAAAAGACAATAATGTTTGGCAAAGTGGAAGACGACAGGAAAAGAGGAAGACCAAATTACAGATGGATGAACTCTATCAAAGAAGCCATGGCACTGAGTCTGCAAGACCTGAGCAGGGCTTCAGATGATAGGGTGACATGGAGATCTCTCATTCATAGAGTCACCATAAGTCAAAGTTGACTTGATGGCAGTTAACAACAAAGATCCACCCTTCCCCAAATCAATGAGTACATATATAAATATGAAAATTGGATGACTTAGAGGCCCACTCAAGTTCCATCCCTCTTTTCCCTGAAGATCCTTTGAACTAATTTGTGTTAGTGTAGTTCAGAAACACAGTGGAGAGCTTGTGGATAAATGCACACATATCATGCACTGCTGGATGCAGAAATTGGTCTCTTGCTTCAACAGTCCTTCATGTTTTCAAGGAGTGTGCCACATCATTGTACTTACTGGTCTAAGTACACTGATGTGGTACACTCCTTGCTGGCTTGGAGTAACTGTTCCTTGTTCACAAAAGGAACAAAACCAAAACCAAAGAATGATGGTGGAGTGGCGTGGAAGGTCATAGAATTTTTTGTGTTAATAATATTCAAACATGAAAACATGGCATTTATCCTTGCTTCTTCTTCCTTTCTGTAAATATATCTTGTTCTTTGTTGGACAAACTACCTTTCTTTATGCTATACTTAGTATAGATTTCTCATCTTCTTCCTTATATAAATATTCTCCAACTGTCAGGATTCTCCTACAGTTGGAGACAGCATACACAAATTATCTAATTTCCCCAGGTATAATGACTGAATTGCTTCCTTCTTTGAAGTATAGCATTGAGTAATGTACAAACCTAGAACCTATGTTGTCAAGCAGTATTGATTGATTGTAGAAGAGGCTCCAGGATTTGTAGAGGGGAAGAGACAATGGGTAGGTTGTCTTCAATAGGTCCCAGCATCTGCCACCTCTTGCCTTCCCATTCGAGCAATGGCACTGCTGCAACCACCAGCTTACCCCCATATATTTAAGAAGGTTCAGTAGGCAGTGGTAATGTTACAGAGTGTTTGACTACTGGTGGCTTCAAGTTGTGTGCCTTCAAGTCATTTCCAACTTATGGCGACCTTAAGGCAAGCCTATCACGGGGTTTTCTGGGGCTGAGTGTATGTGATGTGCCCAAGGTCACCCAGTGAGTTTCCATGACTGAGCACGGAATCAAACCCTGGTCTCCAGAGTTGTAGTCCAACACTCAAACCACTACACCATGCTGTTCCTTGCTGGTGGTTACCGTATTTTATTTTAATTATTATAGTAGCCATTTAAACAATGGTAGTTATTGGGTGCTGATTGGAGTAAATAAGCTGGTTGTCTCCCAACTCATTACACTGACAGCATAATTAGGGTTCCTACATTCTGATGGACTTCAGAGGTTAGGCACAATCTCATCCCCAGCAAGCCATTACAAATAACTGAGTACACCAGATGCTGTGCTGGGGCTGAGGCCCTGTTCTCTGTGGGACATCTACACAGCTGACCCATATATACCAGTTTAGCTTTCATACCTTTCACCAGAATTCTGGAAAGTATAGTTTGGTGAGGGACTGAAATGTTTTAAATTAGATTGTCACTAACTCCTTTCACAGAGCTAAACTTCTTTGTCTGGTATGCTCTAATGTTGTTCACTGTAATCATCAGAAGTTGCAATAGCTGTATTTAGTAGGTTATTCCTTCTCTTCCTTTACAAATAAACAAATAGCATCCACTTGCCACATAACCTCAGTGAACACATGTAATCCTTGTGTGGCACTCTGACCTTGATGAATGGGTGGGTTTTCTCCCCTATATCTGGGAAAGATACTGTAGTAGCACTAGATTAATGTTTGTTCTGAAGTTGCACATCTGTGGGCAATTGGGAAGTGCTACCTTAATATCTCTGCCTTTTTAATAAACTCTGATGTTATTGCACATGAAACTGAGGAAATTTGTTGCCTTTATGTGATTTTAATCTCTGCCATCATCCCTTTGAAACATGTCCTCTTCAGTTGTGCAGATAGAGATTCATTGGCTGATAATCAGTTTGTGGAAGGACAATACTGTTGTGTTTGCCATTTTAAACAAGTCTTAACAAAGATATAGGAGCGAGGGGGAAAAAGTTCTTACCTTCTGATCTCTGTGTAGCTTCTTTGATATTAGCTGGTGACGTATGCCCACTTCTTCAGCCCTTATCTGCTTTGTACATGCCATTTTCATCTCTTTTGTATATGACAACAGAGGAAGGCTTTTGTTGTATATCTTTCTTTTCTTTTTAAATGAAAAATGAAAGTCTCCCCCTTCTTTTAATTTTGAAAGCTAAAGCGGATATTACTTTTCTCCTGGAACCTGCATTTCTTTGCAAAAACTTGGAAACTTGATTCTAAATGCTTTCATTTTTTTTTTATTAATTATATAACTAAATCACAAATACAAAACAAGAAAAAAAAATTAAACACCATATGATATACATAATAGTGAATTAAAAAAAAATTTTTTTTCCTTTTTCTTTTTTTCTCTTCTCTTAAGCAATACTAACTTTCATTGTTATTTTGCACCTTTACCCTTAAATTTATAAATCTGTTCAACTGTTATAATTTCACATTTAATTCAATATTTTTCACATCCCCTTTAATCTATTTCTATTGTTAATTCTTTTAACTTTTTTTTTTAAAAAAAACATTGACATCACTTATCCATTTAAATCTATAAATCACAAGTTTAACACACACACCTACTAAGAATTACAAAATATACAACATAAAAGAAAAACAAAACTAAAACTAAAAAATACCCACCCCCCAGAGCCAACTTTTTATTTAATCCACTTTCCAAAATTGCCATTCTTCTTTTGACAGGGTAGTATTACTATCTCTTTTCAGAACTTTATCCAAAAATATTTTCCAAATTTCTTCAAAATCATTCCCTTTAACCAAACCTTTCATAAACCTAATTCTACATGTTAGTTTATCATTAATTGCAATTTTCCACACTTCGTTATACCAAATGCTTTCATTTTGGAGGTAGTGTTTTGCAGGTGATCTGCGCTCTGAATTCTGCAGACCATGTACAATCTAATGTTTGTTGGTTCATGTGCTCGCTGTTGTTAGCCCAAACCTGTTTTGCAAAACAGAAGAACTAGTTCACAGTAAGAAATCATTCTTCATGGAGACAATTCCTATACCAGTTCAACCAACAGAAAGGAACACCGCCATTCAGTTTTGGTCAAAAGAAAGATCTGTAAGGAACAAGACTCATTCTGAGTCGGGTAAGGGCCCTTGATCTAGATTATGGTCTAGAATTCATCCCTCTCCGCCTTTGCTTCCTTCTCTCTTGGCTTCCTAGGGTTTAGCTGAGTTGTCATATGTTCAGTAGATTCAATCCTGGGAAATGCCCTTGGTGTAGATGCAGTAATAGTGGTTCCAGTCAGCTCAATAGGCACTTCAGCTTGCAGGGTGGGTGCTCCATGAGACTGGGTACAAGAATTAAAGATTGTGGGGTGCCCTGATGAGCAGGGCCTTTGCTGCTTGCCTTTCCATCCCTCTTGACTGGTTTGGATGCTCACTGACTCTGGTACTTTAGAAGGAGGAAGACAGCTCTATCACACAGGGAGCTATTTTGTGAAATAACCTGCTCTGTAGTAGAGCGAGCCTCTTTCATAGCAGGTGCACTTGAGATGCTAGGATCACCTCTTCCTCCTTTTTTCAGGATAGCCTTTGCTCTCACTGCAGTTTCTCAGCTCATTATTTTTTTAAAGGTTTTGGTGAGGCTTGATTTGCCTTTGGCTCCATGGATTCATGTAGAGCAAACTGCTTGTGCTTCTCCTGTATGTATCTAGGCAAAGTGGATCAGGATAGCTGGAGTTCTGCGTTCAGTAAAAAGACAGAGTAATCTGCAATTTTCAGCACCTAATCATTCAGCACCTAACCTTCCAGAGTTATTATTGCTCAATACTGCATTCAAATAAATGGGTTTATACCCATGAAAGCTCATGCAAAAATAAAAACCACTTAGGTCACTTCCACACTACACAGTTAAAGTGCTATTATTTCACTTTCAGCATCCTATGAAATCCTGAGGTTTGCAGTTTAGGGAGAGGCCTTTAGACTTCTCAGCCAGAGAGCTCTTTGGCCTCAGTAAACAAGAAACCCCGGAATTCCCCAGGATGTTCAATGTGGAGTAATAGCACCATAACATTGTAGTGTAGAAATGGCCTTCATCTTAAAGATGCTATCACATTTCCTTTTTCTTTTTTCCCTTTCCCCTTCTTTCTACCTCCTTATACAGCAAGAAACTAACATGGCTGTTACTTTGAAAAATAACTATTCTGAGTTGACCCAAGAAAATACACATGCCAGTATATTATCTAATATTGTATTGCTGTTGGCTGACTATTCTTTAGTTAGACAGATGGTTGGTTAATAGCCCAGAATGATTGGTGAGTTGATGTTTCCTCAATAGGAGCTAATAGGAAACAGTTGGGAAATGAATACGTTGATTTTTTTTTTTCCAAAGAGAACTTCACCAGCCCTTGGGGAAGATAACAGTCTTACAGATGGACAGATATAACATAGACATAGCTATACAAAGAAACGAGGTAGGGTGGAGAACAGGATTAACTTTTAAGTTCATGGAGGATAAGTTCAAAATAATGAAAAATAAGGTTACTGATGGCTACTGGTTATGATGGCTTTATATTTCCTTCTGTATCAGAGCAGTATACTTCTGAGTATCCACTGCTTGAGAATGTGAGCCAGAGGGTTCATTTTCACTCATGGGTTGAGATTCTGCATTGCACAGGTGAAAAATAGTGCTCATCCATCAGTTCTTGTCCCCCTTCCCTGTCAGCCCTTGGGAGGAGACTTTGTGACTACAGACGTGGGGAGGGACAAGAGAGGCAGATGATGATCTCAGCTCAGATGGAGAAAGAAATGAGGGTGCTCTCACAGATAGAGTGCACCCTCCTTTTCCTTCCCTTGGGAACCCAGAGCATCTACATGTTCATAATTTTAATTGCCTTCCCTCTCCCTCCTCTCCCCATCTGTAAACAATAGCAGTGCCTCTCATGACTTGAGAGGTGCTGGATGAGGGTTTGGAAAGAAAATGAAGGTCCAGAGAAGAGCTCCCTGTGTGTGTGTATGTCACTAACAGGATGCCATCCTTGTTCTCCTGGCAGGCTGTCCATAGGCAACTGAGAGCACAATACTTATTTGTATGTATGTATTTATTTATTTAGAGTATGAACGCCCCACCCTCCAGCCAAAAAAAGCTCCTGTGTTGAGTATGATAAGCCTTTGGTTTGGCCCAGCAGAGTTCTTGTAAATGCTTGGTGTATCGCTTTTCTTACTCTTTGATTATATATTTGTAAATACAACAGATAGTACCAATATGATATGCCTCCAGTGCTTTCTCATTCAAAGGAAATTAAACTCCATTGTACTGCCCCTGACATTTCTTATTGATTAGTAATATATGGTGTGTGTAATAACACATAATAATAACAAAAGGCCCATTAACAAGCAACTTCATGAATTCATAGGCAGATCCTCTCAAAATAATTTTGTACCATTTACCTGCAAAACTAATGCAGAGAAGATTATATGCATTCATTAATTAAGATCTTTTGAAGCTGAATGTGTTGAAGGTTGTCACACTTTTCCATTTAAAAATATGTTATAAACTTTAGAGAAAAATCTGCATACATTAACTGTTCTGTAGATTGTATCCTATCTTTCTGTTTAATCTGACTATATTAAAAGTGGCTGTAGGAATATGTAATCTAATTTGAACATCAAACACAAAGGCCAATTTTCTTTCCACTCTACCCTGCAGATCCATCCACATCAGAGAGAGATTTCGTGCACATCTCTAGTTAAAGTAATGAAGTTACACATTTAGGCTTGAAAGAAACTTTATTTTTAAGAAACATAGTTTCCAAATGTAGAAAATGTAATGCAAAAACTTAACAGACAGAGTAGCTTACATAGAAAAACTTAGACAGCATGTGTATGAAATAAAAATGGATGGAAGCATGAGACTATTTCATATGTTACTTTTTGCTTGTAAGGACCCCAGAATTTGTTAATCTAGGATGCACATGTGAATCTGTATTAAGCTCTTAGTACACATGGAAGAGAGCCAATGTTGTGCTTTGGTTTGAATGTTGGTTTAGGACATTGGGAGACCTCGGTTTGAATCCCTGCTTGGCCACAGAAACTCAGTGGGTGACCTTGGGCAAGTCACACTCTCTCAGCATCAGAGGTAGGCAAGGGCAAATCGCCTCTGAACAAATTTTGCCAAGAAAACCCCATGATAGTTTTGCCTTAGGGTTGACATGTCAGAAATGCCTTAAAGGCACATACTAATAGAAAGAAGAGAGATAAGAGATGATAATACTGATGATGGGGGAGGGGAAAAGAAGATAACTGTATTCACTCCCTCTTTTTCTTTGTGGAGAATTAGACTTACTAAGATGGCAGATGCCAGAAGCTGACATCTGGTAGCATCCCTCCCCGGCCATTACTCTTAAGATTCCCAGCTGATGCCTTCTGTTAGAAGATCATATATATGCCCCTTGTCCTGCTTTGTGTTCTTTAAGCTAGCCTGTTGCCTTCAGGTATGGTGGAGAATGCTATCTCATTACCAGCACTAAAGTGAGTTTCCATTGCTGTACCGGTCAGCTTCTGTATGTAGAAAGGAAAAGGTGCCATCTTCTCATAGAATCATAGAGACGGAAGTGGCCATATTGGTTATCAGCTCCAACCTCCTATACAATGCAGGTCCTCCAGATAGAGTAACCCCAGCAGGTAGCTATCTTTTTTAAGACATCTGGAGAAGAAGACCTCACCATCTCTCTAGGAAGTTGGTTCCATTGCAAAACTGCTCTAACTGTCAAAATATGTTCAGTAGAAATCTATCCTCCTGTTACTTAAAATCATTAGAGCTAGTTCTACTGTCTGAGGCAGCAGAGAACAAGACTGGACCCTCCTCTTTCTGGCAGCCCTTGAGGAATTTAAACAATGAGATCATGCACTCAGTCTTCTCTTCACTAAGTTGAACATGCCCAGCTCCCTCTCCATACATATTTTGTTTTCCATACCTCTTATCATCCTCATTGACTGTCTCTGAACTCACTCCAACTTGTCTATACCCTTCTTAAAATGAAGCACCCAGAACTGAATGCAGTCCTCTGCCACAGGTGGCAAACGTCTTGGACCAGACTTGCATCTCTGATTTGCTAAATCAACAAATGAGAAGGCAGATGGCCAGCTCTGGTGGCTGTCTGAATTATCAGTCCTAGTACTGATAACCAGTTGTCTTAATAGCAATGGGTTATAAAAATTAAAAACTGTGCCAAGTGAACATTGTACATCAAGAACATTCTGTCTGCTCTGCTGAGGGCAAGGTCATACCAACAGCATGCAAATAGTGCATCTTCTGTGAAGAACATGAAAGGACAGTTTGGCTGAGGAAAAATCTCACACAGAGCTTTGGCACAGATAGCTCAGCTCACTGTTGGCACAAAGTGGGGAGAGAGGTAACAATGCTGAGGCAATTAAAAGGCTGTAACTGTGAAATAGTTTAGAACAAGGGGGCTGAAGAAAAAGGGATAGAATGGAAGCAGAGATAAAAGTCCTAAAGGAGAAAGGCAAGACAATATTCGAGTATGAGGTGCCAAGGCAAAATGGGATCTCATGGAGTCTGTGAGAGAAGAAGTTGTGTGCTATTGCTAATAAGAAAATAGAAAAGCAGGGGTAATTGGATGTGGAAGAAAATCAACCACAGAGTCACATGCAGTGCTTGGTACACAATGAATTCAAGTGCTCTTTAACTGGTTTCCTTTCTTCTATGAGTTCATTCATATTGCCATCACGACATGTTTATGATTGTTGATATCTGTGACTCTGTTATGCGCTATCACAAGATAATGAGAAGTATACCAATGGCAGCCACTGCCAGAAATGTGCATGGTTCTCTCAATTGTGTGGTACCATTATAATCATCCTGTGACATTACCCTGAAGATGAACATATAATGACAGTAAATCTTGAATCAGGTCAGACATTTGGGATTTTGATGAGTTTCTTCTTCCTTTCTTGTCTGTTGTTAAATTTATTTTAATTGATGTTTTCCTGTATGCATCAAGTCAAGCAAGATTTCTTTAAAAATATTGAGTTCTCTGTCCCTGAAACGTAAGGATGTAACATCTTACTCTTTGAAGAGTCCAGAATCTTATCTGGATGAGCTTAATTATTCATCTTCATTCACTTCAGAACCATCCCTAGGTATTTGTTCTGAGATGTTCCAATGCCTTTCCAGGATGGAACCAATAGACAAAATTGGATGTCATTAGCTTAGGCCTTTTCCACACTGGGCTATTAAAACGGTGCAGAGTGACCTCCAACAGAGGTCTTCTGCACCGTAGAGTAGAATGGAGCGGACTACTTTTTGTAGTTCCATACCTCAGTCTACTCCGGAGCTACTGGAACTGGTCGCGCAGCATGTTTTTTAAAAACTTCTTTTTAGAGGTTTTTAAAAAGCACAGAGCACGCGACTCCATGTCGCTCCATCGCCGCGCTCCAGTGCAGATTTGCAGGGGCGCGCAAGTGCGTGCCTACAGATCTGCTGGGGGCGGGCTTTAGGCTGGCGAGCTTCTCTGGTTGCTGGAGAGCCTCCACCAACCGGAATTCGCCATTTTGGATGCTAGAGCGGTGCAGAGTGATGAGCTCGCACTGCTCCTCGTCCCGACGGACTCACCCGGACGGAGAAGAAAGCCGGTGAGTCCCATTTTTGCCCATTTATTTTCACACATGCGGAAAGGGCCTTAGTGTGGTTGGGAATCATTGCCCCTACAGATGCTTAGAACTCCTCCTCCCACAATTCCTTATCATTGGTCATGCTGACAGAGGATTCTGGGAGTTGAAGGTCAAAATATTTAGAGGGCCAAGAGTCCCCCAGATGTGCAATATCAAATTTATTAGGTTTAAACCAGCTTCAAAGAATGAAAAGACAGGTTTAACAAGTAAGTATAAATTGAATTGCTACGTTTGTGCTAGTGGGAAACATCCGTACCATATCCCTTTTATAATGGGGTGGGGGAATTCCCCAGTAGCTGCTGGAGGTGTCTGATACTTTTAAGCCCTTCCATTAGTCATATTTTGTTTGCAAGTAATTAAAGAGGCTGGGTACAAAAATATCATGTATTCCTGGAGCCCTGCCAAGTGCTTTGTCCCATCTCTTATCATGCTTGTCCATTTGGGGATTCTTTCATAAGCTTTGTTATATTCATCATGTAGATTAACAGTGCTTAACTGTGAACACCAAACTTTGATGCTACAGAGTGGGAATTGCTTGAGTAAACAAAATCAAAAGTAAATGGAGTCACAGCACTGAATCAAAGTGCACTCCAAACTTGTTTTAATTTACAAAGGTTAAAAGCAAATGTTGCTGTTGCCTGGGGAAAGAACTTCAGGAAAGCATACTACACTGATTTATAACAAAGGCAAAGGAGGATAACTGGGGAGAGGGAAATTTGATTTCCCACTGCTGCATTCAGCTTTTTTTTTTTTTTTTAAATTGACTTCTGTTTCTCTGTGCCTAGCAAAATAGTTGTGCTAGGAAGAGTGAGGATCTTTCTAGATGACCAAAAGGGCTCACTTCTTCTGCTAATGTCACCAGCACATCTATACTAAAAAGCATGTTTCAAATACTATTCTTTCAAAACATGATAGAATATTAAAGGGGGGCTCTGAGATCCGGGAGAAGTCTTGCTGTGGAGCAAAAAGAGAGTTCTGCTTTCTCCTTTTAAGAAAATGAAGAAGATTCAGCTGTTTGTTTTTATGCTATTACATTTTTATGCTATTCAGGTGCTTTTTTTTTTTATGCTAGAGAAGCCCATACATACTGTAAAATATCACTCTGTGTCAAAGCTTCCTTGCACATGCTTTTCTATAAAGGCCATGACAGATGGCTATGCTTGCTTCAAATTAATTTTTCTATTAAGCCAACTCTCATGTTGTCTATAATTTTAATTAGTTTATTGTAAAGAGGTATCGGTATTGTTGGAATACATAGGAGAAAAGTAAGATTTTTGCAGGGAGGGAATCCATGGCTAAACCTCTCCTGTATTGTTCTAGCCACGGGGACACAAGATTTGATGACTCGGCACCATTAATATTTAGTTAATGGTTATGAGCACAAAGGAGATCCAAGCTGATAATGTATGTCAGCCCTAGTGACAGAGAACTGGGTTAAAAAGTTGAGTAGAGAGCAAGAGGAGGTCCACTGTTATATTCCATCAATGGGAGAAATATAGAATGGGGAGATGTAAGAGAGGACCTTTTTAAACATGTGGAATGCCCTGCTCTTGGAAGCCCAGTTGCCACTGATGCAGGCCTCATTTAGATGCCAGATTAAAACCGGGCTCTTCAACAAAACTGGGCATAGTATCGTAGTGTGATTAGTTACATGTTTCATTTCTACTGTATATTTCACACATTAGTTGATGGTTTATATAATTTCAGTTTTTTAAAAGTTGTCTCATATTGTTTTATTGCCAGTACCCACTGCACCCTGAGATCTTTGGAGATAGGGTGATAGGGTGGAATATAAATATTTTCAATAATTAAACACAAGCTGAAGTGAAAACAGGAAAGCAAAGGACAAACAGTTAAGCAGACCAACACAATAAACTCACTCCCCCCTAAATTTTCATACCTAAGTGTATCTCAAGTGTACGGATGAGGACAGGGCCATAAAACATATTGCACAGACTATATACACTGTAAACATCGAAGGTTATTCCTGTGACTTTTTTCTGGCTTGTTGCATTACTCCCAGCGAATCTTTGTCCAAGTGGTAAATTTGGCAGGCATGGCCTGCTCAGAAGTTTGTGCTCCAAGCCATTTCGTTCTATTGTGGATGTTTTCTAGGAATTAAGGGCAACTGAAGGAGGCTCAGTTGGCCCTGTCTGCTTTCCTTTTGCTGCAAGGCAAAGAATGAAACAGGCTCTCAGCCTTTAATTGGTTAGAGTACAAGGACGTGCAATGGGTAGTGCATGATTATGTTTTAATTGTTTTAAATTAATACTCCAACTGGATTGATTATTTAATACTTTTTAATCTTTTGCATCAGATTTTTTGTTTTAGTTATTATGTTTTAACTTACATTGTAAGCTGCTTTCGGTCCCATATTGAGAGAAAGGAAGGACAAAAATCAAATCAATAAATCAATATTTGAAATGTTTCAGTTCTAAATTCTTGTTCTGAACTATGTCCAACATATCCCAGTGTTTTTGGTGGAAATATCTCTCAAAAATGCTGTGTTTGGGCCCCAAAACGATCCGTTCTGCCCAAATGCCCATTTATTTCAAACTATGGAAGAATCTTAACTACTTCCCATTAAATGAACGTTATTTTTTTCTGGACATCTGATAAAAAGACATAATATCGCTATATCAAACGAGTCAGGCAAAACAACGGACTCCATGCAACCTTAAATACTAGTCAATATTTCCGCACTACACTCTTATAGCACAATTATTCCACTTTCAACATCCCCCTCCCGAAACTGCAAACCCCAGGATTCCATAGGATGTTGAAAGTGGAATAACCGCACTATAAGAGTGTAGTGCGGAAATGGCCAGAATGTTTTAGATTTTACCCTGCCTTATTGCAAGCCTTCTCCTTTACTCCAATGTTCCACTGTTTTCTGTGCAGCCTTTGCAAGGAGCTTTGCAGAACTCACTGAGATTTTCCTTGAAACATTAGACTTTCCTCCAGGAAACTGGAGATGCATACTGATAGACAGTTGGTCTTGGCTAAGGTATATCTTTGTTGTCACTATCAGTGCTTGGTGTAAGACTTCATTCATTGGTTAAACCCATGCAAATCTAGGGCAGGCCTGTTTTTCACAAACTTGTTTGACAGAAGAGTGGCTGAATATTTTGACCGATAACTTCAAGAGCATTACTTTTTTTTTTGAAAAAAATTGAAAACTTAGAATCCATGCAAAATGATAGTTCAAATATACAAGCAGTGAATAGAAAATCACACACACACACACACATATATTCCTTGGTTATGGAAAACCTGTCTTCCTGATTTTCCATATTTTAAAGAGTTCTCACAGGAACATCAAAAATTGAAGGTAGCTGGCTGTAAAATGATTTTGCTTTGGGGATCACACTTTAATCTAAACTGCATCTGCCTTTGGGAGGAAAAAAATAAAAAATATTTAGTAACTAAGCAAACCTAAATGGTCTGCTTTGAACTGTATAGTCCCATCTGTCATTTATTTCATAACATGACCAAATCATATATTGGGACAGGGCACTCTTTATTAAAATGTCATTTATTTTAACAAAAAGAAACACATGCTTTCTCCCTCTCTGCCTCACCAAACTGAGGCAGAAGAAATGTTATCATTAAAACTACTTTCAGCTAAATGGGAGACTCTTTTTTTAGTACTAACTCTGAACCATTTAAATAAATTTATTTGAAATTTATTACATTGTCATCTGCTATGAATAAGAGCCCATTAAATTGTGCTAAATGCATACGATAGAGAGGAATTTGTTTTGGTTTTTCATATCATTTGTAGATGAAGAATGAGGTCATTTCAATTTAACATTTTGATGTAGGCCTGAAATTATGTCACAAAAAGCCTGCCTTAATGTCAGACATAGATGGAGAGCATGATCCAACCAAAGTTAAGCATTATGCACCAAATTTAACATATCACTTATTTTAATGACAGAGTTAACCATATGCTTATTTAGCTCTCTGTCCCTGGAATGACTGAGAAAAGATAGTGCACAATTTTTACTCAATTGGGCTCTGATTTTTTAAAAAGTATCCAGGTAATGTATATGTATGAGATATAAATTGAAAGAACATGGAGGTTGACTTCTGTTTATGGTCCTTGCATCACATGTTTCAATAAACAATATTTGGAAACTGTTTGAAAGATATGGTATTGATAATGTAGAACACTGATACCCTATAACAGGGGTGGGGAACTTTGATCCTCTATCTATTTTGGACACTAGCACCCACAAACCTCCATCATTTGCCCATGGTTGGGGCTTTTCTGATGCTTCAGTACATATGCAGAGCTAAAGATGTGTCTTGCATCTTTTAAAACAGTGGTTTTTAAGCTTTACTTTACCATAGACCACCTTTAAATATCTTCTCTTGCTACTGATCATATTACTTAAGGCAGCATCTGGCTGTATGGGTGTGTGATAATGGGAGATAGTTCTCTCTCCAGGTGAATAGAGGGTTAATGAACTGCTGAGGTTAGGTTACATTTTATTGGGGGGGGGTCAGCGTCACAAGACATCACAGGTCACGAGAGATAGTTGCCCAATCAGGGGGAGAAAGGTGAGAATCTTCAAGATGCTTCAGTGAACAAGTTTTAAAAACCCTAAAGAGACCGCAAGGGGAGAGAGACAAAGAACATCAATCAGAGGCAGACATATCACTGGTTGCAGGCTGGTCCAGCTAGGTCTTGCCTCCTGGCTTTGCCCCAAAGACCATCTCAGCACTTGATCAACAATGTGAGTAGCTAGGATGTTTAGTTAGTTGCATTTAGGGTATTCCATTTTTTTTAAAGCTCTGGCTGATATGATGCAAAGATCTGTAACTTGTAATTTCTAACTGTGCCTCGAGGAAGGAGCCTTCATGTAGAGTGATACCTTTTGTATTACATTGCCTGTTCTTAGAATAAACATTTCCTTAAAGAACGCCTGCTCAACTCCCTTTTCCATGTGTTTGTCAGCTACACGCAAAGATAGAATTCTCTCCCAGAGAGGGTAGGGGGAGGAAAGGAATCTCTAAGCTTACAGATTGTTGGGTCCCTGGTAGAGTCCCACTGTGCTACTAAGATGAGGGTTTTTAATCCAGCAGGTAGTGGCAGCATTTCTTTAAGGGAACCAGGGGAGTTTCCATCTCCTATTCAAGGGCAGAAGTCAGCATTGAGTGGGAGAAGAGTCCCTGATCCATAACAGTGTGGTACCAAGAAATGTCATGGGCTTTCTCTCAGCCACTCAGAGTTGTTCACTTGCATGTTCTCACCACATACAGAAATAGCAGGTGCTGAGTACATTTTTTGCTATCAAACAATTTCATAACTTTTGAACAGCTTGAGATATTGAGATGAAAATTTATGTCTGTCACTGGCAAAACAAAACAACACAAAACACACAAAAAACAAAAATCCTCTTGCTCTTTCAGATCAGTGTATGACTGTCCAGCTGTCTGTTTGTCTGCCTGCCTCCTTATCTTTCTTCCTTTATTTATTCATCCATTCTATTTTAACTGTAAAAGCTCATAGCATTTTTTCAAGCCTTCTCAGACTCTGTAAGGACGTTGTGGTCCCCCAGGGGTCCACAGACCTCAGGTTAACAACTGCTATTCTAGAACAATAAATTTTAAACTGACTCCACAGAAATAAGGTGATTTTATAAGTCTATTTTGCTTTATTCTCCCACACTGGTTTTTCTAGCACAGGTGCAAGAGGTGCCATATGAAAGCTGGTGGAGATGGAAGAAGTTTAATGAACTTGCCACTGTTCGTATGAAAGCAAGGTCCAATATTCTGTCTTTGTTGGAGCTACATAGATGCTTAAGGCTTTTGTGACCTCAGTGCATATTATACTAATCCCCATTATTCTATCAGTCAGACCTAGTTTCATGTCTAACAATCAGGACGAACAAAAAACCTATCATTTTAAGGAAAGGGTCAAAAGCAATTTCAACTACCTTGGTATAGAAGGACCAAGAACACATGTCGGGTATACAAAGATGAGCTGCAACTGGTACACTTACTGTGTGGAAACACAGGTTAAGTGTTGGATAGGCGGAGCCACATTATCTACAATTTGCTTTAAACAAAAACAATTTGTTTTAAACAAAAGTAATCCTGCTTGTTATGCAATTATTCACCCATCTGTACATCATGAGTTCTATATACATTCATACTCCTTCTTGGGCATCCTGTTAACAAAAGCAGAGAGTGCTGAACAGGGCATTTAAAAACAAAACAAAATAGGAAATGATGTAGCACAAAGGCACAATGTTCCAAGGAAGGCACAAGAGGGGGAAATGGGAACCAATACAGGTAGGAGAGTGTCAGCTGCAAAAGAAAACTGGGGCTGACATTTCTCAGTTAAAGGTCTGTGTCGCAAAAATAATTTTATTTAAGATTGCTGTAGAAAATATTGGACATTTTGTGCTCTTTATGTCTTTACTACAATGAAGAGAATCTGAATTTAAGTGTAGGAGCATTGATGATTTCTTTATTGATACAAAAATGTGACACAGAAGTGAACAGACATGTTGAAGGAGATACATGCTCTCACTGAAACAAAGAAGATTCAGAATGTAGTATTTTTGTTTTTTCTGATTTAAGATAATTCATGTTTTAAAGAGGTATTTTCTTGATATTATTTATAGTTACATATAAGGCTGTGTTTTGACCCTTAGATTTTTAATAATGCCTTGCAAATTTGCAAGCTGTTTTGTCTCATTACTACAAGAATGGTTAACAGTGATCCTCTTTACTGGAGTGGATTGCTCATATATCCCTCTTCCCATCAGCAAAAAAGATTGTCATAGTCTTATATGACAAAGGATTTTTTTAAAAAAAAGTAGTAGTAAAAGAAATGGGAAGCCAGTCTAAGAGATGGTCTTCCCACCGGTAAACCCTGTATATTGAAGTATTCCTACTGGAGTTTTAATCTGAAACATTCTTCAAGGAGCCTGACCTGCTGTGTTGAACATAATCTGAACCTGACCATTGGAGAGTAACTTTTTTTTGGGGGGGGGGTGGCAGAGCTATGAAAATCTCCCTTTCAGCAGGCCATTTTGGGAAGTGGAGTCCAAAAAAAGATAACTCCTCCAGCTTCTGATCTGAACAAAGCTTCTGGAAATGCTGATGGTGCAAGATGAACTGGGGAAGCTAGGTCTGCATCATTTACCATTTTGAAGTGCTGTGAGGAGTTTCCTAAATGTACCATCAAGGCCTCCTCTCTTTTTCTCATTACCTAGGAAATAGCTCTGCTTTCTTTGACAATGAAATCAATAACCTGGTTTCCTATAACAAAGGGGCATTGCAGGAAGCCAAAAGGAAAATGTGGCTTGGGAGTGATGTGGGGAGAGGGGAAGAAAGTGCACTCTACCAACAATAGAAATTTAATTTGCAAGCACTATGGTGGCACTAAAGGGGGAATAGCATTTAAATCATACTATTTGCTAAAAACTGAATGATTGCCAGGAACTATATGATTTATTGGATTTTTATATTACAAATTGGAGGGTATTTCCATACATCTCTATTGTGGATAAAAAAAATAATTATAATACCTTTGATTTGCATAGCACTTATATATAGTATCTTGTAATCCTTACAGGTAGTTCTATGGCCATTTCCACACTAGACTGTTGTAGTACTATTATTCCACAAAGGCCCCTCCCTAAACTTCAAACCCCAGGATTCCATAGGATGTTGAAAGTGGAATAATAGCACTGTAACAGGCTAGTGTGGAAATGGCCTGAGTTTCCTCTTGTTCACATCCATTGTGGATTGACCAAGACAAGACAGAATGTAAGCAGATGATGAAGATTGTTAACAAATCAAAGGTATGTCAGCAGCTATCAACCGTTATCCCTATTATAAGGGGGTGCATGAGTGAGGACATGATAAACCACTAGTTTTACTTAGGGGCACACCTAGAGCTGAGCATTTTATTGAAAGATACAAGGGGAGGGAGACCTTTCCTTACTCTCAAAATAACAATATCCCAGCACTTTAGTTCCCAGTACTAGAGAGCATCCAAATGAACATTTTCCCTCTGGAATGAAAAAAAAAATGCAGGTCAGAACTCCACACATCAGTCTAAGAGTGCTCTTGACCCATGACTCCCTGTGAGATGAAATAGTAAATGGCTGACATAAGCTTAACCCCCTCATGTTTCCTGCAACCCTGTAGGTATCTATCTATCTTTCTTCCTTTCTTTTTTTGCTAGTCTTGATGTGTCCTGATGAAAGAAGCTACATCTATCTGGTGTCTACATTTAATCCCAACCCTTCATAATTGATTTGGAATTGCTGTCAGGTGTTCTGAGCAGTAGCTGTCCCTGCACTCCCTCCTGGCTGCAGAGGGGCTTGCATGCTCTCATGCTGACTGTTCTGAGTGAGTAAACCCCATTTTCCCCACTAGCTTCTCAACAGCAAGGCAGGAAAAGCAAAGCTAAGGTAATAGGGATGGATGAATCATTTGCTAAAGTTATATGCAGGACCAGGCTTTTCTTTAAGTAGAATGAGACAGCTATCTCAGATAATGGACACTGGAATGGACTTTTGAGAGCCTAGACTGTAGGTGTTTGCCATGCTTTTAGCTATCTGAGTTGCTGCCTTCGGCTGTCCAGAAGGATCCTGTCCCATTGGCAGTGTTCAGTGAGATTCTACTGCTATCCCCATTGCCTTGTGGATACTGCCTGAGGGAGCCATTTTGCTTGTTACCTCAGGCAACAAAAAGACCCACTTTAGGCATGGAGGTGGCTTGATTCTGTTCACTGAGATCCCATGATGGAGGAAAGTGTCTGCTTGCAGACAACAGTTAAAGACAACTTGCCTCCTTGTAGGATGTATTCAGAATCTTTAGGCTCTTGTCACAATGCCAGGAATTTCTCACATATTCAGTTCCTTCATAACTGTTCCTTTTGGGCCTAGAATGCTTTTAATCACAGGCGCCTTACAAAGTGATTTGTAGTAGATTTGTGAAGGAGGGTTTATTCTGCCAGACTTTCTGGGAGCTAGGGCTGTTTTTCTTGTAATGCATTTGTGCATTTTATTCCGTGTTGTAGAAACTATTACTTCTATGACACTTCATGATGTGTTATTATAATTTTATTGCAAGCTGCTTTGAGGGCTACTCGTGGCCAAAACAGGTGCTAACAAACTACATCTAAAGTGGGTAAATTTAGTTCATTACTTAGTGGATGAGCAAGTTACAGCTGCAATACATAAAACCCTTTCACTCCCACTGTGTTCAAGCAACTGAATATATTTTCTGAAAAGCAAACACATGTGTATCTTGCCATGTGTTACATGTTTAACAGTTTAATGGGAAGCCTTTTTTTTTCTTATCAAGATTTTTGTTCTAATGGAGCAAGTAACTTATAAAACACTCTCCCCACAATTGAATAGTTAGGGACTGAATCAAGGTGGTGTTGGTAGTTTACCTAAAATTACTTTAATATGTGGGTCACTGGTAGACACAGAACACCAAGTGACAGTGGATTGCTTTGTGCTGTGATATAAAAGGCACTGGGCTGGATTGTATATAGTCATTTCCTTCTAAATTGGAAGTAGTTGCCTTTCAAATTGTCAGAAAAGCTTTCTTTTGCCTGGTTGCACTTGAGAAACAGGTGGGTGGCAAGCTGCTCAACCTTGTTTGATCCACATGCTGTTGTTCAACAGTTGTTGCAAATCAAACTTGAAAACCACTCTGATATAGTTGTAATGTTGGCCTGCTCGGTGGCTAGATTAACAAGGAAAAGTTGTTTGGAATTTTGGCAGAAAGAGTATTTTAATCAGTGCTACCTTATGTTGCCTTAGGCATGTGAACTGTAAATGTAACCATTTGCCTTCTTGAACAGCTGTTTCTTTAAACAAGTCCAAGAACCTTGGATAGACCATGACACAGGTGGGAAAAAGGCATGTCCTTAAAACTTTGCTCTGAAGAAAAACCCCTTGATCCAGTAGTTACTTCCTATAAGTACCCACAAGATTACAGTGTAGTGCTCAATTACGTGTTATGAGATACAAGAAGCTACTGACACGTCATCTTTTTTCTTTTTGTCCTAATTGTTAACATCTAACACAAACAATACATTGTCATGACATGATTCCTCTGTGTCTTCCTAGGCCCATCAGTCAATGATGAAATAGTTCAGCGAAAAATATAGTAGAAGGATCTCGTGTCATGTGTTGTTTGTAGCTGACATCAAAAAGAAAACAAAGACATCAAATAATAGGAGGGCGAATGCAAGTACTGGTCACCTGTGCAGTAACCACACAGCAATTAATACTGGAAAGCTCTCTAATTTGTAATTGTGCTTTCGTGATCATGGATCTTGGCTATCCTTGGGATGTCAGTTTGATGACCTCCTATATACAGACCACATTCATTCGAGGAATAGGCATGGGACTTAACCTTTAGATTCATTAGCACACCCTAGTAGCTCCATCATAGTAAGAAGACACTTTTTTCTGACTGATAAGCAATGAAAATCTTTAAAAGATTTTGGCCATTTCCACACAACATTGCTATCTCACAACACCAGCTGGTTGTTTCCAGCCCAGGATTTGTGCTACCACACAACATTGTCGCTATCCAGCTGCTATCTCATCCCCAAGCATTGCAAAACTGCCTAATACTATTTCCAGAAAAATCTGTTAAGAGCCTCCTTTAGCACTTCAATTGCATCAGCTGGCTCAGTGCAGTATTGTAATAGCTCTTCATATTGCTTCCTGTCTTCCCAGATCCAGGGGTGAGTGGGATGTAGGCATGCCCAGCTTGTCGCTCCCTCAGCTACTCCCATGGCATGGCAATTTCAAAATCTATTACCTCTTCATGTTTATTTTAAATTTTTCCTTTGAGTAAAAACTTTTTATTTTTTAACTATATTTTAAAGCATAGTAGTGCAAAAGTGCAATAATGTACTGGTGTGTCATGCCATTACAACATAGCTGCGCTAGTGTGGCTTCCAAAATAAATAAATAAAAATATCAACCAATCAGAGGTGGTAGGGCAGGGTGAAGGTGGGGAAAAGGAGTGGCCAGACATGCTGTAATGCAGAAGGAACACTTGTGGCAATACCACTATTCATCCACTTAAGGTAGAAGGGTGTGGAAGAGAGTGTTTCTAACTTGATACCATCACATGAATGGCAATGCTGGGATTGTAATGGAAGAACACACTAATGAGGTATGGTGTAGAAAGGGCCTTTGGATCTCAACTCTTGTAAAATGTTTCTTGTTTATCTTAATTTCCAGTGGATTTTTTGGGAAGTGAGGCAATACCTACTTTTCTAGGCAAAAACTGTTTTTGACAAAGGGAAATAATTTGTTACTGAGCCAGGATTTCTCCAAGAATAGGTGCAGTTGCCAGAGTCACTTTAACTGTGCAAATGCGCTCATGATCACTGCTGAAACCTGGGCCTCCAGACTCAGGCCATTTCCGCACTACAGTGTTAAAGTGCTGCTATTCCACTTTCAATGCCCTGTTGAATTCTGGGGTTTGTAGTTTACTGAGATCAGAGCTCTTTGGTTGAGAATTGGAAGTGCCCTTCCCTAAACTACAAACCCCAGAATGCCATAGGAGGTTGATAGTGGAATAGCAGCACTTTAAAACTGTAGTGCGGAAATGGCCTCAGTGATAAATCTAGAGTACCTCCAAAGCACAAACCTGCATTTTCAGAATGAGTATTCTGTAATTCCATCCAGCACAGGCTGAATCCCTGTTCCCAGATTAGTCTCTTGACTGTCCAGGAGCATCTTTGTCTTGTCTGGATCAAACTTCAATTTGTTTGCCCTCATGTAGTCCAGTCTAGATACTAAGCACTAGTTTAGCACAAGAACAGTTTCCTTGGAATTAGGTGGAAAGTAGTAATAGAGCTGGACATTATCAACATACTGGCCCCAAACTCCAGACAATTTCTTCCAGCTGTTTCATGTATAGCACAGGGGACAAAACAGAACCCCCAAGGGACACTGCAAGCCAATAGCCAATGAATCAAACAGGAATCCTCCATCACCATTTTCTGAGAGAGTGGTTCTTTCCTTCTAGGAAAGGACAGAGCCATTGTAGAATGGTACATCCATGCTGCAACCCAGCAAAGGCAACACAGAAAAATACTGTGGTTGATGGTAGCAAAAGCCACTGAGAGGTACAGCAGAACAAACAGGGATATCCCCTATCTAGTGCCCTTCCTTTTCTACCCGTTTGCATCTGCTTCCTGTCATCCTCTCTCTTTCCATAGATAACACATTGATTCCTAACTTGCATCTACATGGATTTCTCTGTTTATTTCTATGAGCATGTCTCTCCATCCTATGGATGTCTAAAAGTCATTTCCCAGACGAGCTGGACAATGATTTACCAATAAACAAAATGTGTGTGTGTGGGGGGGACTCTACATTTCTTACTCCTTTCTTCATTCTGTTTTAATTTGTCAGTCACATTATGGAAGTACAAGTTCCCTCCCAAAAATGTGTTTCGAGGCTAAGTAAGAGGCTGAACTATATCTCCACTGAGAGCCAGTTTTGCACACTGATTAGCCTGAAGGCTGAGTCATGTGTTGTTATTGTTGTTGTTGTTGTGTGCCTTCAAGTCACTCCTGATTTACGGTGACCCTAAGGCAAAACTATCATGGGGTTTTTGGGGGCCGAAAGTGTGTGACATGCCCAAGGTCACCGTGGTCTCCAGGATCTTAGTTCAATATTCAAACCACTACACCATGCTGGCCCTTTGAGCCATGTATGCTCCAAGACAAAATGTTTTAACCTGTGGCCCATGGCAGTTTCAGGGCATCTCTGAACAGTGGTGCATGGATATGTTTGCTAATATGTACCTGAGTGAGTCAAGGCTTTCAGCACTTTTTGTAATTAAGCAAAAAGGTGAAATTGCTTGGATATTAGAAATGGCATGCATTCCATGTCAGAGATCCTTTGTATGATTTCAGCTTCTCGTTCAAGCCAAACAACAGCTACCTTCTCACTGAAATTTACCATGGTGCAGGATTAGTTTACTTTCTGTTACATTTGCACAATTCATTTCAATTTTTTCCCCAGGATATAGCCATTAATTTTCATGGTTTTTTTTTTAAAAAAAGAGTGAGAGAAACTTCTTTGTAGAGATAGTTTTTATATTCTGTCTATGCAAAGGAAATCATTTGCTAAAGCAATGAAATAAACTGTATGCAAATTGTTGTATGCATGCTAGGCATTTTTTTTTCAGGGAAAGGGATGTGTAGCTTTCAAGAGATTGTCAAAGGATTTCATGGCCTATACAGACTTAACAAAAATTGTCCTGAGGAAAACAGATGCAGCCACTGCCCAACAGCATGCTACTCCACGTGCCTTGTTTCTTTCCCTGCTAGCATGTCTAGCCAACTTGCCTGCTCATCAGAGGCATTTTGAAGCCTCACAGGCTGAGATCCTATTCTGCTCTCCTGCTGATTACTCCTACTTGTGCTCATTTCCTGGAAACATCTGAGATGATGGGGCCCTGGGGGGTGTATGAGGTGTGTGTGCATAAGTACATTGTCCCCCAGTTAGAATTTTGTTCTCCAAATGAAATGTTCTTCCAGTCCCCAAATTTCTAGCATTGCAGCTGAGCATTTAGAACTATAGTTTAGCGCCTTGCTGAAAAGGATATTGTAGAATTCTGCAAAATCCCAATATTAAAACTTCACAATCTTACCAAAACATCATACGTGTACAATGAAGTCTTTCCACATATGTATACGTTATATGCTGTAGGACTCATCTTAATTGAATCTGCAGCTGCATGTGAAAATCCATTCTCAAGTTTGATACATGTGATGACACCATACAGGTGTTCACTGGTTGATCAGCGAAAAGCAAATTTAGACATGTCAGATTTTGAAAGCCACTTATTTGTAGGAATTTCAAGCAGACAATTTCTCTGCAAATTTGCAGAGAAATCACAAGACAGTATTAACAGTTCAAAACATTATATTAATATATCTTGCACAATATACATTTACTTCTTATTCACTCTTATTTAGTTATCACTCTATTTTGCGGATAGTCTATATTATATTCTAAATAGTTTTTTTAGAAGTTTTACAACATACTTTCTAATGAAAATTCATTAACTGGGGAGGGAGTTTTGTCATTATCTATGAAAGCCTTTTCTTGCAGACACTTCTTTTATAGTGACCAATGCCCCAATCCTTCTGCCTGCCTCTCAGCGAAAATTGACTCACTGCCTTTCTGGAAGCTTTCCCCAGATGTCCCAAGGTCTCCTCACAAGCTTCACAGGGGAGGGGAACTGAACAGGGCAAAGGTTAGCTATGGATCCTGCTGGAAACACCAGACACTCCCAGCAACTACATGACAGTGCTGCCTGACCTGGTGCAGCTGTGACTGGGTTTCAGTGAAGTTACACATAACTAACTCTGCACAGATATAAACTATAAATCTCCTATTAAACATTCTTCAAAATCTAGGTATACTCTTATAATTTTTTTAAAGAGTTCTCACTTCCCCACCCTGCACTATCTAATATACTGTTTGGTTGCAATGGTTAGAAAGAAGCTATTCTTAGAGGTCATGTTTGGACTCAAAGAAAGTAGTTGAGAAGGAAGTCAGACATTTGAGGTTGATTGACATCACTAAGGATAATCAATGCAGATGGAGTAATTTCCTTAGTTTTCTAATTGACAGTGCCTGTCTCTTGGATCAGAGTATGGAGATTTTTCTGTGAAGTAGCTCTAAGCGTATCTATGGAAAACTGTCTATTAGAGAAGCCATCATTTCACTTTTCCCATGGCAGCAATTCTGTATGTCAGAGGAATGAGTTGTTGATCAAAAAAGCGCAAGCTCAGATGGCACAGAGAAAGAGAGAGGGTGAGTTTTGAAAGCTTTGGGGAAAAAATACCAAATTGAGAAGTGAAGATACTCTGAATGCCTCACAGAAGGTGTGTTGTCTCCTTCATGCATGGTTCAAGAAAGTTTTGAAAAACTCATTAAGCCTACTGATCATAATCCCTTCCCACTGATCCATGTAAGAGAAAATGTGACTGTCAGACACCGACAGGAAGGTGGAGGAGTTTGCTTATTGTTCTTTCTCCCTGATGAAGGTTATAGTATAGGAAGAAAAATACTGGAAGAAAGTTGTAGCCATTGGCAAGGGCTCTTGGGTATTTTTGGAAATCTCATTAGAACTAGGAAGAAAGTGTTTTGAAGGAGCCTCTGTCAATGAGGTCCTTCAGAAAAGAGTGTAAGTGAATAATTAAATCCTAGACGATAGCTTGTCTCATGCATGAGTAGCACTATGGTGGCAATATGGATACTTGTTATTATAAAAATACCAAATAAAGGAGTGGCTGGGATGTACAACTCATAGTTTCTTATGCCTCTGCAGGTGTGGTCATTGTCTGCCTTCAGACCATTTCCAATTTATGGTGACCCTAAGGTGAGCCAACCATGGGGTTTTCTTGTCAAAGTTTGTACAGAGTGGGTTTGCAATTGCCTTCCTCTAGACTTGAGATAATGTAACTTGCCCCAGGCCACCCAGTGGGTTTACATGGTTGAATGGAGTTTGAACCTTGGTCTCCCAGAGTCCTAGTCCGACATTCAAATCACTACACCACACTGGCTCTCCATACCAATGTAGAATATAGGAAATAGCAAGTCAAACTTGAAATCTTGATACAGGAAGGTATACATCCTGGTGGGATGGGATTTATAATTGGAATGTAAGGGCTGAAGAGTGTTACTCACAGAAAAGAAAAGGACCAAATGGTAAGGGAGCAATAGTGGTAATAGTATTTGTGAACAATAGTGGTAATAGTATTTGTGAACAATTACAGGCGTGTAAATCCATAAATCTGAACATGGAAGATAAGTTTGAGAACATTGAACATAAATAAAAAGGTGGGAAATAACAGTAATATAGCTATAAGAACCTGCTGCAGACTGCTAGCTCAAGCAGATGATCTGGGTTATTCCTTTGTAGATTTTCAAATAAGAGAGAGATAATAGTAATGAGAGACTTCAGTTACCATGATACCTCTTGCAAGTTAAACTCTATTATGAATGAAAAAGTCTGATAAATTCCTTACTACTGTTGCTTACAATTTCATTTTCTAGAAGGTGAAAGAAGAGACAAAGAGATTAGCTATCCTAGACCTAAATCTTCACAAGCAGAACTGGTGAGATGACAGTGGTGGAGATCTTGGATGGAAGAGACTGTGTGTTTCATTTTCATAATACTGAAGAAAAGAGAAACCAAATATAGCTAGATGTGTATTATAGAGTTCAGGAAAGCTGATTCCAACAAATTTAAAAACACACTAAGTACAATCCTATGAGTACACGTACTTTATGAGAGAGTTCACAATGAGTGGAAATGTCTTAAAAATAGATTTTGAAGGCACAATTGCAAACTATTCTAGTGAGCAAGAAAAACAGAAGGCATTTTAAAAAGGTTATGAATATGAAATGGTTTTATAAGACTATGAATATGACTTTAAAAGGGTATGAATATGAAGTGGAAGGAAGGGCAAACAAACAAGAATTAGTTCAGAAGAGTATCCAAAACCAATGGGGAAGTGTCAGTCAGGAAGACTAAAGTACAGAAGGAACGTAAAGTTATGTGCTATGGCCATATTTGAAGCAGGAGTATAATAGGAACAAGGAAGCAAGGAAAAGTGGTGTGAGAAAAACATAAAATATTAAGAAGGTTCAACCACTTAGCTCCTGATTATGTTTCAGTCTTCCTCCAAAGGAGAAACTGTGTTCAGCAAGGCACAGCTCAGTTCAAATGATGCATGGAAGGAGTTGCAGCCCAAAATGGCCGGGGGTACTCCCAATGAAATCATGTCTTCAGCCTGATGAGTAGTATCCTACAATAATAACAGATATTGTGGATGTAATTTTAGAGTCTCTATAACTTTTGATATTTCTTGGAGAACATGTGGAGTCCTGTGTGACTAGTGGCTTGCAAAGGAAGGAGGGAAGGGAGGGAGGGAGGTTGGTTGGTTCCAGGCAAGTACAGACCAGTCGATCTGATGTTAATTCCTCAGGAAACTTCTGTGACATATCATTAAGCAATCTGTGAGCACAGGGGATAAGAAGGGGGTTCTACGATGACCAAAAACCAGTGCAGGTTGCTCAAGAACTAGCAGTGCCAATGTCTCCCTTTTATATAGAGTTACTAACTTTGTAAACCAGTTTGGCTGATTATAATATTGTCAGAGTGGCTTTATCATCATTTCTTTTGTGAACATGTGTTCACTTTGTGCCATGTCCAGAGTGGTGTAGTGGCTTGAGTTTTGGGCTATGACTCTGGACACCAGAGTTCAAATCTCTGCTCAGCCATAGAAACCCACTGGATGGTCTCAGGCAAGTGACACACTCTCATCCTCAAGGCAAAGATAAGCCCCCACCCCCAACAAATCTTCCCAAAAAACCCTCATGATGGTTATGTCAACCTTAGTGTTGACATAAGTCTGAAATGACTTGAAGACATAACAATATGTCATATTTTGGACAACAAAAAATAATTAAAAAAGGAACAGCTGACACTTCT
This sequence comes from Ctenosaura bakeri, assembly GCA_948474755.1. NCBI lineage: Eukaryota > Metazoa > Chordata > Lepidosauria > Squamata > Iguanidae > Ctenosaura > Ctenosaura bakeri. Next base: position 123,999 of record CAOLHI010000984.1, read on the forward strand.
CTGCATTTCTCTCTCATCACCATAAATAGTATACATTTCCTTGTTCATAATATTGTCCTGGCTTTTCGTTTATATTTTTATCAAGTCTTTTTAAAGGCATCTTGAGAACTAGTTTGGCTGAGAGACAGCTTAAAAATAAAATTGTGTGGCTATTTTATTTTTTAAAGGTCAGTGTGAGTTGAGTAAGTGTAATTAGTACTGAGATGTAAGATTTACAAAAACGCAGAGTTTAGTTTGCTCTTGATATTTTTGCTTGAGCAATGCTTCTTTACCATCATTATGTGGAATAATATACAGTGTTGTTGACACAAAAATAGAATAAAGTTGATTGTTTCTTTTGAAATCTTTTTACTCACGGATTCTGTGACTTGAGATGGCATCAAATTGCTAAATTGCTTTACTTTTGGGAAACCTCTGCTCATGAAAAATAGCTAACCATTTTTGTGTGTGTGACATGCTTGACATGATTGTCTCTCTTTTGCTCCCCCCTTTTCCAAGTGTGTATGCTGAGATTCTGTACAAAACCCAAGAGTGTCAGACAACACTGCTTTATGATCTGCAATGGAAATAGCTTACAAAGAGAGTTTAAAAGAAGAAGAAAATGAAAGTGGAGCAATTGGATTCACCCCCTCCCCTGTTCTGATTGTTATGGGCTCATATATAACACATTTAAAGCTGGTAACCATGGAGTTGCTATTTTTGGTGAGAGAAAATATTTTTGAAGTAACAAGAAAAGACAGATAAAATATAGAGGGAAAATAACCTTAATAGAAGGCCCATGAGAAATGGGGGACATATTGTGCTCTCAGTACCTCGATATCTTCTGCCATACTGAAAAGGAAGAATGTGTCAGAAGTAGCTTTCTTAAACATGAATAGTATTGCAGTACAATAAAGCTGGCTTGTAAAGTTGGTGCATGGGATTCAGACGGACTTAGCCCTTTGACAACTTGAGAAACATCATCAGCTATCTGCTGAGAAAGATTAGTATTCAAACCCTGCTGTTTTTTAATTAAAAAAGCTATTTAAATACAAGAGTTAGGGAGTCTGCCAGCAACCATAAAAAATACCTGTCTTCTAATTATCCCCAAACTCTCTTTCCATTAAATTCTTTCCTTCTGTGTTTTCTGCCTGTGCAGTCTTGACAGATCTCTTCCCTCTCCTCACCACCACCAATTTCATCTACCTGCAGTGGTGACATTGTACCTCCTCTTAGGGTCAGCAGCTGGCTGTTTATCGCTTGCCAGCTCTGCTGGAAGCATCTGTTGGGAAGTAGCTAGAAAGAATGTGCTCAGCACTGCATTACTGTGAACCCGCTGGGGGTTTGTTCAAGTTCACATGCAAGCCTAGGAGATGAGGAATTCTGGAGAGGATGCTATATTGGGAGATGGGTGCACTTTGTCAGACTGTAATGAGAGCTTAGACTATTTTTGGAATACAATTAGGTTTTTTAAAGAGTCCACTGGGGGGAGAAACTGCAGGATCCTCTTGATTTCAACTGAGCATTGCTGATAGGCCTTAAATATTAGATCTTTTTGTCAACACAGTGTAAACCCTGATTTTCTGGCATGAATGATCACTCGCACAAATCTGGCACGTACTAGAATCGGCCCTGCTGTCAAATAAACAATAACAAGTGCCTGGTATAGAAATGTAGAGGTGACAGGGTGGGACTATGTAAAAATGAAATTGTCATTCAATTCCTATTCAGTTCTATGGGACTGTCAGTAGTCTGGGATGCTGCTGATACCAAGAAAAAAAAATACTGTTGTATAAATAAACTAGCAAAAGTACCAGTTTCACAGGGGCTATGAAACCTTAGTTCTCCACCCATCTGGTTTGCCTTCCTCCCACAAACTAAGTGCATTTCCCCTTCCTCTCAGTTAGCAATTCCAAGTAGTTTTTTTGCCTCTCCATCAGCTTACTCTGGTATTTTTCTCTCCCATGGACTCATATGTTCTTCTTTTCTCATCCATTTGCAACAGATGTGGCGGGTTTGGGGACATTGTTGACTTAGGACAGTGAGACCACCATTGCAACAAATCCTGAAGGTTCTCATTTCCATCTTCTTGCATTGGGAGTGGTTGCAAAAAGCTGACACCAAGCCAATTGTAATTAATGGTTTAGAACCTTTTTACTTTTCCCTACTGAGCTGGCTCCTGCCATTGCTCCCCCATTTGTTTCCTGTCTTCCTAGCTTCAGCTCTAGAGTATCAGCTGCTCTGGATATGTTTATAATTGCTCTGATTGCTTTCTGTCTTGCAAGTTACTGCTTTGAAATGCTGGAGCAGAGTGTGAAAGGTCCCACACCACTTGAGACAGCTTTGCTGGATGACACTGAGCCGGGTGTAATGGTAGCAGAGAAGAATGATTTCTTCATTGCCACTACCATGGAGTAGACTTTCCAATGAGCTGTCGTCCATGTTCTTTCTGACTCGCTCTGAGTTTTCCACCATCAATGCTCTCCATCCCACTTGTTTCATGGCCACCAACTCCCACATGAACCAGGGTGCTCACTTGGCTCCATTCTGCGGAGGGGATGCTTAGAAGTGGTCATGTCCACTGTCCTAGCCGTTCCCCTATTCCAGAGATCAGCCAAGGCTTTGAACGAAATCACCTTCCAAGGCAACAGGAAACTCCCCAAGAGCCATTAGGAATCCCTGTGGATCCATAAGCGTCATGGGTTGGATCATCTTAATCCCCCTCAACACCTACAGAGGATCTGAATCCCAGTGAGTCTAAACCCTGAACTGTCCATAACAATGGAACCATAGAATGCTTTCCACACCCAGATGACTGTCATTCCACCCAGCACAGAAAATCAGGTCTATTGTGTGTCCTACTAGATGGGTAGCACCAGATACTACCTGGGAGAGACCCATGGTTGTCATGGAGGACATGAAGTCCTGACCTGCTCCTGAAAGAGTAGTCTCAGCATTTATGTCAAAGTCTCCCAGAACAACAAGCTGAAGGAAATCCAACACCCCTGCTGAGCCCAACACAGCCAGCAGAGAAGAAGACTGTTGAGCAACAGAGTGGGTGGTACAGCAACAGAATCCCCGTGCTGACCCTGCCACTCACCTTCATATAAACACACTCAAACCTAGCAGGCTGTGGGATGGGGCACCTGATGAAGGTGATAGAATTCCAGTAGTCCACTGCAACTTTTCCTCTCAACCCCACCCCCAGGCCTTGCCTGCTGCTGTACAGAGAACTGGGACATACAAAGCTGGGAGACATCAATCCCTCCAGCTTCCAGGTCTCTCTAATGCAAACCAGGTCAGCGTACTCATCTCAGATTAACTCCTGGATCAAAGATGTTTTTCCATCACCAACATAGCTTTAAGCAGCAGCATTTTTCAGCTCAAGGAACCTGTAATCAGAGCTATCCAGATTATCTGGAGTGGAGGACAATTTGGCGCACCCTGTGGTTCTTTCTTCTCCTATGACAATAGAACTGTCTCCCTGCTCCATATAGTGTTGATCTTTCATCATATAGCAAATCAGCTGTCCTGAGATGTTTGCTTTGCTCAGCTGAATGTTAGGATCAGCCCTGTACAACATAAATAAAGGGATCACAAATAATATATACATTGACTGAATAATTCTTCAGATGTGTAACTGATGATCCAAGTATACATGGAGATGGTGCCAACAACTAGGGCAAAACTAATAGAGGAATTTGCTGAAGGTTTCTTCCAGAGCAATGATTTATACAAAATTAAAGTGTAATTGCTTGTATATTCTGACATATCTCTACTAAACATGCATAAGTACACTGGACTATGAAAAAAAAAGAGTTTTAACTTGAGAGCCTTTCTAATAGCTATAATATAAGAAAATGTAAAGGTCCACAAAGAACAAACAATCAAGAAGTGGTTTACAATGCCATAAAGTTTTAGAAGTGCTTCTTTGTTTCATTGGCTTGTGGAAATATTTCAGCACTGTTAATGAGAGCGTTTTCATAGAATGTATAAATTCAGTTTTGTGTGCAAAGGGCAAACCAATTTTGTTCTTTTGAACTAAGCACGAAAGAGACAGACATGAGAATGGAGTTCTTCAAATGAGCTTTATTGTATAATATTTTTCAAGAAATAAAAACATAACTGGTATAATATTTTCAGCAGTAGAATTCCAAAGGAAGCTGGGAGCAGCAGTGCAGTCTGCTAAGGATTCCCTTGTCACTGTCAAAATAGTTTTAGAAGGCAAAATTAATGCATAACGCTGCATTTATTAAAATGTGAAATAATCATAAATTTTTCATTCTTTGTACACTTAAGCTAATTTTCACATAAATGAGGCACTGTCAGTTGAAATTTCATATATAGTTGACACTGATGTTTGATGTCAGAACAATGCCCTGTGCTCCATGCAGATTAAACATATTTTAATTATTCCAGTGATCCATTCTTCTTTTACTGTGTATGTTAGTGGAATATTAATAGGAATTCTAAGCGCAACATGGTGACAGAAAGTTACTTACTATATGGCACTGACTCATGCAATATGGCATTGACTCAAAATAGTTCTTATTTATCTAGCCAATTGCAAATTTCCTGGATTTTCAAGTGACACTAAATTACAAGCTAATATCAACTCCAGCTCCTGAACATTCCACAGTGATAGATTAAATACTAGTGGAAGACATCAAAATTAAATGTTATTATTTGCATGTACTATTAGTGCATGAGCGTATCTGCAATAGCTATTTGCATACTAATCCATATTATATTTCCATATATTGAAAACAGTACAGATGTATTTTTATTAAAACTAGTCACAAGCTTAGCAACAGTCACTGTGCTGACCCTTGTTAAACAAGGCAACCTCTTTATGTTATTGTACAGCACAATCATATTCATCTCTACTCAGAAAAGCAAGGCCCATTGAGTGATTTTGTCATTGTTATCATCCAGGTCTAGCCCCTGGAAGCGTCACCCAGCTTCTTTCATATCATTTAGCACATAGCTACTCAATCTAGTTTTATATCTTTTCACAACCATTGTTTACCCAATCTGCTTCTTGGAATGGGGAGGAAGGATACTTTGGCTATTGGTAAGACAGCTAGGCCAGTCTGCCTTCATGTTAAGAATGTACATTGAAGTAGTTATGGAAGACTGACGAATGACATCCATATTCATATGTGCAAATCGGGGCAGAACTCACAATGCAAATGACATTCTCATAACTGTATATTTAAGTGGATGTACATTTGTTGGTGTGCATCTTATTGTGATGAAACATAATTCCATTTTGTTGAGTCTTTTTCAGACATACAAGCAGAATTAGAGTGTTTGGATAGAGGGTTTGCACACCTGCAACTCAGTTAGTATGGCCCCAGCTGTTCACACTAAACCATCAGCCTACCTGGGTAAGGCAGTCAGGATATATTCTATGGCATTGGAAACAATGTCGATCACCCACTCAGCCAGGCCAGAGACTTGACCACATTCCTGAATCCAGACTACTCTTCTATGTGCCCCATTGTTGGTTTTGGTTCCTTGGCATCTGTCTGGCTTTTGATCTTTAAACTGTTAATCAGTCTCCTGGCTTCTCATTTCCCCAAATGAAATATGATATATTTACCTTGGCCACTGGGCACGTCTTTCCTTTCCTAGCCTGACACCCAACACAGTCTGCAATCGTACCTAAACTTTGACAGCATGGTCACAGTTATCTATCCATCCAACATAGACACAGCTATCCATCCAGTTCTTCACCTCTTATTTGTGTAGCAGAGACAACAGAAGTGACATTGTGACAAGCAAACTTCTTACATCTTGAATTGTAGTGAACTTCACGCTTACCGCATATATCCTCAGGATCCCTTAGAAATTACATTCAAAATCCAGAGTGAAATAGTTGTTGTGTACCTTCAAGCTATTTCTGAGTTACAGTGACCCTAAGGCAAAACTATCATGGACCTTTCTTGGCAAGATGTGTTCAGAGGGAATCTGACTTTGCCCTTCTCTGAAGCTGAGAGTGTGTGACTTGCCTAAGGCCAACAAGTGTGTTTCCATGGGTGAGTATGGATTTGAATCCAGATCTCCAGAGTCATAGGAAAATGCTCAAACCACTACAGAACACTGGGTCTCAAAGTGAGACACAGTATTAATATAGGCAACCTTGAACTGGAAGACTTGTAAATACTGGCTAGTCTAGTCAGAATCAGAAAGTAACAATGGTTGTTGGGAGATTAGATGTGGGAATTTATGAAATTGGTGATTCCCCCCTCCCTCTTTTAGTTTACACAAAGTATACAAATAGGGAAGACTTATAATGTGGAATTTTATAGATCTGGATCGAGTCATTTCATTTCAGACTGTGTAATTTTCCAGAAATAATATGGCATTTTAAAAAATTGTTTAAAAGTTTATTATTAAAAGAACAGAACGAACATAACACCATTATGGGTCTCCCTTCAAGAGGCCTATTATAAAAATGAAAATGTGTTGTTAGACAAATGGATTACATATAAAGACTTGGCAGAGATACAAAAAGGTCAAATGAGAATAAAATCACAAGAAGAACTTAAAGATTTAGGTATGCCATGCCACTGGCTATTATATAGACAACTGAGAGAAAAAGTGAGATTAGATGTGAAGATAAATGGTATTCAAGAAGAAGTGAGACCAGTGGTTGCAACTTTACTGACAAATTATATTAAAATTATCTCTACATTATATAATATATTGTTACAATGGGAAATGGAAGATGAAGCAATCAAAGAACCTATGATTAAATGGGCCCAAAATGTAGGCCACTCAATAAGTTTGGATCAGTGGAGAAGAGCTTAGACTAAGAGAATTAAAAATACAGCCTGTCAAGATATTATGGAAAATTTCTATAAAATGCACTATTGTTGGTATTTAACACCAGACAGCTTAGCTAAGATGTACAAAAATTGTAATAATAATTGTAATAATAAGTGTTGGAGGTGTGGTCAGGAAACAGGTACTTTTTTCACACATGGTGGTCATGTAAAAATTTATAAAATTCTGGAAATCAGTTCATATCCAAATGGAAAAAAAATCCTGAATTTGTTAGTTATGATTGAGGATGATTTGGAATTTAAAAAAAAAGCAGGAAAATCTCTTTTTTATGTGACAGTAATGACAAGAAAAATATTAGCCCAAAAGTGGAAACAGAATAATCCCCCTACACTAAATGAGTGGATACTGAAATTATTAGATTTCATAGAGATGGATCAACTCACTCTTTTATTAAGAGGAGAAAAATATGAAAAATTTGTAAAAGATTGGAATTACATTTTTGTTTAACTTAAGAATACTTGGCAAAATCTAAAAATGGCAATTTTTGAATTTTGACAATAATGGAATTAATTGATAATCAATGGTAGGGTACTGTTTTTCTGTTTAGGATACATAAGATAAGAAGGAATAAGTAGAGATCAATATGTATGTTACAAAAGGTTTAGACAATTGATGATAAGAAGAATCTTACACCAGTATGAGTCAGTTGGAAGTTGTGTAAAAGGAAGTAGGACCGAAGAGTGAATGTTCGAAGGTGAAGTGAACTCTTTTCTTAAGTCTCTAAAATATTTTTCTTTCCATTTTTTCTTTTGGGATGTTCCAGTGTGTTCTTTTTCTATATATGTATTGCTGTTTACTAAGAGTTTTCTTTCTGTTTCTTCATCTTTTTATTTTTTATTTTTAGTTCAATGTAAAAATATGGCATTGCTTTTAATGCCTATGGTTTCTAGAAGAGATGATAAGAATTTGAAAGGAAAGGAAAGCTGGAACTATGATGTAAGCTGAAGAATTTAAAAAGCATTAAAGATATCCTTGCAAGCTGTTTAAAGTTTCTTTGAGCATAGTGATCAGATTCCAACATAGCATGTAGCAAGATTGGTAAGAGGGAGGATTGGGAAGAGTATTTATCCCTCTCAGGAAGATTCCTTTCTACAGTGTTATCAATGAAATCCAGAACAGATGCTTAAGCAAATAAAATGCCCTGCCACTGTGTGTAGAGGTTAATAAGGTTAATGCAGAAAAACAATGGAGCCCAAGAAAAATGGGCTTCTATTGATTGGCTACCTTGTAGGTATGTGACAAGTGGCTTTCTCCAAGGAGTTAGGAAAGCGGACAAGCTCTGGCTATTACTTAATAGATTACATCAGTGTAATGAATCTCAGTAGCTGCAGCAGTTGCTGTTGAAATGGTGGAATGCTTAAGATGGATGGGGCTGAATCAGCAGATTTCTGCGATTCCAATTATTTTCTCTTTTCTTGCTTGCTTGCTGTATGTTACCATTGGTTTGATTACTGTACAGGAGCATACGTTTGAAACAAAGGGGAAAAAAGGGCTTAATTGTAACAAAATAAAACATTCTGTGCTTTTAGATCATCATTGTGAGGTTTTGAAAGCGTTATTTCCTGAAATTGATTGAAATCTGTGTAACAGATTGTAGCTCACTGCTCTTGAATGGGGCCAGAAATTATGTATAAGAGACACTGAAGGCGGCATTCAGTTGTCTTTCTATGTCAGCTTGGGAAAAATACATTTGTATGGATATAGTAACAAAGTCTGTGGTTCAACCAGTAAGTCTAGATTTTGTTGCAGCTATCCAAACTTCATTTCTCTGTGTTCTAAGTAAATGTTATTTAGTAACTCCCTCTGTTGTCATTTTCTTTTTGTTGCACTTCCTATTTTCAAGAGGCTTTTTTGAAATACATCTTATTTTCTATGAAAATGTGGAAGAGAGTTTGTCCCAGAATTGTTCTTCACATTGCCCTTTGCATTCCACTGACATTAGAAAAATCCTTTCTGTTTATGCATCTAATTGAGCTCTAGGGGTGGGGATGGGGAACATGTCCATTCACTGAGTAAGGTGGCTACATAGAGATGGAATCCCCTTCTCATCAAAATAACAGTGGGCACATGCTCCTTTGCAAGACAGTTTTGCAGATAATCTCCAGCACAAATATGCAAAGGAATGAAATAGCAACTTGATCTATCCACTGGAAGAAATTCTGCTTTGTATTTTAGTTCCAAAAATTAACAGAATTCAACAGCCAGCATGATGCAAACAGAATCTGGCATCATGACACCCAGGTACACAAAGGGTGTCAAAGACACCAAAGGCAGAAACAAATCTTGCTTCAATGAGTATCTTCATGATCTATTTTGGTCAAGTTGGATATATTCACACTGACAACTACACAGGAAAGAAAGGATCAAATCTCAGTATGGAATGATTGATCTCTGTGTTACCACACAAAGTGGTTACTTACTCTAACAAAGGGTGGAAGATATGAAAACAAAAACTGCAGACTGATCCTGCACTTCAGATATATCTCTGAAAATGAGGACGGAGGAGTCACTCACCCAAGGCTACCACAGTTGATTTCCATTACTCAGTAGATATTCAAATTCTAGTCTCCCGGAATCCTTGTCCAGTACTCCAACCACTACATCTTGCACTGTATTGATGAAAGCTGGTGGATGTCAGGAGAAGAAACACTGGAAATCCTTTCAGTCAATATAAAAGTGGTGACAGGCAATCTACCATAGGTTTGGGACCTATGACAGGGAATATATCCTCCACTAATAATTGAAGGTGTCTGTAGTAACCTACACCTGTAATACTAAAAATGGCAAGATAATTCATTCTCAACCATACTACAGTTTGATGTTTACTAAATGACTATGATGAGAGGAGAGGCTGTTCTGTTTTGCCAATCCCACCCTTCCTCTAATGGACCACTAGCAATATTTGGCAAGATGGAAAGCTTTGGGTCTGTTCTCTATTCACTCCTAGAGTGTGTTAGTTATCTTGAAGTTTGTACCATTTATATTTACCGTATATCCTCATGTATAGGACGACTGGCGTATAAGACGACCCCCAACTTTTCCAGTAAAAATATAGAGTTTAGGATATACTCGCTGTATAAGACCACCCCTCTTCCAACTCACACCAAATAAAAATTTAAAAAACATCAGATTTGATTTCAATATGGTAATTTTAATTCAAAGGCTTATGACATGCAGGTACTTAGCAGGAAAACTGTCACTTATAAACATAAGGCTGTTTGTCATCAAACATGTAAACATAAAACAGTGCAAGTGGATTAAACTTTTCCTAATTCACACTATAGCTTAAAAGAAGGACAAGACAATAAACCCATGGGAGCTGCGATGGCAGCTGCAGAGAGTTGCCTCAGCGGCGGGGGAGGGCGGGGGAGTTGTTTTGGGGCAGGCGATGGCAGCGGAGGAGAGTTGCCTTAGTGGCGGGGGAGGGCGGGGAGTTGTTTTGGGGCAGGCGATGGCAGCGGCGGCAGAGGACAGTTGCCTCAGCGGCGAGGGAGGGTGGGGGAGTTGTTTTGGGGCAGGCGAAGACAGCGGTGGCGGCGGAGACTTGCCTCAGCGGTGGGGGCCGGCGTTTGGGCCGGCGTCTAAGACGACCCCCAACTTTTGAAAAGTTTTTTGGGGGTTAAAAAGTCGTCCTATACATGAGGATATACAGTAGATGTATTGACATGATTTAGGTTTTATCCAGCATAAACATGCCTGAAAATAGTGTCATTAATTTCTTCCTGTTACATAAGCAGACAGGATGGTGTGCATTATTCTCAGAAAAGGAGGAGTGGAGGAACCTACAGCTGATCTAACTTTTGAAATGGCACTGGGAAATCTAAAGATGTTGTTGTTGAATAGGAGTGGACTGGGATCAGACATCAAAAGATGCAGAATGGTGAAAATGTTAGAAAGGCAGCTCCAGGAGAAATGCTAGTGCAGCATTTCTCCCTTCATAGTTTAAGTGTAAAGTAATTCTCTAGTGGATCATCCAAAGTGAGGCCAGTTGGAATAATGATTTGCCAAACAGGCCTATTTATTGTAGAGGAGACACCAAACAATCTAGGGGGCAGATTATCTTTGTTAATGGAAGGCTGGCAGGCAGGCAAATCTTGGTTCACACTACATTCCTAACTCTTTGCAGTTGTAATTCATGACCAGAATAGTATAGCAATTGGATCTCATTTACGAAGGGGATGTGACAGTTTATGTTTGACAGTAAACTAGAGTTTTCAAGGAACATAAACATAAATGTTCCAATTAACATAACCTACTAGATATTTAGAGTGAAAATACATCTAAAAAAAAGAATAGCACATTCTGCTCTACATGTTAGAAATCATATTCAATAACTGAGCACATCCTCATTTCTAAGATTTTAGTAAACAGATATTTAAAGAAAGAGTGACATGGAACTTCAGTCCATTTGTGATCAGAGCTGAGATTAAATGCTAATATTTTTACTAGTAAGCTCTTCTTCATAAGGATTAAAGAAAATATCAAAATACTTTCAGGGTAAAATGCTATTCAGAAAACAACTAAAGTTCAACTTTAGCATTCCCTTTTATGGGGTCTAGATATCCAAGAAGTTTCACGTAAGAGAAAAGAGAGGGATAGAATGAAAGAGACTTGGTTGGAAATATCTCTCTTTTTGGAACTGCCAAAATAAAAATGTGGAAACAAAATATTGCCAAATTAGAGTCATTAGCAAAATACATATATTTCTAGCTTATTTAAAGGGGCAGCACCATAAATTTAGGAACAAAAATTCACAAGTGCTGTCTAGAACATTCAGAAAGAAAAAATATGAAAAAAACACAATAAAGGCAATTGGACCATTGTTGACCTTTCCAAAGGAAATCAATGCTGCCTTTCCAATTTTAACTTTATTAACATTAACCTTCTATGCAAAATTATATAAACAAGAAATGAATGTGCCTAAGAGTCTAATAACTTCCTAAGCTCTTTGAATTTGCACCCAGTTGTTACGGATCACCATGAGTCTTTGAACCAGGGGAATGTTCTGAAAAGATTGTTAGCTGTCTACTTCTTAGACATGGAAAATCAGTAGGGTCAGATGGCTTCAGGAATAAATTTCATAAAAAGTTGTTATCCAATACCACATCTTAAAAGTTAGTTTAACAAAGTTTTGTTGGGAATGACAGCAATATGACCTCTTGTACTGTCCAAAAATAGGGAGGAGTCATGCTGCCGTTCTTGCCATACAAATTTATTACATTGCTTAACTATGATTCAAAATTACTTACCAAATCTGACTATACTTTGCAGCATTATTGATAAAGACCAAACAGGATTCAAAGCCATAAATCACTTGTCTGATGTGATTAGATGGGTAATAACTTAATAAACCTCTGCAAGGTGAAAAATTATCAATGTCTCTTTTCTCTTTAGATGCTTTCAGGGGTTTTTATTATTGTGTATGGCAGATTATGCTTGGACTTTTGAGAAAACTGTAGTTTGAGAAGAATTTCATAAAGCTATTATCAGCTATATAGACCCTGAAGAGCATGTTTGCCCAGGAATGGGCTCAGTGACAATTAACAGATGCACCAGATAAGGGTGGGCAGCTTTCCCACTTCTTTCAATGATAGCTATGGAGTTCCTAGCTTAATTTGTATGACTTGAGTTCTGACATCATTGCTATTAATGGTAGCAAAAGTTACCACTTAATAAATATATTCTTTATTTCTCTCAGACTAAAAAATGGCAATCACACTTCTTTAATAAAATTAGTATAGTTTCAATCCCATGTGGGACTGAAAGTAAATTTTAATGAACTGAAATATTTTTTTCCTCCATAGACATCAATATGAGTTAGAATTAAAGGATTAATTGGACTCTTCTTCAGATGTTCCAGTTTGAAATATTTACTTTATTACATAACAATTTGTTTTCAGCAACTATAAAGCTCTCCTTAAGTGAGTTAAATTAAAAAAAAACCCTGGAGAAAATCAAAACTGTTTTGTTTGGAAAGAATCATATCAGTAAAGATGTTGCTCCTCCTATTTATTTCAGGCAATATCCTTCCAACATACCCTACCAAAATCTAAAAGTTTAACAAAGCTCTTTTCCCATTTTGTTGGAGGTGCTGTGCACAGATTGGAACATTTCTACACATGTACCTGGAATGTCTCCTCATAGCCCAATTTTGGGATTGTCTCCATCTTAACCGAAATAAGCAGGCAATGAATAAAATACTTTCTCATTGGGATTGTTATTTATTACTGTTATTTACAGGAGAAAGTTGAAACATGAATTTATAAGGGCTTAATATGAGATTTGACAGTCGATGGTTAGAAGTAGCCAAACACTAGAAAACCTTAGATGGACTGACTAGAGAGAATTGGTTAAATAGGGTGTGGATGACAAAATTGTTGGAAGAGCTCACATGACAAGCAAGAGCAATAAGAGGAGCTGAAACACAGAACAAATTCTTTGATACTTGACACTTTGATCCTTTTATTACCTATGTGACTACTAATTCCCCATGTTGTAAACTAAATCTAACTTTTGAAGAGATCTCCTGTAACTTGTTTTTCAATCATCTGAAGGATGGATTATACCTGTAATGAATTTGTCTACAAATGGCAAAGGCTGAGAACATAAGACACTGTTGAAATCTACAAGACATCACTATAAAACAACTGTCCATTGCATCATAACATTTATTATTTAATTAGTGGCCTTCAGGGCTGAGGCAGACCCTTAGGTAGCAGATACAGCAGCCAGGTGTTGACAGAGAAAGGTATGTATCATGTGGCCCATTCTGTACTCCTGAAGCTATCCAGTTCCGTTCAGGTACAGTGGAAGATGCTGTTATCCCAATATCAGGGTTGAAGCAAAATTCAGTTGCCAGATCTGTCCAGTTTAGAGAAGGGGTGGGGCACATTCTGTCCTTTGCCTAAAGTCTTGGACTGGCCTTGATATTCTGTTATGTTTATTTGTTCACTTGTTGTAGTTATATGAACTCATCAATAAATACTCTAAGGTGGATGCAAATATGAGGAGGACTAATAAAGGGCATCTGGTAGGCCTAATCTTGAGTAAACCACCACAAAGCAGATTTTACTGTGATATGTATATGCAGTTAACCAACCTTCCTTCCTTCCTTCCTTCCTTCCTGTTTCATTCTTTAATCTAGGGGGACTGAAGCATTTATGCACTTGCTGTGTTCCATAGTGTTCCATAAAAAACAGTTGTAGCATGGTTACTATTGTTTCATTATATTACTTTAGCTGAACATCTTGAGAGTACATAGAAAAGTAAATAAATGTTTCTTTTGACAACCTCATGAGATGTATAGTGACCTTGATTCTTTTTCCCTTTGTGGGAAAAAAAATCAGAATGGTAAACTTGAACATACATAACTTCAAACTGATGGCCCAAAGAAGCTTTAAGAATGGGCTTACATTATATATGGCAAAATGCCTTTTGATTATTACCATTTTAAAGAATCCTTTAGAGATCAGTGAAAAGGATTATTAACCTATAGAACTGAGCCCCCAGGTTCAAATCCAAAGTGCCTGAAAGGTCATGGAAGGATTTCCTTTGGCTTCAGAATGTTTGGATTAGACCAAATTTGAAACAGATATTAAATGTGAAAGATGAACACAACAGTATCAGATATGTTGAGTAAGTGTTGGAAAAATAAATAAAGAAGGCTTATTCTTTGAGCTTTCATGTGGTAAAATATGATTGCAGGATTGCTAGATCTGGATAGGCAAATGTTAGGGTTTTTAAGACATACCATATCAAATACCTGTATTTTTTGTCACCTCCCCATCCTTTTTATGGAATGTATGTGTCTCACAAACTCAGTTGCTTTGTCCTTGAAATTTGGACAAACCAATGTTAATTTTTGTTGCGTGAAGAGGGAGAAGATTGGATGAAAAGGCATCAGTCAGTCAGCAGTCAATGCCACTTTCACACATCCCTGAATGTGCTGCCCCTTTGAAATTAATAAGCAATTTTTAAATCCATGCAGAAAACCTGTATTTAAATAATCATTTGTAAATGTGTTTGAGAGAAGTTTGTGCTTCTGTGTTTCACATTTTCATTTTGATACATTTGTTTTAGTTGAGAACTGTATTGCAGAATTCAGAAAGGTACGAAATCCCAAGAATAACTGCATTCTTATCAGTAAGCTAGCCCAGAATGTGCAGGTTGGCCCTGTTCATACTGGAATTTGCAAAGAACCAATTGTTTAAGCATTCCAAGTGTGAAAGCAGTCAGTTAATGAATTCATTTCTTTTAAAAGCCCCCACATTTTGTGACTTACCTTGTCCAATAATCAACAGGAAAGTGCTTTCCTCTCCCATAAACTTCTTCCAGCAGATTTATGTTAGTTGGCCTTTCCCCTAGTGTTTTGTGACCTGGTCTATTAACTATGAGGCACATAACCAGTACTAACATGTTGTAGAGCTGAACAGCTGAAACCCAGTACCAAAGTATATATGAAATACCAATGGTTATAGTATTAGGAGTTTTTAATTTTGTTTTATTATACTGTATTTCAGAGATAGCTTTGACAGTAGTACATATTACAGCATTCAGTTGGTGAAAAAAAATACAATCAGTGAAGATACAGTAGAATCTAACTGTAGGAAAACAATTAAAACAGTAGAGATAGAACAATGGCAAAAGGGGCTAAATCTATCTTTTTAAGGTAAATGTGTATGTTAATTACAATCTCCCACCCCAGTCTACTCTTTTGTTGTTAATAAACTAACAAGTACAATCAGAGATGAGACCTATGCCATGGCTACTGTAAAGCCCTGCAGGATCACACCATTTTGTTGTATATTGCTATATTGTTTGTAGATGATTCCATTTTGTGTGTGGACTCCAAACTGTGTGGTTTTGGGTCTTTGTGACATTTCCCTCCTCCAAGTAGTAGTCATTCATGGTATGCACCCACAGCTTTTGTCAATTCATTCTGAGTTGTTCTATCTAGTTGACCCATTATAAATATGGAGCTATTCCCAGCTTCTTTTTATTCGTAGATACTTCAAAATACATTCTGAAATATCATCCAAGCATTCATGGGTAGAGACAAATATGTTTTCTGAGATGACTTCTGCCTTATCATTGGGTTAAAAAAAGAGCCTGACCGTGGACCTTTCCTCAGTCCCAACATCCCTCATTGTTGCTTTTATGAGTAAAAATTAAGTGCGGAGATCTGTCAGTGCTCTCCCATATAGCACCTGAATTGGCCCTTCCATGATCCAGCCTGTTCTCTCCCACTGCCTCCATCTATCCATTGTTCAGAGGCAAATAAATAAAGGGCCTATATTACTTATATCAGTATGGCATGGTGTCATATGTAGCTTTTTTATTTTAAGATATTTTAAGATATGTACAGAGTGTTCACAATGGAATAGTCAACCATCCATGATTAAAACATTAATCTTTAGTGATATAACCCTTTTTTTTTTGGAGAAGTGAAGCCAGTAGTTCTTATGTCCTGTGGCAATAAGGTTCTACCCTGGCACTAGGGTTCTTACCTGGTCTGTACTTTTCACCAGTGTTTTTATTTGCTACTGGAGAAGGGAAAGACTGAAGCTGAAGTCAGTGACTCTCAACAGAAGATTGAGGTGATGCAAATACAGAGGATCAACAAGGGGAGAGGGGGAGACATATTTAGAAATGTTTTCATGGTTTCACAAGCGGCTTTTGGCTGTGTGTACAGGGATTAGAAAATGATTTCATGCAGCAGTAAAACTGATGCCAAAACAAATGTGTGAAGCAAGATATCCTTATGAGAATTGTTGATGCAGTAAAAATGTATACATGTCCTGGTGTAATCAGGTTTTATTTGGATGTGGTGTGCAAAGGATATAGATTCCTATTTTTGTTGCAATGTAGAGAACCAGTGCTACCTACAGTCTCCTGTGATCTGACGATTGTGTTTTAACACAATAACTGGTTAAAGGAAGAAAAGTGAAAAGGGATCCACAGTGGAAGACCCCTGCATTTGAGGAAAATCAGCACTGAAGTCCTGGGAACATTATGTTAATGGCATTGCTCAATTTCTGGAAGCAATGCTGATTAAATATTCATTGACTTTGATTATACTGAAATTAGGATGAAAGCGTGAACTCAAATTGAGTGGAATAATGGCAGTGTAAATAATGCATAGTTTCTAAATTGAAAACACCAGCTTGCACAGTTCTCCTCCACCTCCCTCCCCCATTTGTCATTGTGCCATTTGTTTAGAAGACTACACTTGCACACACATCTAGCTATTATTTTTCCCATCTTCATGAAAATTAGAAATTAAGCTTTTTCTGCATTCTGTGCTTTTCCTTATTTCTGGGGAAACAAGCATGGTTTAGTATAGCATGGTCCCAATGGCTGAATTCCACAAATAAGGTCCAAAGATCACGTCTGACAACAGATCAAAGATCTTGACTTAACTGTGTTGCTTTTAACTGAGCAACTGATTAAAAAAGAAACATACAGACGACTGCCCAGTCTGGTGGCCTTTAAATGTTATAGACTACAATTCCAGTCAGTCCCAACCAGTGTGACTAGTGGTCAAGGATGATGCGGATACAGATGAAAGCATCTGGAGGCCAGAGGCTGACACAGGGTGTCTCAATATCAATATCTTGTGGCTGATCCAATTAAGATAATATCCAAGTGAATAAACAGATTTTTCTCCTGTTTCAAAAATCAAATTGTAGGAATTGCACCTATCAAGAGATAGAGCAGACAGAACACTGGGTAGCTTGGATCTGTGTTTCATTTTTAAAATGTATGTATGTTTATTCTGTTAGTCACACTGATTACATTAATATTTTCACTCCAGATTAGAAGCTTTCAAAGGCATTAAAGAGCAGTCTGGGAGTTTTACAAACTTTGATTGTTCCTTTCTAATAGCATAGTGTCATATGTCTGAATGTCCTGATAAATAATCAAGATATTGTTAATCAGTTACTCTTGTTTGGAAAGGTATGAGCATTTCTCTGTCAGACTGAATCACATAGAGCTTTGCTACTTGAATAAATCTCTTAGACCCATGGAAACACATCTACTCTTGAGCAAATCCTACTATGACCCTTTCCACACGGGGGTTAAAAAACAGTGTAGAGCGACTTCTGATGGAGGTCGTCTACACCATAAAGTGGATTGGGGCGGACTACTTTTGCGTAGTTCCACACCCCAGTCCACGCTAGGGCGACTGGAAGTGGTGGCGCAGTGTGCTTTTTAAAAACCACTTTTCATTAGGTTTTTAAAAAGCACGGGGCGTGCAGCCCTGTGCAGTCACGTGCAGCCCCGTCGCAGCGCTGGTGTAGATTTACAGGCGCACGCAAGGGCACTCCTGCAGACCTGCCAGGGGGCTGGCTTCCAGCTGGTGAGCTTCTCCGGTTGGTGGAGAGCCTCTGCCAGCCGCAAGCTGCCACGTGCTGCTCCACGTGGCGATGGACTTACTCGGTTTCAGGTAAGCTCCGTTTTAGCGTGTTTTTGCCCGTTTCTTCCTCCGCATGTGGAAAGGGCCTATATTACTTATATCAGTATGGCATGGTGTCATATGTAGCTTTTTTATTTTAAGATATTTTAAAAATAATAATAAACATTCCATAAATTATAGATAGGTCTTCTAGTCATTTTCTACAGCAAATCTTTATTTGCAATGTTATGTTTGTTTTAATGGGTGAATAGGTGAATACATTGAAGAACCTGAATAAAGGACAACCATATACAGTAAGAAATGCCCTTAAAATGTGGGGCATTAGCGAGGCCTACTCTTTGTGACCTTATAGAGGCACAGATACATAGAAAGGAGAATGCTGCTTTGAGGTCATGATACAGGGATCTGCCTCTTCCCTCTCAACCAAACTGAAGCTCACCTGCTGGTTTACAGATGAAAAGCTTATTAAAGAGCAAATTGTTTAAGGCTCAAGATTCTTTTCAAACCCCAGGAAGCTTGTTCTTCTGACAGGGTGATGAAAGGGTTTCTTATTCATACTCCTCTGTTGCTTTATACACACCAGGGCTTTCTTGCTGTTTTTAGTTTACTCTACCATGAATCTCATGCTGGAAGATGGAAAAGAATACTCTCCAGAGCTGACCTTTTAATGCTATTTTTCCAGGCCCACAGAGGCAGAGCAGTGCCTCAGAGAGACTATGATAACATAGATAATACCCAACAACTGTGGCAATTCCACTAGCCATTCCTTCTCAGAGCGTCTCACCTCAACTGTAGGCCAGGAATTATTCAGGAATACTGAAACACAGACACATATATATTGGTACTGATTTACAAGGGAGAAAGAGGAGGGAATTCATGGGGAAAGATGACTTGGAGGAGGTGGGTTCCAAGACCCATTACCCACAGTCCCTCATGGCACCATGCAGGTCCTTTGCTGTATTGACTGTTTGTGAGGGAGTGGAGGGGTGATGATAAAGAAATTGCCCTGAAAGATGCATACCATACAGTGCACATCTTTGATGCCCATTTCGGTTGTGATTATTTCAGCAACAAAGGATCTCAGCTCAGGTCATTGAGGACTGGTGTCAGATGATGCATACTTTACCCTGTGGTTCATAAAGTAGCAAAATGGTTTCTTCATGGCCAAAATAGTTTTGGGAAGAAGAATGGAGAAGGGAGAGGAACTTGGGCCATATGTAGAAAGCAGGTGATGCAATTCCTCCCCATTTTCCTTTCTATTCTGGTAACATACATAGCTGTACCAATGACAAACAGTGCACCAGATGATGGATAATGGGGTGTGAAAGAGTACCTGTGCTAGACAATAATTGCTCACTGGCATGTTAATCAAATTGAAGTGAACAGCAAAGAAATCAAGGCTCGTGGTTACCCTGCAGGTGGGAGCAATTTTAATTTCAATTTAAAAGGACCTGTCCAAGGTGCTGAAGTAATTTTGATACTCCACATCAGCACCTTGGATTGCTCCTTTAAAGTCCAGACTAATGCCCAGATTGACCACACCATTGGCACTGAGGAGCCACTGTCCACCCCAGGGAACATTGGTCACAAACAAGCTGATCGGAAACACTTTTGAGAGAGGGATTATGCCTACCTGTTTTCCTATTGCAGTATGACTTTCTATAGTCATGCTGTAGTAGAAGTTGGTTTTACAAAATATGTAGTAAGCTTAGAATGATTGTGAGCCAATAGGAATCCAGCAGTTTGAGTAGAAAGCTGGGCAGAATAATCTTGACACATTATGTGAATATATGGTGATGCATTCATAAGATCCCCACAAAAAGAAAACAAATCAGGGACAGATTTCTGAAACTGATAGCTGCTTTATCTGTACAACATGTTAATAAGATGTCCGTGCCCCCACCATCACTTCATTTATATTCCATCATTCTCCCAGACTGGGACTCAAGGCAGTTTACAAAAGGCAAAAAATAGTAATGAGCATATACAAGTTGAATTTAAAACAGTATTAAACTTATAATAGTATTTAAACTATTTAAAATATTACATTAGACCAAAGATTGAAAATGGTACAACACCATGAAAAGCCCTGCTTTAGTCAGCAGCAAATTCCCAAAAGCTTGCTCAGACAGAAAAGGTTTTGACTTGCTAGCAAAAATACAGCAAAGAAGGGCCATTCTAACCTTACTAGGGAGGAAGTTTCAGAGTCTGAGAGCATCTACAGAGAAGGCTGGCTCCCACATTTCCACCACACATGCCTGACAAGATTGTAGCACAGAGAAAAAAAACCCTCTCTAAAGATCTGAGAGGTTAGACTGGCTCATATAGGAAGATACAGTCCTTCATGTAGCTGGAACCTGATCCCTATAGGGCTTTATAGTTCATAACCAGCTGTTGGAGCTGTTGTAACAAAGAGGCCA
Source organism: Ctenosaura bakeri (assembly GCA_948474755.1). Classification (NCBI taxonomy): domain Eukaryota; kingdom Metazoa; phylum Chordata; class Lepidosauria; order Squamata; family Iguanidae; genus Ctenosaura; species Ctenosaura bakeri. The sequence continues at coordinate 144,666 of CAOLHI010000984.1, forward strand.
TATTGAAAGGGTTAAAGATATGATTTTGTGTTTGGTAGAAAAATAGATGAAATTATAATTAACTGCAGATGTTTCTTATCTAAGGAACATAGTGCTGAAAGTGCTTAACGAAGGGGTGGTAGGTCATGGAAAACAGGCTTGTTCTTTCCTGCAACTTATCACAAGGACAAGGGAAGGAATAGATCATTTTGACATGTTGTTATCCTTGTATGCATGATGTAATGTAACCAATTTGTAATTGATTCTACTGTTAAGAGTGTATATAAGGGAGGTTTTGACGAAGTGCAGGGTCTTCAGTGATGCTCACACTGGGACCCTGCGCAGTTCAGCAAAACCTGCGCAGTAAGAAAATAAAATATAATACTTTCTGCTTCAAGGACTCTGAGGTCTTTCGTTTCCCTAGACGGCCACTTCATTTCTGGGGGCTCGTCCGGGATATGAAGGGCTTTTTCCCGCCCACTTTGGCGGACGCCTAGGCGTCGGGGATTGTCGCCCCTTTTTTGGTGAAGCCAGCCAGGGCGCCTTTGAATATTTTTGACAAAACAGGTTTGGCTCGGATCGGGGTGACATCTCCGGCGGGGGCGCTCCTGCCAAGGGACCCGAGGTTGAAGCAGAAACTTGAACCCTCCCACGGTTATTGGTGAGTAACCTCCCTGCAATCTCAGGGAGAAGAGGGGGCCTGATCACCCCCCTGTAGTCTTGCCCTAGTAACCCACCATTAGAGGCGTGGGTGAACCCGCAGGGCTCGTGGAACCCGGGAAAGGAAATGGGAGGTAGTTTGTTGGTGTGAATGGGGTGTGCAAGGAATGCTGGGTGGTGTCGCAGTTCCCACCGCATGCCGTTGAGCGTCCGGGTGCGTGGGTCGGCACGAAGAGAGTGTTGTCTGTCCCCTTTTGTGTTGGCACGTGAGACCCCTTACTCACGCGCCGATTCACCCCTCCCTAGTGTGTCCTGTCCGGATTGGGAGGAAATGGGAGGGGGACCGAGTCAACAAACCCCTTTGGGATGCATGTTAAAAAATTTCAAAAAGGGATTTAGTGGGGACTATGGAGACCCTCCAATGACACCGGACGTTTGCGAAACTTGTGTGAAGTGGAGTGGCCCTCCTTCAAGGTTGGGTGGCCCCCAGAGGGAAGCCTGGAACCTGCCCGGGTCCAGGCAGTGTATTCAATAGTAGTGGGTGAGCCTGGCCACCCTGATCAATTCCCTTATATAGATTCATGGGACACGGTGGTCTCTGGGAACCCCCCTTGGTTGCGAAAATGTCAGGAGCAAACTTGTAAGGCTATGATAGTGCGGCAGGAGAGAGCAAGGAAGAAGCTTGGAAGGGGCCAGATTTTGCCAGACTCAGTTCCAGAAGATAATATACCTCGTCCAACTGCCCCTCCCCCATACATGGCAGTGCAGGTGGCAGCCCCACCGCTGGCGGTGGTGCAGCCCCAGCCCGCCCTACCTCCGACTCCTATTGCTGCTATACCATTGCCTGCTGGAACCACACAACCAGGCTCCTCTCAGCCAGAAGGAGGAGCCGGGGGATTGGAGGAATCTGGCTCGGAGGAGTCCGACCTAGTTGCCCCAGAAGAAAGAGATTCCTTTGACCTCAGGCATGGACCAAAAGAAAAAGCTCAAGAAAAGTCTAAGAGGAAACGACCTAAGCCAGAGCCTAAGCTTCCAAAGAGGATGACCGATGGTGATGAATCCAGTGAAAAGGGTGGGGAGATGGTTGCACCCTTGCGTCAAGTAGAGCAGGTGTTGGTGGACCCAAATGCAGAGGGAGGTTACCGGAGGATCCAGAGTTATCAGTATACTCCTTTTACTACATCGGACCTCCTCAATTGGAAAACACATTATGCTACATATACAGAGAAACCGCAGGAAATGATAGAACTTTGCTCCAGCGTTATGGCCTCACATGTTCCCAATTGGCAAGATTGTCAGCAGTTACTCCTGACTCTGTTCACCACTGAAGAACGGAGAAGGATAATCCAACAGGCAGAACGAATAGTAAGGGGCAGAGTACCCCCTGGGGAAGCAAACCCTGAACAGTGGATAAGGGGCAGAGTTCCCTTGGTAGATCCAGGATGGGATCCGAACAATCTTGGCCAGATGGCTTTGCTTACAGATTATCAAGCCCTCCTGATAGAGGCTATGAGGGCAGGGATGAAGAGGCCTGTTAATATGTCCAAAATAGCAGAAGTACTCCAGGGGCCTACGGAACCTCCAGGGACATATTTGGAAAGGTTGCTTGATGCTTATAGACAATACACCCCTGTGAACCCAGACGACCCAGGAAGCCAGCAGATGGTGAACTTGGCTTTTGTGACCCAGAGTTACCCTGACATAAGAAAGAAGCTCCAGAAGCAAGAAGGATTTGTAGGCATGAATCTGAGCCAATTACTGGAGATCGCTCAGAAAGTGTATGTAAACCGAGATCAAGAGGAAAAGCGGGAAAAGGATAAACGGATGCAGAAGAAGGCAGAGTTGTTGGCTGCGGCACTGGCGGTAAAGGGAGATGATCGGAAGGTTAGAAGAAGGAGTGGAACCCTATTGGGGCCTAATGAGTGTGCCCTCTGCCGACAGGAAGGACATTGGAAAATGAATGCCCCAGACGAAGGGGGATAGTCGGGAGGGGGCAGGGGACAGAGAGAGGAAGAGGAAGAGGAAGAGGAAGAGTGGTGGACGGAAGATACGGGCAGGAGGTGGATGAAGGGTTTGAGGATTTTGCAGGACTGGTTGGAATGGAACACTACGATTAGGACAGACCAGACCCCCTTGCTCTCGGCCCCGGGGAGCCTATGGTCACAGCACAAATAGGGGGCCGAGCCATCCCTATGATGGTGGATACGGGCGCCGCCCGTTCCGTACTAAATTCGGCAGTAGCCCCAAAGACTGAAAATGCTATAAAAATTGTAGGAGCCACGGGCTGTCCCTTCACATAGGATCGGACAACGGCCCGGCCTTTGTACATGGGGTAATGAAGAACTTGGCCGAAACCCTGGGAATTACTTGGAAGCTGCACTGCGCCTATAGACCTCAAAGCTCGGGAAAAGTGGAAAGGATGAATAGAACTCTGAAGACTCAGCTTGCGAAGTTGTGCCAAGAGACTAAACTTAAGTGGCTGGATGTGCTCCCCATAGCCCTCCTGAGGAAAGATGCACTCCACACCGGGCAACTGGGTTAACTCCATTTGAAATGTTGTATGGAAGACCCCCGGCAATTCTGAAAGGGCTGAGAGGAGACATTAGGGAGTTGGGGAATTTGAGTCTCCAAGAAGAAGTGCAGGCCTTAGGGAGAACCTTAGAAAAGATTAGAGCCCACGCTTTAGAAGTTAGGCGTGCCCCTTTCCTCACAAAGGCACATACCTTCCAGCCAGGAGATGAGGTGTGGGTCAAGGATTGGAAAGGGACACCATTGTCACCCGGGTGGAGGGGGCCGTATCAGGGTGCTGTTAGTCACCCCTACCGCAGTAAAGGTAGCAGGGTTGAAGCCCTGGATACATTACACTAGGGTGAAAAAGGCATTTACTGATTGGACTGTGGTTTCATCACAAGACAACCCTCTGAGATTGAAGTTCTCCAAGCGAAAAAGGGGGAGAGAAGATTCGGACTAGACTCTGCTGTGGTCATACCAGATAACTGACCATTCTGCGCACAGTCAGATCCGCAACAGGTGAAAGAAGATCTAGGCTAGACCCTACTGCTGTCACATACCTGGGAGCTGGCAGTTCTACGTACGGTCAGACCTAGCAACTGCTGAGGAGGAAGACTGGGACTAAGCCCTGCTGTGGTCACTCCGGAGGCTGATCACTCTACGCACGGCTAGATCCCTCCCGCGGTAAGCAATTGACAACGTGTGATGACTGTTAATGAGATAATATTAGTAATATTGATAGTAGGTATAGTTTTGGGAATATTAGCTCTCATATATATGTATAGGGGATATTTTTGTGGGACAAGGAGAGTGGGGTCCCCCTCCAGCTCTGAAGATGGGGTGGAGGCTGATAATCGGAATGTGGAGTGTGGTGTGCGGGATAGTCGGGGCCAATTGGTTTAAGCGACACGCCACCCATATGTTCCAACAACATGGGCATGATGTCACCTAATATACGAACACCCACAAACTGTAGCAGATTTTGGATTCATGCCCTCTCTTATTAGTGAACCAGGGGTGATAGTGGGAGCCCTACAGTCAGCGTTGAGAGGAACCCCGAAAACTGTTTGCCACAGTTGATGGAGGAATGAACAGAACACAGTTCAAGCGACTGAAGTTCTATACTTATTCTCCGGGAATGTGTTTCTGTTGCCATCATAGTGGAAATTGGAACTCTAAATGGAAGGGGTATGTAAAACACTCTGCATTCTATGATAAACTAGGAAATTATTCAGCCTGTAGTAGTAGGTTCTATTTGTATGACTCATATAATAGTTCATATCACTTTGAAGGGGGTTTAAGTAATACAAGCTTTGAAGAATTATACCCGGAGTATCCTATGTTTGTCTCTAATTATACTGGGTCGGGTAGCATTTGTTCGGGGATGATGGCTAGAGATCCGCATCTGTGGTTTTATTTTGACGGATGGGCCACCAATTACCACCCAGGAGCCTATCAGTGTGTGGGAATAGGGTATATGACCATACCTGTTCAGGTTTTCATGCCAGAGAAAGAGAAGCGAGGAGTTAGAAAAAGAAGAGATCTGGTGGGACCATTAGGTAACCAGTGTGAGGACTTGGTTATTGTAGGACCCCAACTGTCTAGAACTGAAGGTAGCAGAGTAGCAGGCGGATTATTTACAGGACTCCTCACCCTGGGAGCCTACCCAGGAATTGTAGCACAGGAAAATCGTAAAAGTATATTGGGATTGACCTGTAGATTGGAAAAGACTATAAATGCAACTGGGAGGTTGGTGAGGGCTCTGCAACACGAGGTCGAGGAGTTGAATCAGTTACTCTTACAGCATCGGTTGGCTCTGGATTATTTGCTGGCCAGAAAAGGGGGGTTTTGTTCCATAGTCAAGGGAGGATGCAAAGTTACCTTCCATGACTTAAATAAGACCATAGAGGATGAGGTGCAACACTTACAAGAGGTAATACTGAACAATGATAATGGGGCAAGTAATCCCTTGGAATGGTTAACATCCTGGTTGCCAAATTTTGGGTGGTTAAGAACGTTGTTCCTTGGTTTTGTACTATTATTGGTTGGGGGAGTTCTAATTATGCTATGCCTGTCCTGTGCTATAAAGTGTGTGCGGACTTCCCTTTCAGACGCTATGGAAGGGAAAGCGGCTCGCTACGCAGTAATGGCCCACGGGTATGCATAGGAGGGACATGCTTCAAATTGCAGAGAATTTGGCATGAAGGGGGGAATGAAAGGGTTAAAGATATGATTTTGTGTTTGGTAGAAAAATAGATGAAATTATAATTAACTGCAGATGTTTCTTATCTAAGGAACATAGTGCTGAAAGTGCTTAACGAAGGGGTGGTAGGTCATGGAAAACAGGCTTGTTCTTTCCTGCAACTTATCACAAGGACAAGGGAAGGAATAGATCATTTTGACATGTTGTTATCCTTGTATGCATGATGTAATGTAACCAATTTGTAATTGATTCTACTGTTAAGAGTGTATATAAGGGAGGTTTTGACGAATGCAGGGTCTTCAGTGATGCTCACACTGGGGACCCTGCGCAGTTCAGCAAAACCTGCGCAGTAAGAAAATAAAATATAATACTTTCTGCTTCAAGGACTCTGAGGTTTTTTGTTTCCCTAGACGGCCACTTCAATATGTTCCCTCTAACTAGCACCTGTAAGTGATCTGGCTCCAGCTCTTTTGACTAGTAGAAGTTTCCAACCAAAGGCAGTTTCATTTAGTGTTCCATTACAGTTGGTGCATACATAAGGCATGCCTTATCATTGCAAATAATGAAAACGTTATCATGTTTTAATTAATTGTAATCTGGTTTAATTTTTGAGCTTATATGTTGGACTCAACAGAATTCAAGAAATGTATGTGTGGTTCTCCAGGCAAGACCTGTCTCTCACTTACCAACTGGGCTAATGTGGAAATGTGAAACTGTTTGGATCAGCATCCTGTAAGAGCTGGAACTGAACACCCATGAGCATTTGAGCGGTGTTATCTGTTTTAATGTCATTTATGTGATCTTGATGCAAAGGTTTCCATCAGGGTGGGGAATCTTCCAGATGTTCTAGACTGCCATTCTCATAACCCTTTACTATGAGCCATGCTCTCTGGGAAATGAAAACCAAAACATTCTGGAGGGCCAAAGATGCCCCACCCATGGCTTGCATCATTCATTTAAAATTCAAACGTGCAGTAGAGTCTGTTTAGTTCTTGAAAATGGGACATGAAGGTGCTGGTTCCTTTCTTTTTTGACAGAATGGTTTTCAAGGCCCAAATGAGCATGGTCCATTATTGCAGGGGTGGAGGCTGACTTCATCCTAAAAATATGTTCTGATCACCAGGGAACAAAAACTAATACTTTCCAGCCACAGAAAATTACTCTTAGGTTAAAAATCAGTGGGGGAAAAAAAAAGAAACCTAAACTGCTAAGGGAAGTTAAGGAATCTCTCTTGTTCTGATTTCAAGGATCTGTCTGGGATGTTTTAGACATACAATATCTTTCCTCATTTCAGGAGGCTAGAGTGGGTGAACTGTTCTCCTCTGAGTTCTATTACTGGGCAACAGATACGAAACTACTGCCCAGAGCAGTGTTTGCATATTGATATTTCCTCTCAGAGCTTTTAAGTTCCGTGTCTCTTCTCCTTTCCTGCTGTCTTCCCTCTTAGCAATACTGTGGGGCTCACAAATACTTAATAACCTAGTCTTGTCTCTGTGTAAATAATTAATCAGAAAGAGAAAATATTATAAATCCCAGCTTTCATATTGCTATTAAAATTGCAGAAGCATTAATGCAGCCAATAAGTATTGTTTTAGTAATTAGATAAGTTTCAGGAGTTGCAGCAGCACACAGGAAAAAAAAACACTATAGGATTGGCAGCACGCAGTAACTAGCCTGTGAAGGGGAAATGTATTTTAAAAATAATTTTCATTCTTCTTATCATAGAATGATTTTGCCCCCTTGTGCAATGGCTACAATAGACTCTGAATTATTAACAACATATTGCAAGCTCAGTTTTTTTCCTTAATTGTAGTGATGTATGTTTGGCTAAAAGATCATAGTTGTCCCAAGGTAAGCTCTGAGCAGTGATTTGACCTGTGGTCTAAGTCCCCACTCTTAACACCGTTCAAATTTCCTAAATAAATATTCACAGCTAACATATGGTTGTATGTATAGTATAGGGAAGAGAAGCAGACTTCGCCCCTTCCCCCACCCCATTCAGTTTCCTTCCTATTGCACTGACTTGCTCTGGCCTGCTCCCAAGGTCAGGCCAAAGTATTCTGATACCTGAAGCAAAGCAACAAAGCCACCCCCCACCATTCCAAGTCAAGCTGCAAAATAACAAATACCAGTAACTAACAATTTGCTGGGCTTTCATTACACTCAAAACCTGATCCCAGAGATGGCTGCCTTACTTCCACTTTTCCCAGTCCTCCTGAATTCTTTTTCCACTAAGAGAACATTTAACATTACGTCTGCACTTAGAGCAGGTACACTTTTGAAGCAGTGCTTTAGCTCCTTAAGTATGTGCACATTTCTTTCTTTCCTCTGTCCTAGTTTTACTGGAGTGGCCATGTACATATTACCAAAAGAAGAGGAAATATGTCACCAAAAACAGAAGATTTCAGGAGGCTGCCCTAACATAAACTTTATATATGCTTCTTTCTATAGGGAGAGTCATATTTAGAAATAATTACTGTGATTTTTTTAATTTTATTTTTTTGAGAAACAGCGTATTTCACTTTATTAAGGGAGAACTGTGAATTGCATGACTGTTTAGTCTGCTGGCCAGCTGCTTAGATGTAGATAAACTAGTGTGCTCTTGTCATTCATTAGCATTACATCAGACTTTGGTCAATCTTTCAAACGGAGAACACCTTCAAGACTATCTTCTGTAAACTGCCAGTATACACCTCCCAATATATACATGTGATATGATAAAACACTATAAAAAAATCAGAAACACTCATACTCTTGTTGTGATGCAGGTATGATTGCACAAAGGCAAATGTGTGTGTGTGTGCGCACAGAGCAGAGCAATGTTTTACTGGTGTAAACCAAGTGTGCTCAAGTAAAATATATAAAACACCATAGTCTTGTTTTTGAAACAACGGCCTATATAATCATCTTTTTCATTTGGTTTTGTTGTTTTTATATCCATTCCAGACTTGTAACGTGTGGAAGTACAAATCAACAGATGGAACCAAAAGCTGCTGCAGACATATGTACTCCATTCTGTACAACTTTGGGGTATTTTTTTAAAAAAGAAACCATAGGTAGCTTTTTGATTCATAGGTTTCACTTCAGAAACAAGGGCAAGTAATTTGGAGTTCTGAAATGCAGGTAAATATGGAGAATTGTTGAGGTATCCTTGAAAATAAATAGACTCATTATAAATATAAAACACTTGGATCATAAATTATTTTGTTTCCCATTCATGTTTGGATCTTAGTAATTGTCCGGGCATTTAATTTCCTTCTCTTGATACTTAAAATGATGGCCTCTCTTCCAGAAAGCAAGTCTGCTATTGGGTGTGAAGTCATTTCTCTCCTTTTGCAGAACAAATGTTGGCCCACTCAGATTTAACCTGTTTGGGAAATCAGTAGGTGCACAAATTGAGTTTCTTTCTTCCCAGTATGAGGTCATCATTTCAGTCAGAGTTTGTGCTGAGATTGTCACCAGCGGTTCAGCAGTTGGCAATATCCCCTTGGGTCTTGGGTTTGCTACCCATACAGTCACTGTTGGGGGCATATCCAGAAGTGTGTTCATGCACAGAAACCTCTTTGCATGCCTGAATCGCCTTTCCTGACACACGCTTGAATAATGCTGGTTCTTCACTTCTACTTATCCATCTGTCTGCACAAATTCTTAGTGCTCATCCAGTTCCTAGTATGATCAAACTTGCGATATATCTGTAATGTAAAACTACTTTTGCATCTCTCAAATGTTCTACACTTTTGCTTTAATGAAGTGAGGAAACCCATAGTTTTATGGGCAAAAAGATGACCTAATATCTCTTCTGTTAGTACAACTTTTTCATAGCCCTTCTAGACATTTATATCCAGTAGCTAGACCAGTAATTATGATTCTTACAAGTTATATATCATTATCTAATTTCCCAGACACAGAATTTCATAGAGAGTTTGAAGAATTTTTATCCCATCTACGTGCAGTGGCCTCTGAGCTCTGTGTACAGAAGTGTGTTGCGTGTAGCAGTTTATATGAGCTTGTCTGCCAAGGAGGTGGCTAGCGCTGCCAGATCCTGAAACTGTTGATTTGGGCTGTCAAAGAAGTTGACAGCTTGAACCTTCTGTTTCTCACTGCCTCTCATGCAGCAAAGGGAACTGCATGTAACCTTGATTTCTAGATGTCAGACTCTAGCCGGGAAATCCAGATACGAAGAACTGTGTCATGTAATCGGGTCTCAATCAAGCGGAAAGATGCATATCTAGGAATATCTTTCTCAGTATATATCTCTTCTGGAAGCAGGGCAAATATGAAGCCTAGTCTATTTTTATTGGATTATTTCTTCCATATGCTGCATAAGGCTAAAAATCCTGGCTTATAAACAATTATGTATCCTCCTTGTTACAGATATTGCATTATACAATGAAATTGTTTCACATTGTGGGTAGCCTCTAGGAATACATACATCATACATCAAGCAGACATCCTCAAATTAATGGGTCTGGATTTAAGAGGAAAAAAATATCCCTGCCTAGCCCAAGTCAATAGGACTGTGGGTGAGGTGGCAGTTCTCTACAACAATCCAGTTTAGGATTGTTTTGCCAGGGAGAGAGGAGAATGGATTAATAGAGGAATCTGATACATTTTGCCCCAGAAACCAAGTGGTTGGATGAACCTTATTGTTAAGTAAGTAGGCACAGAACTGAAGCCTCACACCTGCACTCTAATACTGTGCTTTCACTTTCGTGTTTATTTTGATTGGAGTTCTAGCACTTTAAAAAACACCCTGTTATTGTTTTAAATGTGTCCTGCCTAAAAAATGGATGGCCAAACTTGCTTTGAATGTTTGCGTAACCACATTTTACTCCATATGCCCAGATTCAAATCCAATACCAGTGAAATCCAGGTTTTCTTCTCACCCTCTTCTTACTGCAACCCTATGTAGGCCGAGGGACTTAAGTGTCTCTACACTAATGCACGGAGTATGGGAAACAAGCAGGATGAACTTGAACTCCTAGTACAACAAAATAAATGTGATTTGATAGGCATCACTGAGACCTGGTGGGATGTCTCATTATTGGAATATAGGAATAGAGGGGTATAGCCTATTTTGTAAAAATAGACCAAACAAGAAAGGAGAAGGAGTAGCCTTGTATGTCAAGGATGTTTTCACCTGTGAAGAGATCCAGGACTTAAACCCAGAAAGCCAGGTCGAGAGAATTTGGGTAAGAATTAAGGCAGCGAGAAACAATAGGGATATTCTCGTGGGGGTTTACTACAGACCTCCAACCCAGGCTGAGGACTTTGATGACGCCTTCCTCAACCAAATGATTGCACATTCAAGGAGGAGAGATACATTAATAATAGGAGATTTCAATTACCCGGATATATGCTGGCAGACAAACTCTGCCAAGACAGCAAGGTCCAGCAAGTTTCTTGCTTGTCTTGCAGACAACTTCATGGTCCAGAAGGTGGAAGAGGCCACAAGGGGATCAAATATTCTAGATCTGATCCTGACCAACAGGGATGACTTTGTTAATGAGGTAGAAGTGGTTGGATCTTTAGGGGGGAGTGACCATGCCCTGTTGGAATTTAGCATTCAGTGGGAAGGAGAAGATAAGGGTAGCCAGACACTCATCTTAGATTTTAAAAAAGTGGACTTCTGTAAACTTAGGGAGCTGCTGGCTGGAATTCTGTGGTCAAGAATAGTGAAAGGGAAAGGAGTTCAGGAGGCATGGGAGTTCTTTAAAAAGGAGATACTGAAGGCACAGTCTAAAACTGTGCCAATAAGGAGGAAAAATGGAAGGTGTCTGAAGAAACCAGAATGGTTGACTAAAGAACTCTCAGCTGAGCTAAGTGTTAAGAGAAGCATGTATAGGAAATGGAAGAAGGGGGAAACCACCAAAGAAGAATTTAAGCAAGTTGCCAAGAGATGTAGGGAGGAGGTCAGAAAGGCTAAAGCACACAACGAACTTAGGCTGGCCAGAGACATTAAAAACAATAAAAAGGGCTTTTTTAAATATGTCCGCAGCAAAAGGAAAAAGAAGGAGACGATAGGGTCTCTGCGCAGAGAAGATGGCGAATTACTCACAGGGGGAAGAGAAAAGGCAGAACTACTTAACACCTTCTTTGCCTCAGTTTTTCCCCAGAAGGATACAAGCACTCAACCTGGCGGTTAGGGAGCAGGTGAGGAAGCAGGGGAAAGGAGGCACATATTAGGTAGAGAGGTGGTACAGGAATACCTGGCCACACTGGATGAATTCAAGTCTCCAGGGCCAGATGAACTGCATCCTAGGATATTAAAATAACTGGCAGAGGTCATTTCGGAACCGCTTGCTATAATCTTTGAGAAATCTTGGCGGACAGGAGAAGTTCCAGCAGACTGGAAGAGAGCAAATGTTGTCCCCATCTTCAAGAAGGGAAAAAGAGAGGACCCAAATAATTATCGCCCAGTCAGCCTGACATCAGTACCTGGAAAGATCCTGGAGCAGATCATTAAGCAGTCAGTTTCTAATCATTTAGAAAGCAACACGGTAATCACGAGAAGTCAACATGGATTTCTCAAAAATAAGTCATGCCAGAATAATCTTATCTCTTTTTATGATAGAGTTACTAGCTTGATAGATGAAGGGAATGCTGTGGATGTAGCATATCTCGATTTCAGTAAGGCCTTTGACAAAGTTCCCCATGACATTCTTGCAACGAAGTTAGTAAAATGTGGGCTAGACAGGGCTACTGTTAGTTGGATTTGTAATTGGTTGACCGACCGAACCCAAAGAGTGATCACAAATGGCTGCTTTTCATCCTGGAGAGAAGCGACTAGCGGGGTGCCACAGGGTTCTGTCCTGGGCCCAGTGCTGTTCAATATTTTTATCAACGACTTGGATGAAGGAATAGAGGGCATGCTCATCAAATTTGCAGATGACACCAAATTGGGAGGGGTTGCTAATACGCCCGAGGACAGGATCAAAATTCAAAATGACCTGGATAGATTGGAGAGCTGGGCCAAGGCGAACAAAATGAAATTCAACAGAGAGAAGTGTAAGGTCCTACACTTGGGTAGAAAAAATGGAATACAGAAATATAGGATGGGGGACACGTGGCTGGATAGCAGTATGTGTGAAAGGGATCTAGGTGTCTTCATAGACCACAAGCTGAACATGAGTCAGCAGTGTGATGCGGCAGCCAAGAAAGCCAATGCAATTCTCGGCTGCATCAGTAGGAGTATGGTGTCTAGATCGAGGGAGGTACTGGTACCACTCTACTCTGCTTTGGTTAGACCTCATCTTGAATACTGTGTCCAGTTCTGGGCACCCCAATTCAAGAAGGATATTGACAAGCTGGAGCAAATCCAGAGGAGGGCGACCAAAATGGTGAGAGGCCTGGAAGCCATGCCCTATGAGGATAGACTTAGAGAGCTGAGTATGTTTAGTCTGCAGAAGAGAAGGTTAAAAGGGGACTTGATAGCCATGTTTAAATATTTGAAGGGATGCCATGGAGAGGAAGGAGAGGGCTTGTTTTCTGCTGCTCCAGAGACCAGGACAAGGAGCAATGGATTCAAGCTGCAGGAAAGGAGATTCCACCTGAACCTCAGGAAGAACTTCCTGACAGTCAGGGCTGTCTGGCAGTGGAATGTGCTGCCTCGGAGTGTAGTGGAGGCTCTTTCCTTGGAGGTTTTTAAGCAGAGGCTAGATGGGCATCTGTTGGGAGTGCTTTGAGGGTGTTCCTGCATGGCAGGGGGTTGGACTGGATGGCCCCTGTGGTCTCTTCCAACTCTACATTTCTATGATTCTATGTACAGCCAAAAACTTGATAAAGTTTTTTGGTCCTCTGGGGCAATATACTTCATGGAAAGAGTACTTCAGGAGGGAGAGAGTATTGCTGATCCTGGCAGAAAGGATGGGATCTAATGGAAATACAGTCTGCATCCTGGCCATAAGAAGATGCCTACTGGATTATGGCAAATATCTATCAAGCCCAAGATTCTGCTCACATACTATCCAGCCAGTTGCCTACAGGAGGTCCTGGAGCAGGACATAGTTAAGCTGCACCCTCTTGTTCATGGTCTCTACCATATTAGTATTCAGAGACATATTGATTTGGATATTGAAACCATCTTGGCTAGGTGTCATTGGTGGTCTCATTCATTATTAGTTTGACTAATGGTTACAGTTTAAAGCTTTCCAGGATGATGGTCATTGTTCTTTTTTGTTGTAGCAAATTCGTTAATTTAAATCTATACTTGGTGGAGAACTTCGTTATTAGTCATGGATCTTCTTCAACTTAGCTTGGCTGGATGAACTTGGATTTTATTATTCTAGTATTAGTACAAAGAGGAAAAAAACTTTAAGTTTTCTCCACGTTCATGTCTGTTTTTTATGTATCTTTATCATGTCTTCTCACTTTTCTTCTAAGCCAGATCCTTTAGATGTTTTTGGCCTATATCTTCCATAAGCCCCAAGCAGCATTTTTTTTTTTAAAAAATCTATTTATTTATTTAAAATCATTTTAATCTGCTATCTATCAGAAGGTCTCAGTATGGGTCCCTTTAGAACAATATAAAATAATTCAGCAACTTAAGCAAAATAAAAGCTGAAAGCTGACAGATTGAAAACCAGGTCCCCAGTGCTATCTAGGCCCCCAGTAGGTAACTGAACAACAGCCAGGTTCTAATTTGGCACTCTAATAAGGACAATGTCAGTGCCAGTTGGACTTCCAAGGGGAGGATGTTTCCCATGAGAGAATTCTCTTCCATAGGAAGATAAGCTGTCTCCACTTCTACTTTCCTTCTGCCAACAGATAAAGACCTTCTTTCTTTCATAGTTGAGACAGGCATTTGATGATTGCTTGAATGGGCAGAAGGGTCTCTTAATGGAGGAATGATATATTTTTATTTCTGTTGCTATGTTTTAAAACAATTCTATACTTTTTAAAATAAGGAATTTAATATGATAGTTTATTTATTTTTATTTCTCTGTGATCATATTTTAGCTTTGTTTTTTAACCTATGCCAAGAGAAAGGTGGAATGTAATTTAAATAAATGGAGTAAGTAAACAGACCAGGGCACTACAGCTGAGAAAGCTGAGTGTATGTGATGTACTGGTCCAAATGATGGGACAGAGAGGAAGGCCTCTACCACAGCTTTTGGTATTGGATAAATATATGATGGGGGCTGTATAGCTTATGAGTTGAGGAGAGTTCAGCCAATGCTGAGATGTTATGGGAACTGCACTCCCAAAACATCTGGAGGGTCACAGTTTCCCATACCTGTACTAAGCCAAAAGACCTGAAATGCTATAACTTTTCCACATGGAGGAATTGAACCAGCTTTGTTTCTTTTTGGCTTTCTTATACCTCTTCCAAAAGCCAATGCAATGTAACAGTTTAAGTGTTGAACTATGACCCTGGAGATCAGGGTTTGATTCCCTGCTTGGCCATGAAAACCTACTGGGTGATTTTGAAAACATCACACACTCTCAGCTCCAGAAACCCGTGATAAGTTTGCTTTAGTTCCACCATAAGTCAGAAATGATTTGATACTATGTATGTTCTAATTTAGTAAATTTTTAGTCCTGGATAAATGGAGTCTAATTTTTAAAATTTCTGTTGGATGTTTCTTTATCACAAATGTTTATTGTTTGCTCAAAAGTATTATATTGTTTGCTCATAAGTATTATATTCCAGAGTCTTGTCTTCTCCATTCTCCATATTTGTGTCAATACAGACATATTCTTAGCATACAAGTAAGTTAAGATATAAACAAATTCCTTGGCTGAATGTGTTCTCAGAATTCCCTCCCCCCCCTTCTATATTTACCTTCTAGATCCCCTCTGTTTTGCATTTGTCTCTGGTTAGTGGATTTTGGGATTCTGGTAAAAATCAAGATCCTGGAACCCTAAAATCAGGCCAATACTGTCCTCTCTGTAATATATAATTTCATTCCAGTCCTTTTTGATGCCACAATACTCTCTCATCTTTGAACAGACCTTTCCACCATCTTGGATACAGTTTTGATCATCTCACCATGGTACAAATATCATCTTTCTTTAATTACCAACATCTTTTTTATCTAAAATTAATTTCTGGTGTGGAGGTGTATGTGTGTACATATTAAGGAGCAATATTTAATTAACAGAACTGATAAATGTCCTACAGTCATGCTTCTCAAACATTTGGAGGAGGGAATAGCTTGGTGGTAGGGCAAAAGTTTTTCATGCAGAAGGTCTCATTCAATGCCTGGTATTTCCATTTAAAGGGATCAGATAGCAGGCAATGGGAAAAATACTGCCTGATGCTCTGGACTGTTGGTAATCCCAATAGATAACACTGGGTTAGAGAAACAATACTGGTATATAGGGGGTACTTATGTTTCTAATTCAGTGCCCTCTCCTGTACTTAATCTATTTTGGGACCTCTAATCTGGGTTTGATAACATTAGTCACATATTCCACCAGTGAGCAGAAGAAATTTTCAGGAAACTCTGTATATGCATGTGGCCAGTATGTGCATGTTATGGAATGGAGCACTAATTCAACAGTTGGACAGCACAAAATTAATCCCAGTGAAATATAAATAGAAATAGCTATGAAACATGACTGATAGTACAAAAAGATAATTCCAAGAAAGGCTCCACCAGTAGGGGCAATGGGACAAAAAGATGTTATCTGTGAGCATTTGTTTGGAATGCTGGTTTGGAAAAGGTGGGAAGGAGAAACTTATTTATTACTTTGTTTATTTAAAATATTTCTATATTGCCTCTCAGCCCAAAAGGCTTCTGAGGCAATAAACAAAATAGAAGACAGTTTTTAAAATACAGTTTTAAAAATATAAACATACATTAATACATTAAAATACTCTTCAAAAATCCAAAAAGCAGTCTAAAAACAATTCTAGCATCTAGTTTTGAAACAGTTAAAATAGCAATTTCAAAAAGTGAAGGCCATGTGGAACAGTGCTATCTTTGGCTGCCCACTGAAAGCTTAAATGAGATGGGGCCAGCATAACTTCCTTGGGTATGGAGTTCCACAACTGAGGCGAGAAAATCTTATGTGTGCCCACCAAGCTAACTTCACAAGATGTTGGGAAATGCAACAGGTCCTCCTCTGATGATCTCAAATTTCTAGCATGCTGAATTATGGGAGGAGGCACTATTTCAGGAAGACTGCTTTGTTTTCATTGATTCACCAACTATATGATCAATTAGGAAACACTTTTTCAAAGGCATTGAGGAGACACATACTCTCACAAGTTTGGTGCCTAAAGCCATGCTAGCTATTCTTTATGGCTTTTATTCAACAGTTAATACCTATGCTAATTAGCTCATCACCTGAGAGCTGCTTGCAATTTTAGTTTTTTTCTTCTCAAATTTACATAAAATCTTAGTACATCAATTCAACAATCACAGTACAATAAAAAGACATACTGCATAGGATCTCTGTAAGGGAAGATATTCACCAAAATGTAGACCGTAATGATTTACACGCATGTTTATGAAAGCAAAATGTTAACTGTTGTTAGCCAGCTGTTGCTCAGCCTTACAATTAAGTATGGTTATTGATCTCTTTTGTGGGGGGAAAAAAAGATAATTGGATAATACTCTCCAACAGTCCTAATTTTGCAAGGACAGTCTGGATTGATTCTCTATCATCTCACTTTTTCAGCTGCTTTTAAAATGTCCTAATTTCTCTGTCCTCTTCCCATGTTCCTCCTTTGTCCTGGCTTACTTCAATTGCTGCAAAATGAATTCAAAGTGCAGAAACAGTTGCCAGTCAATTAATTCATTAGGAGAAGAGGAGAGGATGGGGTGAAATCTTGCTCTTCCCAGCAAAAGGAAACTGCTGCACATCCAGTGTATGATGTTAATGCTCACTCCAAGAGCCCAACATTGTTGCATTTTGCTATAAACCAATATTGTTGCTCCTCATCCCCTCCCCACATACCTTCTTGCAGGTAATGGCTTTCACTCTAATGCAGTGGTTCTCAACCTGGGGGTCGGGACCCCTTTGGGGGTCGAACGACCATTTCACAGGGTCGCCGCTCCTCAATCCTGCCCCCCCTTTTAAAAGAAGATGGCCTCACAACCAATGGGAGCAGTGCTTCTGAGACCCCTGCGCTGGGAGGAGGGGAGAGGAGGCGTGCTGGGCGTTTCCCCGTCTTTCCCGGCCTGGTGGGAAAGCACTGGAGGAGCCTGAGGTGGAGCTGGAGGTGTGGAGAGCGGGAGGAGAGAGCTGGAGCTGGAGTGTTAAGGCAGAGGTGAGGAGAGGAGACCTGCAAACCCCAGGATTCCATAGGATGGTGAAAGTGGAATAATAGCGCTATAACAGTCTAGTGCAGAAATAGCCAGGATGACTTTCTCCTCTCGCTTTTGTTGTGCATGGCCCCTTGGCGCTTGCCACACGCACGTGTTGTGTCCTTCGCCCTGACTGTCTCGCAAGCCTCACTTTTTGTATGTTCAGCATCCGCACTCCCTTTAAGGGAGGGAGGGAGGAAGGGAAACAAAACGCGTCTGCTTATGCCGCCGCCATCTTTCCTCTCTCCCCGTCCTTTCCTCCCTGCGCCTCGTGTAAAATGTGGGCTGTTTCGGCACTGCCGTTGGGAGCAACTGGCTTTTTGAACTGTGGAAACCCAACATTCAGAACTAGAACGACTGCCTTAATTCTGGCATTGATGGACGCTCTCTGTGCTTAAAAAAAAAGCGGGGAGGGTTACCAGTTTTTAGGCATTAGACGTCTATCCAGAGCAGTGATTTAGGGCAGTGGTTTCCAATCTATTTGGAATAATTAATAAATAAATAAATAAATAAACAAATAAATAAATAATAAATAAATAACAAAAATGATTTTATGGTTGGAGGTCACCACAACATGAGGAACTGTATTAAGGGGTTGCGGCATTAGGAAGGTTGAGAACCACTGCTCTAATGCCTCATTTTGAATCTCTTGTGTAAGGTTGGCTCCAGGTTGTTTGAAACTCCAAAGTTCAGGTTGTCCTTTGAGTGAGAAAATTATTGGAAGTATCCACACTGATGTTGTGGAAAGTGAAAGTGCAAAGAACTACAGTAGCCCCTCCACATTTGTGAGGGTTTGGGGTACAGAACCCTTGTGAAAGTGGGAAAAAATATGAATACCCCCCATGAATACCCCCCCTGCAATTCTCCTCCATATTCCCCCTCTTATTCCTTTGTCTCTGACCCTGGGGTTCCTGGGGAGAAGAAAAAGGACAAGGTAAAGAGCTTACTGGTATTTTCCCTTCAAAGAGAGCAGAGTTCTAGCTACTTCTGGCGGCCATCTAGTGAAAGGAGGAGTAGGACAAAGAATGCAGCTGACCAATCAGCAGTTATTACACAGTAGAACGTGCAGCCACATGGCAGAGAGGAGATGCCTCCAGCAGTAGGAGGGGCTTTGCTCACCCAAAAGGGAAAGAAATGTCCATTTTAAACACAAGCCTAACAAGCCTGGGGTGAGGAATGCAAGGAAATGGGAGGAGGAAAAGGGTTGAAGGAAGCAAGTCTGTGCCTCATGAATAAATTTATGAACATCAAACCCACGAATGTGGAGGGAGGACTACACATCTGAATGATTTTTTGTAAACTCTTTTCATGAATTCTGCAAGCTGTTAACTGCTAACAGAAATGAAGCACTCTTCTGTTTGCTGCTGCATTCTTTATCAGCTTTGTCCCTCATGAGCTGATCAGGAAGCATTCTACAACTCTCTGACCTCACAGCTTCCAACCAGAGAGCATAGTTGTTCACACTTCAGCAACCTTTCTATCTGTGGATAACAGGAGATGTGAATTATTAGGACGGGATCAGGAATGGGAATTTAAACAAGGTTACTTTTTTCCATCACACTTTTGTCAGTGTGCTAAGGGCCTCTTTTGGACATCGGTGCGTGCTTTAATGCTCCCAAGGAGTCAATTAGCCTTAAACCTTTCTCTGGTTTTCAGTGCTCATAGCAGCAAAACATAGCTGTGCCCCAGAATTATTTTCTTGCTTCAAATCTCAGTTTGAAAATGTCACAATCTGCATGTGGAAGAAGTAGCCTAGCTACTAAAAGCAAAGCACTCTCTTTATAAAAATAGACTTTTTTTAAATAGGAGAATGACTCCCTCTAGTAGAGAGAAGGAAGTTGCTTTTTGTTTGTTTGTTGCTTGTACAAATCCTAAGAAAGAAAAGCAAATTCAAGGGGGAAAAGAAAGAAATGAATATTTTTAATTATATCTGTTCATGAAGTAAGTCTCTGGCATCTGGAATTATTCTTTGACAGATAACATAGTTGAAAAAGTATTTCTCCACTCAGAGGTTATGTTCAGGTTTGTGATCTTAAATTTAAGGGCTATCTATGCACTATTTTAAAAGCCTTCAGAGTCATGGATTGAACCAACTGATACAACCACCTCACTGTTTTGGATATTTTCACGGCTATTTCAGATGGGTCAGCAGAAAGGTTTCTTTTTGGCTTTGATATTTCTAATTGTTCTTGACTGTACTTCTAATATTATAGATTTTTTTTAAAAAAATTCAGTATTACTTTTTAATTATTAATTTTATTAATATTATTTTTTCTGGATAGCATGCTATTGTTTCTGTAAAAGGGCAAATCTTAATATTAAAAGAACTCATTTCAGCGATTCTCATTATGGCTATGTTCCCAATGGGAAACCGGTTGGAATGCTCTCATTTGGGAGATATGAGAGATGAACCAACTTCTCAAGGGTTTTATAGTTGCATTCTGTTGATAGTTGTCTGACCTGTACAGTAGGAGTAAACAAGAGACAGAGCTCCACGTGCTGACTGATGGTCACTTGCTTTATTTATTTTTTTAAAAGGCCAGTGGGTTTTGGCCTCTATCAGAATTGGCCTTCCTCAGAGGCTACACTAAAAAAATACATACGTAATTCAGTCAGTACATGGAACTCAGTCTTCTGTTTACTTCTACTTCTCATACATGCTCATCAGTTCTCTCTTTTGTCTGGCCTTCAGGACAGCAGACTGCACATTCATTCATATAATGATTCCTTGGTGTTCTTCACTGTTACTGGCTTTTATTACATTGGCATAATTCTTTTTTGAGATTCATTTCACAGAATTTACTTACTTACTGATTGATTGATTGATTGATTGATTGATTGTATTTACACTCTAAATCTTCAGCCACAAAAGATCTCAGATGGCTAATCTGATGGTTCCCTGCCTTTGGGCTTATAGTCTAAATTGGGCAGGACACACAAAAGTGAATGATAGCAGGAAAAAGTTTACTTCCAGCAGATACTGCCAGTTCTTCTCTCTGTCTGAGATCATAGCAATGGCAGTTAGGATAGAAGGAGAGCCTTTCATCTACACCTGGGCCAGGAATAATGGAGCTGTGCCTGCCTCATTTTCTCTTTCTTTGAGGTCAGGGCAGCGGCTATTGGGATGGGGAGAGAGCCTTTCATCTCCTTCTGGGCCTAGCATGGAAAAGAGATAAGACCTTACGATAGAAAGTGTAAATTCTCTATGAAGCCAACTGACTAAGGCAAAGAGCTCATGTTCTACTTAGAATAATTTTTTCTACTCAGCCATTCCTGTACCATGGCACAATGGCATCCGCTTTGCAGATAAAATTCCTCCTTGCTTTGGGAATCTTACTTACCACAGCCTCTGAAATAGGAAAAGCACAGAGTTGTCCCACCTATATTTGTGATATCTGCATGTAGCCATCCACTGTGCCTCAACAGTGGGGAGAGCAGAGCATCTGTGGTCTCTGTGGACAGTAAAGAGAAGAAAAGTAGGCATATTTACAGTCACATGGGGAGGGGGGGTGGTTTGCCCCAGGCAGCAATGTTTTTGGGGTGTCCCGGCCTGTAGCCATGCCTTTGCGCACTCTGGCCACATCCCCATGCATAGTGGCCCTGCCCCTCGTGCTGTAGCCCCACCCCTCCCAACCCCCTCCCCACACTCCAAGCTCTGCCACTGCATATATAGTTGGACTCATGCTCCCCAGAAATCAACCACAATAGTTTATAGGTAGGAACTATTAGTTGCACATCTGTTTTGCATTTAGTTTTATTTTTTTTTTAATTAAGTTTTGATCTCACTCCAGCACTCTAATCACTGAACTATACTGGCTCTAATACTGCCAATTGGCAGTATGCTGTTGGTAATCTTTACTTTTCTTGGTCTAAGACATTTCATGGTTGTACCTGGAAGAGGTATGACCCATGGAACATGCTTTCTTAGCCCAATTCCTTTAAAATATCCTTTAAGTGGTGATGCAGAATGTCCTTTCCCTGAGTAAAGAAGAATTGGACTTGGGAAGATGTGCAAAGCTTCTCTTCAGAGATCCATTAAGAAATCAGACATACTGTGGGAATCCTCCAAAACTACTTCTCTGTCCATGAGAGACAGAGTGACAGTTTCTTTCCAGCAACAGCAAAGTCTCCCTTCACTGCTGGAAAGCCTGTAGGGTTTCTTGGCTTGCTCTGCACCCTATCTTCCATCAATCTTGGTGAAGTTTTCAACATGTTCCTTTGGAGTTACTAACTTAGGCGCAATGTGTGAAATGGTGTGTGTAGGGGGGGATTACTGAAATGTGCCAAACTCTTCTTTAGGAAAGGCAAGGTGTTAAATAGCATACAGTCCATAATCTCCCAGGTCTTAGGTGCAAGCATCCTAACTACAATACAATCCTGACTTGATTAAAACTCATTTGAAACCCATTTTAACTTAGTAGACATATCTCTCCTGGGCATCAAGTTCTTAGATTTGAGGTACCCATCCAAAGGACTGGATCCACTGTTTGTGTTGTAATAATGTTTGTGTTGTAATAATGCTAAGAATGGCTCCATTATGGTGTGTGATCCTTCTTCTTCTTAAAAAAATACAATATATGGAAGCCTGTATCCTGCTAAGTAGAAGTATGTCCTATCATTCCTCTGATGTCCAAAAATTTAGCTTACCTTAAAAAGCTGGCTTTTCTCTATTTCATGGATTAGCTGAGACCACCTTTTTAATGATTCCATATGCGTCAAGTTTATATAGCAAAAGTGACCTTCTGGGTGTTGGAGCCACAGCCATAAAAATCTCTTCCCACAAAGATTGATCAAATCAGGAGCAAGAGAATCTTCTGAAAGTCTTGAGCCTGGATCTAAAATCGAAAGTCTTGTCATTAGTGTTCAGGGAAAAGAGGTTGAGCTGTAAACACAAAAATGGATTTAAGGGGTGTTTTGTTTGACATTATGTGTGTTTAGATAAAAAATGGGGCTACAGGCTAAAATTTGTGGGTGTGTAGGTGATTTGAATTTACTGCTATTCATTTGAATGCATGGATCTGTTGATGCTCTACTACTGTTGGATGCATCATGTTTCCCTTAAAGGAGCAGATCCCACAGTCAGATAGATCTCTGTGACTTGGCATGGCTGCATCAGATGTACTTACTCCTTCAAGAATAAGTGTTTAAAGATAAAGATTCACCTTTTTTTGGCACACTGTGCTCTAAGCTAAAATTGTCTGTGTAACATCACTAAATGCATATCAGTAAATATATAATTTAAAAGTTAGACACTAAACTTAACACCTTTCTACCTTCTGTTTTTTGCTGATAAATATTCTTGCTGCAAATGTATAAAGCAAGGTGTTGGGTTTTTTTTGATGAATGATACAATAATAGAAGGTGTTATCAACAAGAGAAATATGCTACTTTATACCTTCTTTGCAACAAATTCACTCTCTGTCTAAGGGAAGGAAAGGAAAGACTATACCTTTTTAAATATGGCTTTAAAGAAAAGGTTTCTATTTAATGTGGACTGGCAGATATCTCTCTGCAAAGACGCCAAATCGTTGACAAATACACTGTGATGTTCAGCTTCCTTGTGAAATATTTTTCTGAAAATCCTGTTGCTGTCAGATAAATGTGTTACTATGTTTTGCTCATGCTTTATCTTTAAATACACTGGATGGTGCAAAGTTGGAATTCCAGGGTGGGTTCTGAAGAGTAAGACTTTTAAGATTTTGTTTAGAGTGTGTGGAGGAACTGGCAGGGTTGCACTGGATGAGCTGCCCCATGACTAAAGCCATTGGAGGTTTTCAGAGATTGTGTGTGTGTGTGTGTGTGTGAAGAATTCAGCCAGGTGTTTCTTCTGCTAAGTAAGAAAACATTGCTGAAGGTTTCTTCCCCTATACAGATAATTAATTATCAATTGTATTTTATTGAGCTAGCTTTCTATGAAATATTGTGGGCTTCTTCTCAATGCCCTAAGACTGAAATAAATCTGATAATCAACTCAGCCTATCTGTTAATGCAGTATTGAGCATATACAGTTGGTCCCCCAGATTCACTAGAGTTCACTAGAGTGGGCACAGGACCCCCACAAAAATGGAAAAACCACAAATATCAAAATATATGTGTCTGTGGGAAGGGGGCTGAGGCATGGTGGGGAAAGCAGGCACTCAAGGTCCAAACCAGGTCAGGGAAAGGGGGTGGGTCTATACTTCCTCTCTCTTACCCATCTCTTTCCTTGGGTGTGTGTGGGACATTGGGAGAGGGTTTATGGTGCTGAGAAACTGGGCTTTGGGTGTCCTTAGCTAGCCAGGCAGTGGCTGGTGAAGGAGGAAGAGGATAAGAGGTGTGTTTATAAAGGACTGCATGACCTGATTGGAGTTGCTGAGAGGGAAAGTTTTTCCAGAAAAGAAGCACTTGCGGTGAGGTGGGGGGCAGGAATTGGAGAAACATGCAAAGAATCACATCAGTGAAAGTGAAACCCCCAAATGTGAAGGGCTGACTGTATAGTAAAATGAAGGGAACAGCAAAGGACAGCTATAATGGAAAAGAGGATAAAGGATATGCATACGGGCAAGAAGGGAAGAACACTGAGTAAACCTTGGATACACATACATATACACAATTATATTTCTGATGGGAATCAAAGACTACCTGGAAAAGATGACTTTTGAAGAGGGTTTTGATGGGACAGTTAACACTTGTAAGTGTTTAGGATAGAACATAACAGGCATAACAGATGAGAAAGATTGAAGCATTTAAGAGTAAGAAGTTCTGGGACTTCCGAGAGTAGTAGAGTTGGATGTGTGATAGTTATGTGTGGATATACATTGACAAACAAGGGCAGAACTATAGAAAGCTTGCAGTATAAGGAGATTAAATAGGTACTGGATAAAAGAGGATGGAAATCCAGCACAGGAGTACTAAGGAAGTAGGGGAATGAATTGGGTGGAAGGTTGGATAGTTTCTGTTTATAAGTGATAGGACTGATGTGTGCTAAAGGGAAGACAGACAGAAGATTTTAGGGGATAAAAGAATGTCTTGATGAGAGATTGCTGGGCTAGTGAGACAAGTTTGAACCAGAAGTTTTTAATATCTCACAGTGTTATAGGCTGAGTATTGATTTTGGATGTATATTTTACCAAATTTAAGCCCCCGAAGCCTGGATAGTAAAGGAATACATGTGTTTGAAAATTATAAAGTGGAAATGCTTGTATGTAATACTAAGAGCATAAGCATTGGTTAGTTCCAGGCATTATGCCAACCTAATGATAAACAAAATGATAAGCTTGGAAGGAAAATATAAACACCAGATTGACTTATAATGAACCTGAGAAAGGTACTGCATTAAAGGGTATCGACTGATGCAATCTGGTGGAAGGCAGCCAAG
This sequence comes from Ctenosaura bakeri, assembly GCA_948474755.1. NCBI lineage: Eukaryota > Metazoa > Chordata > Lepidosauria > Squamata > Iguanidae > Ctenosaura > Ctenosaura bakeri. The sequence continues at coordinate 169,633 of CAOLHI010000984.1, forward strand.
AACTAGTGGTTACCAAGTGGTACTTCAGAGAAAAACCAATAAGGTCTTTAGCCTGAATGGAAGAGAATATTGTTTACAAAAGGGGAGCCACTAAAGATCTCTGAGCTGATTGGACAAAGAAAGATGGGGAAGGATATAAAAATGGCCCAGAAGAGATGAACAGCAGACTGATCAGAGCCTCAGTCTCCAGCATTTGAAGACAGCTGTTTCCTAACAGCTTTGCTATTCCCAAATGGATAACTACCCAGGCCATGCTGGTAAGAAATAGGCTAGATGTAGTTCTTATCCACACTTATCTTATGCCCATTAGGAACATAATGGATGGCTATTATGGATGTTTATGCATATTTAATAGATGCTGCTATGTACGTAGCAATGCCCAGGGATATTAACTCTCTTGGATGGTATATAAGTTAAGATATCCCTACACTGTGTAAGATGGTGCCTTACCTGCAATGTGATAGAATGTATGTAATGTACCTAGACAATGAAATATCTATCAGCCTTTCCGCACTACACTGTTACAGTGCTAATATTCCACTTTCAACATCCTATGGAATCCTGGGGTTTGCAGTTACAGGAGGGGCCAGCTAGCCCCTCCCATCACTGCAAAGACCAGGATTCCATAGGATGTTGAAAGTGGAATAATAGCGCTATAACAGTGTAGTGTGGAAAGGCTCTATGTCTCATCCTATGGGGAATATGTACATGACTGTATATAATAAAATAGGCTATGAGACTAACAGAGAGCCTGCTCATTCTCCGTTATAAATAAATCTGGGATTTCAATTTCAAGACTTCAGAATGCTTAAATGGAATGTTGATACTAGTTCTGCCTGTATGGTGGTTTATGAGTTGTAAGCTCAGGTGGCCAGATATTAATAAAGGGACTTCGAAACAGATTAGCCAACAAATACCTCAATCCCTCAGTCTAAAGATGTTGGACTGGGGAAATATGCCTGTTTTAATGTTGTTATTTTTTTCCATTCTGATTTTGAGGGGAAATAGTATCACGAAGGCACCAGACACTGTATGATCTCAGAAGCTAAGCAGGGTCATACCTGGTTAGTACTTGGAAGGCAGATGGCTAGGGGATGCTAGATTCTGTAAGTTATATTCAAAGAAAGGCCCTGGCAAATCCCTCTACATAAATCTTGCCAAGGAAACCTTGTAATGTGATCGCCAAAAGTCAGAATTGACTTAAAGGCACGTAAAAACAAGCAATAAAAAGAACATCTGACAATGTAGCAGTCTAAATGCTTGTTTTTATGCACAACTTTTTTGTGATAGATGGATAGATATACAGGTAGGTAAGTAGGGAGGTAGATAGGTAGGGAGGTAGATGAATGGATAGATAGATGGATGTGATCTCTTTTCTTCTCTTTTAATCCTGAGCTCTTATCGTTCCTTTCCCTTGTGGTCAGTTAATTGTGCCCTTGCCTGTGATCAGCAGGGTTATATGGAAACAGTTATAAGACAGCACTATTCATTGTATGTTTCATTTGGAATTTCAATCCCATATGAACTGTTTTAACAAAAACAGGACATTGGTACATCAAGTAATAAAACAGCTTCAAGGTTCCATTAAAAGCTAATTGGATTTAGGCGATTCTGCCCATATTTCATTTTTCTGAACAGATATCAGTTTTTAAAATTCCCCTGAAAATTCTAGCTACCTATTAAAACTTAATCATTCATAATTGCAAGAGAATATACAGAGGCAGTGTTAATTTGTGTGTTTTTATTTGATTGTGCGCTGAAAAAAGTTCTCCAGAAACATTTGATCACAACACTATTAAATACACACAAAGATTAAATGCACAGTTGGGATTATTCTTTTTGTTTTGTTCTTTTCCATCTCATGGAAATCAAACCAAAGAGGCTTTCCAAGCCATTTCAGGATCTGACAGAATATCCTTCCATTCCCCCCTCCCAGATCATTTCTTTTCTTCCTACCATGGAGAAAGCCAAAGGTCACTCCAATACTTGGCCTCAACCTCTCATTGTATCGCATTGTGGGGGTACAAAGCAAAAGACTGAAAGAGTTGTATCAGAAATTATGATTCTTTAAAAGCTCAGACTGCCACTGAATAGCAGGTGATGTAGCCTAATTCCTACATTTCAGAGGAAGGAACTGGCAAACCACTTTTAAGTATCCCTTGCCTAAGAAAACCCTATGAAATTCATGGGTAACCATAAATTGACAGGTGACTTGAAGACACAGTATGCAAAGGGGGCCAAGTTGAGTGCCTGTTTTGGTGGAAATTTAACTGTGGTTTTTTTAAAAAACTTAGATTAATATAATTTCACCTCAGTTCCAGCTTCAGAATTCTCAGTGTATCAATAAGTTACTTCCAAATGTTGTCAGGTCCGTATAGGTATGTATTGTCCCACCAATCTCCTGGTATGGGATTCCAAGTAGTGTACAACCTCTTAAAAACATAATACAACTTAAAAAAACCCTTCATAGCACAAAGGTTAAAACACAGTTAAACCAAATGCTTATTTTAAAAACACAAGTTATAAAACAATTTTAAAAATGCATTTAAAACATGAAATGGAAAGATAGCATTCCCCATTAAAAGTTCTGTCTGCCACGTTTTAAAAACCCAATGCCTCCCTAAATAAAAAGGACTTTCCCTGCTGGCAGAATGATAGTAGGGAGGACAGAAACCATGCTTCCCCAAGAAGGGAGTTCCATAACTTGGGCCAGCCACTAAGAAGGCTCTTTCCCATGTCCTCACCAACTGTGCTTGTGATGGTGATCGGACCAAGAAAATGTCCTCACTTGGAGATCTTAAAGGTTGGGCAGGCTCATATAGGAAGATACAGCAGTGGCGGAGCTTGGAGTGTATGGGGGGCGGGCAGGGGGGCTACAGCATGAGGGGCATGGCCACTGTGCACAGGGGCATGGCCAGCCTGTGGGCCAGGTGCCCCAAAAACATTGCTGCCCGGGGCGAATCGCCTCCTCTGCCCCCACGTCCCTATGCAACTGAGACATGGTCTTTCAGATACCTTGTCCCAATTCATGTACAGCTTTAAAGGAAATTAGCCCTTCGAATTGTATTATGCACAACTGCCAAATTAGTTGCCTTTTCTCTCCACTATTTACTCCAGGGCTTTTATTCTGCTGTAGTGTGAGATCAGATTAAATCTTTTTCATACTTCTGAGAACTGTCAATGGAAGTAGTCTGAAAAAAAAATAATGGAATGGAAGCATGAAACCACCAAAATACCCTCATTTTATTATTTTTTCCTAAAGATACTTTTTTTTAATGAAGAACCAAAGGATAAATTGGTATAAAGCTTTACAATCTCATTTCAAATTTATCTCCATGTAGTAGCTGCTGATAGCAGTACTTTAATAAAATTAAAAACTTTATTAAATACTTTATTATATTTTTGTATTTATGAATTTTATTACATATATTATTATTTTAATAGTGTATTGTCAAATAAATAAAGTTGCATATATATATTTTTTTTAATCAATGGCCATATAATACTTATACTTCCTAAATCCGTACTCTGATTCACTAGTGCTTCTTTTGTGCATGAAACACATACTTGAATATTGGAAAATATTAGCCAAGCTTACTTTGTACTTCATTTTTGGGCGTTGTACAACACAGTTGTCCAAGTTGGTTCCCATATCTCTGTAACATTCAACAAGTTCCATTCCAAGTTTTATCAGATCACAGGCATACACAGGCTCTCTAGTTGGTTGTTTTCTTTTTTTAAATGTTGTGCAAGTGGCATTAAAGCATTTTTGATCTTTCAATTAAAAAGGGAGCTATTGAAGGGATAGGCCCAGCTGCTATTTCTTGATAAGGATGGAAAAGATTTGCAATTCAACATCAAGCTCTCTTTTTTCCTTCTCACACACATCACGCTGCTGCCAAAAGTAAAGAAAAATGCAGAAAGAAAGACAGAGAGGGGGGCAGTGGGAAAAACAGCCCAGCAGTTTTGCCTTTTAAAGTTATCTTGTCTGGCAGTATGTCCTTTGAAGATAGACATTTGCAACCTGTAAAGCTCACCTCAGATGGCTACTGTGACTTTGCTGCTGTTCTGGGTCTTTTTAGCCTAACCCCCGTGTGGTCCCTTGGTCTAAAATCTCCACTGTGGTGGTGTTTACTAAGATCTGTAAGCTGGCAAGGAAATAAGATTCCCTAGGACTACAACTTTTCTTGCTAATCCCCAAAAATTCTGCATTTAGGCATCAAAAAGCTTAATCATCTACCACCTCTGTAACTGAGAGAACACAGTGTTTATATTGGCGGCGGCAGCCGCCGCCGCCTAATTCCTACAAATGTTTAAATGTTGCTTTCCTTAAAGTAAGCATTTTGCTTCAGAGGAAATAATGGCTGTAATGTTGTAGAGGAGGGTGTGTGTGTGATTGTGAACCAAACTTCTGGAATCCTCTGGGCTTTTCCAGGAAGATTTGTATGTGTCCAATCAGGTGAAATAGGAAGAGGAACATCAGTGGGATATGGTGGTGGGAGGAGTGTAGCAGACATTAGACAGCCAGCATGGTGTGGTGTTTTGAGCACTGGACTATGGTTTTGGAGAAAGGGGTTTGAATCCCTGCTCTGCTATGGAAACCCATTCGGTTACCTTAGGTAAGTCACATTCCCTCAAGTCTCAGGCCCTTTTCTCACGTTATCCGTTTGCGCGACTGGGGAGGGCGTCTCGCGCGAGAAGCCTCATCCGGAATGCTGCCGCTTCCCCACTCCTTCATACTGCAGGTCGCTTCCTGGTAGCGCGACCGTCCCGCTAGCGCCCCGCTTCTTCCTTCTGCAGCGCAGTCTGGGAGTTGTAGGCTGCACTGGGGGAAGGAAGCACAACCGGACTGGCTTGCCGACACATTGCATGCAGGTAAGTGCCTGAGGACACCACGAGCATTGTGCGATCACACAGCATTTTCAGCTTACAGCTGAAAATCAAAAAATGTGCATGCGCCCCGCTTTAGCCTTGTGAGCGTCGTGCGAGTGAGAGTGCGTCGTACAGAGCAATGCTCCCATTCGTGTGATGCTCAAGGGGTGCTCACGCAAAAAAAAAAAAGCAGCATGCGAAAAGGGCCTCAGAAGGAGGTAAAATCAAGATTGCCATAAATAAAAAATGACTTGACAGCACACCAGCTACAGTGGACATTATGTTGGTGGTACCACTGTTTCCTTAATTATGAAATCATAGATTTAGGCCCTTTCCACATGTGGAGGAAGAAACGGGGTAAAATGTCCTGAAACGGAGCTTACCTGAAACCGGGTAAGTCCGTCGCCATGTGGAGCAGCGTGAGTTCGCTGCTCCACACTCTTCAGCGTCCTGCAGCATCCAAAATGGCAGCTTAAAACTGGTGGAGGCTCTCCACCAACTGGAGAAGCTCACCAGCCGGAAAGCCCGCCCCTGGCAGATCTGCGGGCACGCACTTGCGTGTGACTGCAAATCTACACTGGGCGCTGCGACGGGGCTGCACGCGGCTGCACACCCCGTGCTTTTTAAAAACCTCCTCAAAAGTGGTTTTTAAAAAGCATGCGGCGCCACCACTTCTGGTCGCTCTAGCGCGGAGTGGGGTGTAGAACTACGCTAAAGTAGTCCGCCCCAATCCACTTTATGGTGTAGACGACCTCCGTCAGAGGTTGCGCTATACCGTTTTATTACCCCCGTATGGAAAGGGCCTTAAAATGTATTTGAGGAAATCTGTTCTTTTTTTGGATGTTTTGTCATGGGCAGAATTTGTATCAAGCCACTTTTTAAGCTGTTTGTTACCGTTTGAGAACAGGATTCATTGACAGAATGGATGGCATTGATGTTCTTTACACTGGAAGCAAAGGAAGGAAGTACCGGTGTTAGCACAGAGTTTCCCCCCTCTTTTCTCCAGGGCAGTACTTGTGTGTTTACAGTGGCCCCTCCACATTTGTGAGGGTTCAAGGCGCAAAACCCTCATGAAAGTAGAAAAACCAGAAATATCCCCCCTCCACAATCCCCCTCCCATTCTCCTCTGTAGCTCCCCACTACCATTCCTTTGCCTCTGGTGCCTGCATTCCTGGAGAGAAGAAAAAGAGAAGGTAAAGGACTTACCAGTACTTTCCCCTCAGATAGAGAAGAGCGGAACACTGAGTTCTGGCCTTCTAGCTACTTCCTGCTGCCATACTGAGAAAGGAGCAGTAGGAGCAAAGAGGGCACCTGACCAATCAACAGCCATTACACAGCAGAATGTGCAGCCACATGGCAGACAGGACTTGCCTCCAGCATTTGTGGGAGGTTTGCTCACCCTAAAGGGAAAAAAAAACCTTCCATTTTAAACACAAGCTTTGCCAGCCTGGGGTGGGTAATGCAAAGGAATGGGAGGAGGAAAATGAGGAGGGAGAGGCAAGCTCAAGCCTTGTGAATAATCAAATTAGTGAAGGTCAAACAGACAAATGTGGAAGGAGGACTGTATGGGAGGACTGTACTTTGTAGCTGAAGAAATAGTAAGATCACCAACCACCTTTCAATGTGAGATCTTGTGTATGATTTTATGAAAAGAAATGCATGCAGTACATTGGTGTTCTGCCACACTGGCACTCCTGCACACTTTAAGTGCAAACAGTAAGCAGTCATTGAATTATTTTTGATAAATAACTTCCTTTATCTAAATAATCCACAAATATTTCCCTTTATTGGGGAGAGAGGAATTTATTCAAAATACTTGTTTCATCTCTCTCTCTCCCCCTATGAGTGTGAAAATACTAAGGAATTCCTTTTATCAGAACACGATAAAGTGGGTAGTCAAAGTTGGACCCTTTCGGTTAGGAAAAAAAAGTAAATGTTTATTGTGCACAATGTCCCAGTGAGATACTTCTCAAAAGTCTGGGCCCCGCCTCCTTACATTCAGAGCAATTTATACATCTCAAGTACAAATACATCACATGGTCAAGAAAAGAAAACTGACACATACAAATGGTTCCCACCATTCTCCAGCGTAATCTTACAAATGTTGCAAAGCATAGTGAGGCACATTCCATCCTCCCTAACATTCTGTCTCACAGAGTACCATTGTATTCCTTTCATACACAGAGAGATTTCAATTGCAGCGGAAATTAACTAATTTTCCTCACTTCCTGAGGTCATCTAGGCTGACTCGAAACTGCACATCCACTTCAACATCATATATGTCTTGTTATTCTGGATTCATCTGAATCTAAAATCTTTAAGGGAGGCCCTTCTCTCAATCCCATCACCTTGTCAGATCCATTTGGAAATACAGGAGAGGGCCGTGATGGCTGCTCCAAGGCTTGGGAGCTCCCCAGTAGGGTAGCTGCAATAGCATCCACCTTTTTGTCATTCTCTTAGCAAGTGAAAACTTTTCTATTCTGACATGCTTTTAGGGGATTGATTGCAATGGTTTTAAATGGTGCTGTACTTTATGGTGTGTTGTTAGGCGTATTTTATAATTTATCTTTTAATCAATTCTATATTACAGTCGGAGCGAAAATAATTTTAGTTGAAAAAGGGAGACAAAATATTCTCCCTACTGTAAATGATTGGTTATGAAAAGTATTAGATATTATTTGTATGGATCATCTTACGCTTCTCCTGAGAGAAGATAAATATAAATTCATTAAGCATTGGGATATCATCATATTGTATTTTAAGAACATTTTCAAAAGCTTAAAGGTGGCTAATTTTGAATTGTGACTTTGAGGTATTTTTTAATGTAATTATATCAATATTTTGATATAATATGCATATATATAATTTTATCAATATTTGGAATAGAAAAAAAAGTTGAATTAAGTAGATTCTGCAATTTACAGATAAATTGAGATGATTTAGATAATTTGTAAAGAAAACAATGATATTACCATACCAGGTACAGGAGGAAGTTAGGAATGGAAGTAAGGAATGAATGATTGTTTTAAATGTTCTTTCTCTTTTCCTTCCCAAAAGTATTTTTTTTTACACAAAAAGTAGCTGAACTAAAACATTTTGATATATTATCATTACATTTGAAAGGGAAACAAATAGAAACAACTGAAAAAGATTGGGAACACGTGACAGAGTTCATGTGGAAAAAAAGGATATTGGTAATGATATAGTTAAGGTAAAGACAAAGTAACAGAGTTTGATATGGAAAAACGATTTGATTATATTTAAAAGTAAAACCAAATGGGGCTAGTTAAAAAAAAGAAATGACATTGGAGAAGCATCACATTATTCGTATAGATATGATTGGGGAGTTTCGGAACAATATAATATTGTTGAAAAGATTCTGGACGGAAGGCGAAGGAAGTCAGGAAAGGTAAAATTTACAAGTCTTACGAGAAAATAGACTGACTTCTGGATAAGAAGGATGAAAAAGTTTAATAAATTTATTTAAAATATTGAAATTTGTAAAGATGTGTATAAACAAGGTAATAGGAATAACAGTACACAAGAGATTTGTTATGATTTTATTGTTATGTATAAATATGTTTAAGCTATCTAATGTTGTCAGCGGCTGGGTGGGGCCGGGCAGGCTAGGGTCAGGCTCGAGCCAGGATTCACCTCAGAAGCCAGCAGTCCAACAGCAAAGCAAAGCAGACCTTACAGCAGGCAGAAACGCAGAACGGAAAGACAGGGTTTCCTCACCCGGAACAACGAAGAGACAACTGACTGGCAGGACTTCTGGACGGGCACTCGACCGGAACAGGACACGGCACGGACGGGCAACCCACGGAGATCCAATGGTTGTTGCTCTGTGCTGAACTCGGCTCCCTCTTGGACTTAAGTAGGAGCCCGGTGCCAGCGCCAGCCAATCTGGGGGTTGCTGCGCAGCTGGGAGCCCTCAGCCAGGCTCACAGCTGAGCATCATCAGCCAGCTGCGAGCCCTCAGCCTGCAGCCGACGCTCCAGCAGCCAGCGGGAGCGGCAGGCAGTCTCCTTGGCTTGCCGCCGCTGCAGGAATGTGGGAAGGAGGCCGACAGACTCCTCCGGATCGGGCCCGCGGGTGGGCGGTGGCCCAGAGTGGTGTCTGGGCCCCGCCCACCCCGGGCGCACGCCCGGCTTCAGCGTCGTCCGGGCGGCTCCCTTCTGCGGCGATGGCTCCGGCGGCGTCCCCAACGGCGGCGGCGGCGTCCCCGGTGAGTTCCAGGGCGGCGGCAGGGCTGGCGAAGTCCGGGCGGCTTCCCGTGGCAGCGGAGGCCCCTCCGGCCTCGTCCTCGGCGGCGGCGGTTGTAACGGCCCCAAGGCGGCCATCCGTGGTGGCGGGAGAGTCCGCGGCCTCCTCTGCGGCGGCGGTAGCTTCGATGGCATTCGGGCAGCCGATCCCGACGCCGGAGGCCTCCGCCGCGGCTCGCGAGGATACCAAGTCGTCCTCCACCTCGGGAGCCGTGTCCACGGCGGCTTCTGCGGCTCCGGAGGAGCCGGCCAGGCCAGAGCCCCCGACAAATGTATAAACATAAACATAGTGTTATACATGTTTTTATATAAATAAAGTGGGCGGGGGAAGTATTTTTTTATTATTATTTCTGGTTCTTTTTGCCCTTCTATAGGTTTGTTTGTCTTAATGTTTTGTATTTTTTTGTATTGGTTTGTCTCTTTTGATTTAATGTAGGATGTTTTAATTCTATGAAATGTGTATTTTAATAATAACCTTTAATATGCTTTCTCACTCTTTCTGTATTTCTTTTCAAATGTGTTTGTTTTAATTAAAAAAAAACCTTTTGTAAGCTGCCTTGGTCCTAATATTGAGAAAAAGATGGGATATATATGAATTGATGATGATGTTCAAATACATACTCTATCAGTTTTGAAGGATCTATCCACTTTAAAACTTAGAGAAGAACATGAAAAATATGTGGAAACAAAATGGCTGCTTATGGTACCTGGGGAAAACTGTTGCTTTTCAAAGTGCCCCCATAAAAGCAATGGAAGATGTTCAAGAAATACAAGAGGATTTCTTTTTCTTTGGAAGGTTTTCAGTAAGGTTCTATGTAGTATGCGGTGAAAGTATGATGCTTCACAAGCCATTGCTGGAGGTAGATGATCAATGACTCGATTGATTCACTTGCTCCGGACCCCTCACTGGCAATAGGCCCAATGCTGCAGAAAAAGGAAGAAGGAGAATTTGCTTCACAAATCTCTTAATGTTTCTGTTGTCATCCATATTGTGCGTTCCACTTGAGAAAGTGAATAAAAAAATTATGGTATCAGGATGTTGAAGTTCAAGCAATGAAAATGGATTCATATATAAAGATTTTTCTGCTGCTGTCTACTATATTTTTGTATATTTTCATTTACTTGGTTAATTTCTGTCTCTCCATTCTAGAACAGTTGCACACAAAGGAATTCCTATTTTTGGAAGCTGCCCCGGGGCCCCAGCTACCTTAATTTGGTCTTGCTTATTGCTAAGTGTGAAAATACAGTGACTTTTCTTATGCCTGTTTTCTTGTCTGATAGAGATGTAGAGGAGAATTTAGCCAAGGTCAAAGAGGCTATCTGAGGCTTCACCTAGAAACTAAACATTAATTGCTTGCAGCTCAGCCTGCTTCTCTTTCCTAGACGATCAACTTTATTCTTTTTCTCTGAGCAGCATAATGAGAATAATTTTATTAATGCCTGCAAGGGAGTTAGTTATTACACTGAGGAATGCCACAAAAATACTTGTAAATAAGCTTGTATGCCCTCCCTGCCTCTGCTCTGTGTGGCTTTTTTATAATCTCACAGCTACCAGCCCACAATGCCTGACCCACTGCACAGATGCTGATTTCTTTAAGCAGGCAGGACACACAGTTTTGTTTTCTGCCAAGTAAATATCTCCTACTTTTACTTCTTCAAAGAACAGAAGATGGGACTCGGTTTTTTTTGAAACCATTATACTTTTATCTCTGTACCCACTTTTCTGTGGCTATTGTCATTTCTGGTATTTGTTTGTTTACAGAAGTAGGGAGGGATGCCTGTCATCTTTTGTGTGTGTGGATGCCTTGTGTTTTGGTGCCAGATTATATCCTGCAGAAGAGGCACCAGTTCTTCTTTTCTCACAGCAAGCATGTTTCTCATTGAGTGACACATGAAGAGTGACTGACAAATACTAACATGAAAACATTTGTGACAAAACAAAAGGCTTGGTACCAAAAAAGGTATCTATCTATCTATCTATCTATCTATCTATCTATCTATCTATCTATCTCCTGGAAAACATAATGTATCCTACAGATACAATGAGAGTAAGAGTTGTTTGTTTCTGATTCATGTTCATTTTGCATCTGGTTTTTTCCCCCTTGTGCAAACATGAACAAAGAAGCGTAGATAGAGCAGGGATGAGTAGATCTTTCAAGTCCATATCTGCAGATGTCCCCCTTTCCCCACCCCTAAGTCTGTTCTGAGCTGATTCCTTGCAGATATTTTTTAAAAAGGGAAAATCTGTACATATTTTTGCGCTAATTTTTCAAATAGTTGTATTCATGGATGCTTCCTCAGACTGATTAAAGAATCTATGTGCATTTTCAAAATGTGTGCAGGGCCCCCCTCTACTTTTTCTAATTTCTGTATGTTCTTGTCTGCTTGATTTTTTTACTTCATGGACTGCATCATCAGTTCTGGGGCCATTTCTGCACTAGGGTGTTATAGCGTGATGATTCCACTTTCAACATCCTATGGAAACCTGGGGTTTGCAATTTCAGGAGGGGCCATAACAGCCTAGTGCGGAAATGGCCTGGGACTGTGCAGACTTCCTTTTTTAAAAAACCGTAAATTGTGTCTGGTTCCTTGTTCAGTTCAGGAGGTGCAGAATAAGGTAAATCTTTGCAGTAAAACTAGGGGTGTAATTCTTCACTATGTTTCTTCTCAAGGGTAACAGATGAGCAATTTCAGCAATAACCTTACCCCCTGCAAAAATGTATTTGACAACTACTCAGTTTACAAAGTTTATCTGCTGCTCAGGACTTATTCTGCACAAAATTCGACTATGGTTGTTCTGTGCAGGAAACAGCATTTTCCTCGTAGAAAATAATACTTCAATGCAGAAAATTATATTTTCTATGTAAATCAACGATGTGCAAATTTTACACAGAATAAGTTCCCACTTATAGGTTTTTCTGTGCAGGATGAAATGTTTTTGCATTCAAATATTATTTTCCACATAGAAAATGTTTGCTATGCAGAAAATCCTGATTTCTTCCCAAAACAACTACATGCAAATTTTGTGCAGAATTAGTCGTGAACTACTTGTCAGTCCAGGGTTCTTCTCAAAAGAGTTTTCTCCTCTTTTTTTTTTGGAAGATTTTTAAATATTCTTTCTATCCCTGAATAAAATGCAGTGGAACAAATTTCTAATGCACCTGCAAGAAAGGCGCAGCCCTGATAAAAGGCTGCTACTAGGGAAACCCTTGCATTCTATCAATATATATCCCAAGACTGACTTATATTAATCGGGCAAAATTCTAAAAGACATTTAACTCAAGAATACTTTGGAAGAGAAGGGGAATCAAGTGATGAAATTTGATTAAGACAGACATTCTAATATTGCTTCATAGGATAATTATACATCTTACAATAAGAGATTCTGCTAAATTTGTATTTCTGGGATTAGGAACATGAATTTCAAAAGGTTTATGTACAGCCTTTTGCACCCAAGAATCCCTCAAATTCAGCCTACTTCCCCTCTTATACCACCTGGGTGGTCAATCTGGTCAGGAGAGAGAAGAAAATGGACTCTCCTCCAGTGCTTTGTATCCTGAAGTACAATGTCCTAGTCAGTGCCAAAGTAGATCATAGAAGCTGATAGATCATAGAAGCTGGCTGGATAGCAGTACGTGTGAAAGGGATCTAGGAGTCTTCATAGATCACAAGCTGAACATGAGTCAGCAGTGTGATGCGGCAGCCAAGAAAGCCAATGCAATTCTTGGCTGCATCAATAGGAGTATGGTGTCTAGATCGAGAGAGGTACTGGTATCACTCTACTCTGCTTTGGTTAGACCCCATCTTGAATACTGTGTACAGTTCTGGGCACCCCAATTCAAGAAGGATATTGACAAGCTGGAGCAAGTCCAGAGGAGGGCGACCAAAATGGTGAGAGGCCTGGAAGCCATGCCCTATGAGGATAGACTTAGAGAGCTGGGTATGTTTAGTCTGCAGAAGTGAAGGTTAAGAGGGAACATGATAGCCATGTTTAAATATTTGAAGGGATGCCACGTAGAGGAGGGAGAGGGCTTGTTTTCTGCTGCTCCAGAGACCAGGACAAGGAGCAGTGGATTCAAGCTGCAGGAAAGGAGATTCTACCTGAACCTCAGGAAGAACTTCCTGACAGTCAGGGCTGTCCGGCAGTGGAATCTGCTGCCTCGGAGTGTAGTGGAGTCTCCTTCCTTGGAGGTTTTTAAGCAGAGGCTTGATGGCCATCTGTGGGAGTGCTTTGAGGGTGTTCCTGCATGGCAGGGGGTTGGACTGGATGGCCCCTGTGGTCTCTTCCAACTCAACATTTCTATGATTCTATGATTCTAAGGTACTGTTTCCTCAAGAATGACACTAGCTTCTGGGATGCCAGTTTCTAAGGTCTACATCAGTTCTAAAGAAGGATGGAAAGTTTTCACTATTTGTTTTGTTCAGGTTTAGGCTACCTTTGTGGAACACTATCTCTGCCTCTCCCTGAGCCCATTGGGCACTGTCCCTGCCACTGTGCTGGTCAAGTTCAGGAATGTAGTTTTGCTTTTAATACAAGGTGTTCTATTACTTATTTCACACCTTGTTGTTAAGGGAACATGCAGTATTTTGGCAGTGGCACAGTGGTGGTAAATGTGGTGGGAGAGAAACAATGGCTGCAGGAAATGTATTAAACTTTTTGTAAGTTTCAACTCTAAACTTCAATATGTAGAACAGGCTGTATATCTGTATATCTATATATCTATATCTATATATTATATATTGGGTATATCCACCAGCTCAGTCTCATTCCTGTTTTCTTAAAGTCCTGCTGTATCTACTATGGCTTCCATTCTAGCAGGATATTTAGAAATGCAGCTTTACTGTCTGCATTTTGCATTTCACATACATTGTGTTTTTCTTGTCTTCTGTACAATGGAAGGCATCCTTTCCCCCCAAGTCCTCTAAGATAGATTCCTGCTTTGAAGATTCAGTACTAATTTTCTTCTCTGAAAAGGTATCTTTCTAATGAACTTTTAATTCCCCGGCAAGTAAGCAACACCACCCTGCCATTTTACTTTATGAAAACTATCAGAATTGATAGTGGTTTGGGTGCTGGATTAAGACCCTGGAAGTCCGAGGTCAGAGTTCAAATTCCATTCAGCCACAGAAGCCCACTAGGTGATCTTGGGCAAGTTACACTCTCTCAGCCTCAGAGCAAGGCAATGGCAAAGCCCTCTCTGTACAAATCTTCCCAAGCAAACTCCATGATAGGTTCACATCAGGGTCTCTGTAAATCAGAAATGATTTGAAGGCACACAACAACAACAACAACAACAACAACAACAACAACAACAACAACAAACACCACACAACTGTGGTGTTCTGAAATTAAAGGTCACAGTTTTGGAAATGGTTATATAACTGGGAATTCTCCTTAATAAATATCAGCCATATATTCATCTGGTGCAGCTTGAGTAACTAAAACTTACAAGTTATCTACAGATGGTACACATGTGTAGGAATTTCCCATGGTGCAGCAGGAATAGGACTACATTTTTAGCTCCATTACCTACATCATCATCCAACATCTGCCCATTAAGTTGGACACATGCACATAGAACATATTTATTTGCAAAGTGTCTTTAACATCTAAACAGCTCCATATATATAGATGCTCTGTGTGATTGGGATACCATGATTGTGGATGTCTCACAGATTCTCAACATTCAAACAATTGCATTCCTTCAAAAACCCATTTGATGGCACAGGATATAACATCCTTCTGAAAAACTGAATTGGTGAGATCTATGTTACAAGTGTTTCCAGACAGTGTAAAGGTGTGGCATTCTTAATCCACAAACATCTTTCTATTTCAGTACAGCAGGAAATAATAGTTACAGATGGATTTTTTAAAAAAAAATCTGTAAGATATTTTGAAGAATTGTTTTGATTAATGTTAATGGGTCCAATAGTGATGCAGCTGTTTCATAATTGTTCCAGTAACTTCATTGACCTGAAATATGATTATTTGATTGTTGGTGGTGATGGTAATGAAATTCTGGATCCGTTGCTAGACAGAAATACATCTCTGGCAAGGAAGCAATCTACAGTGAGACCTACTTTACTGGCATATATGAAATAAATATGGTTTGATTGATGCATGGAGAACTGTAAACCCAGAAGATAGGGAATATACCTTTCTTTCTCTGTTCCACTGTAATTGTTTCAGATTAGATTATTAATTTCTGCATCTTTGGTTAGTAACAGAAATTGAATCTTCGATAATATCGGACCATACTCCAGTTTGCTCTGGTCATATAATGTTTTGTTCTCAATAGTGAACAGTTTTTGGGCTCAAATGTCAGCAGATCTCATGGAATATTTTTAAAATGAATGAAAGCTCTTTGATTTCTTATGCTATTGAATGGGAAGCGTATAAAGTCTACATACAGGGTAAAATTGTTGCTAATTTTTCTTATAAAAAAAGACTTCAAAAAGAAGTCATTGAATAAACAACTGAAAGCTCTTGTATCTCAATTTGCTGTTTTTCCATTTGAACAACTTTATCAAGAATTGTAAAATGTTAAATATGAATTGAACAAACAGAACTTGCTTTGACATGTCTGTGGCAAGCTTATTGGGAAAAATGGGGAACATCCCAACAAGAATCTGATGCATCTCCTTAAGTATCAACAGCAATGTGATGTTATTTTGGCTACCAAAGATGAAAGGAGTAATTTATATACATTACCCACAGATATAAATATGGTGTTTGAAGTTTTATGTGGATCTTTAACAGATAATTAAATTCAACAACAGAATATGGAGACTTTTTGCCATCACACTGGCCTTTCCTATTTTAGCATATCACAGCAGACTTTTGGAACCTTTACACTTAGATGAAATTATCAATGTTAAAGCGAATATGGGAAATCGGTCATCTTGTGGCCCAAGTGGGTTTCCAATGGTACAGTGCTTTTTCCAGTCTGTTAGTACCGAGGCTGCTCCAGTTTACAAACATATCTTAGAATCCAGCTACCTCTCTTCATCATTACATGAAACCTATATTACTCTGATATCTAAATGTGGTAAAGATCATACTCACTGAGTTAACTACTACCCTATGGCCTTACATAATATTGATATCAAAATATTGACAGCTATTTTAGCTAATAGATTATAAAAAGTCATTTCATCCTTGGTAAGTCCTGTCCAAGAGGGGTTGGTCAAAATCAGGCAGGGGGCTGATAACATTCAATTGGTTGTGGGCTTGATTGCTTTAAACTATGATAGAACTGATTGGTCAGCCATTATTTCTGTCGATGATGAGAAAGCCTATGACAAAACTTACTGACCATTTATTTTCACAGTGTTGGCTAATTTTGGGTTTCCTAAAATATTTTTGAGAAGGATATAAAATTTTATACTCAGCACCAAGAGTATTGGTTATGACCAATGTTTTTTTCTCATCATTTTTCCCACATTGAAATGAGGTGTAAGTCAGGGAAGTCCATTGTCTCCTTTAATATTCCATTTGTGCTTGGAAGCCTTTGAATGTGCTATTAGAGAAATTCTGGGATCAAGGGATCTGAGCATGTTGGTTTAGAATTTAGAAATATTCTTTTCACAGATGATTTTTTTTGTTCATTTCAAAGCCCCAGCTGTCAATCTCAGTTTTGATGGAGTTGATTTATAATTTTGGTAAAATACCTGATTATTCAATTAACTTGTCCAAGTCAGAAATACTACCAGTGGGAAACAAGATGGCCTCTAGTGTATTTAAGGCATAACAGTTTCAATATCGCCCCAATTCTATAACTTATTTGTGTATAATTATCCCTAGGGACATATCTCAGATTATTAATCCTAATATAAGAAAATTGATAAAAGATATTGCACTAGATTTAGAGAGATGGGCAGACTTAAATGAGTCTGTGAAGTAAGTTAAATATAATTAAAATGAATGTTATACATATAATTGTTTATGTTATTCAAAGAATTCATCTACTTATACCTTGCAAATAATTCCTCCACTTATACCTTGTAAGTATTTTTGAAAACTAAGTGACTTGTTTAGGAATGTTCTTCTTTCTAATTGTAGAAATTATAATAATTTTTTTTTGTACTCCTCCTAGAATTTCAATGAAAAGGATGTAATTCCAGTCAAAGAAGAAGGGTTCATCCTTCTAGGTTATCTTCCAGATCATCAGCCATATCTGCTATCTTGTATTAATTTTTGGACATATCCACTTAAACTAGGTAATCCACCATGTTCAGTCTTAGAGTCTCCATTATTGGCGCATTTATTCAAAGGGACAGTACTTTGTTCTCATTTTGTTAAAAAAAGTAGTTAGTGTGGCAAATATTGTTTTGTCATTTGCAATTTCACCCAAACTTTCCTGCCAGATGGACTTTATGGGGGAATCCAGATTTGAAAATTGGTAAGGAACCAAATGTTACCTTAAATCAGATACATTGTGTTAATGATGATTTTTTGCCTTTTTCAGTTTTGCAAGAGTAGTTGAAACTGCCTCTGTCAGCTAAATGTCAGTACCTACAGCTGAAACATTTATTGCAATCCAGATTTGGCCCTGTAGCTTTAAATGCATCTAAGGTTCCCTTAATATTAAAGACATTAATTGAGGCCAACCAAGTACCCAAACCAACAATTTTTATATATAAAATTCTATTATCTATAAATAAAGATGACATGTGAGGTTTACAGCAAGAATAGAATAGACATCTGCAATATCCAATTCTGAATAATCATTGGACATCAGTTTTAACATCTGTAACTACTATGGCTGTAGATCTCCAGCTATGTCTTATACAGCAGAATTGACTTGTTTTGGTAAATTGGTTGTCACAACATCTATTCAAGAAAGGACTTTCAAAATTAGTAAATTGTTGGAGATGTAATACTGGTAATGCTTCTTAATACATATGTTTTGGAATTGTCCCACAGCAGCTACATTTTGGGGAGAAGTAATCTCACGAGTAAATTGGTTTTGGAAAGTTCCTTGATAATCAGGGATGTGCATGCTCATTTGAATTATTTGTCTTTTGGGGGAATTAACAAATGGCTGAAAGAAGTGGATTTTTTCATGCCCTTTTGAGTGCTTCATTATGGGAAAGATCATTTTTCTCCATCTGTGATCCAATGGATAGAAGATCTAACAATGCTTTCAATTTGAAAGAATGATGCATTGACAGAATTTACAAATGGGCTTATATTTGGACATTTGGTCAGCTTTTATAGAAACATCTGATTAATGTGGATATTTTTCCTCCTTTTGTGTTTTTATTTGCCTGCTTTTGTTATACTGGATCATTACTGTATGTAACTGAGCTCCCTTTTTAATGTAAATAATTAAAAAAAACCATTCAAACAGCTATACATGCAATGAGACTTCTTTGCAACCAACCAAACTCAACACAAAGTTGCTGAGGGATAGACAACTTTGAGTTGGGACTAAAAGTATGGTCTTGTTTATGCTTCAAGTGATAAGTCCCTAGATGTGAATAATGCGTAGATAGGTTTGTGAATGACTTGGACAGCGATGAAGTCCTTAGGTATTCTTTTCAAACTTACACTGTATAAACTGCTCACAGCTGTATGGGAGTAAGTCCCATGGAAACCTGTGGGATATATTTCTGAGTAGATAGGTGTACAACTGCACTACTAAGATATTTTTTAGTAGAGAAATCAGAGAGGTGGAAATAAAAGGCTAAATCCTGAATCTTGATTTTGGTTGCAGTGAAACTTTGTTTCCCTTCTTGCTATAGCCCTCTGAACCCCACCTCCATTGGATCTGAATATTTCCTAATCTGTGAGGATCAATTTTGGGGGAGCATACATGGAGGCTGCAGTGAGGAGAAGGAACCACTCCACTCATGGTTCCATTGGATCCTGTTGTTCCAGAAGTGGAACCCTAGCAGTGGATATTACCCAGTCCATCTGTCCCTACTAAATCTTGCTGTTAATATGGTTGACAACAATTTTTTCATGTTTTGCATCTTTTTAAAAAGAATGTAGTTGTTTTATTCTTCTGAATAAAGGGATAAGTAGTCTATTTATATGCTGGATTTATAAACTGGTCTATTTACAGGGGGAATTGTTATCTTTGTATCTCAGCTATTCATTCATCTGGTGTTCTTTATCTTCCAGTGTGTTTCCTTTCCTTAAAGCAATATTTATTGTAAAAATAAAATTGTCATGCCAGGTGCACACTTTGTCACTGTTTCACATTGCTGGCTTTTTCTTTGGCAGATGGATTTTTTGTCTCCTTGTTAAAAGCTGGGCTTTTACTGCATTGTGCCACTCTATTTGTTGTTTATATTTTGGCAAAAGGAAAACACTATTGGATCAAAATCCAACCTCTAGGAAATGCAATTTGGTCCCTCTAATTCTGAATTAATTTTTGTTACATTGTTTCACTGGTCCTTCTCCAAGGGAACCAGTGTGGGATTTTTGTTTCACATAAATCCTGGTGAGAAGAGATAGGCTTAGTGGTCTTTAAGTATGTACAAAGTATGTATGTGGGCCACATGTACATGCAACCTGGACATACTGTTAACTCAGGCTGGCTACAGGAAGAACACAACTTCCTTGTTGCAGCAGCTCCAGTGGCTGATGGTTTGTTTCCAGGCACAATTCAAAGTGCTGGTTATGTCGTATGAAGCCCTAAACAGCTCAGGCCCAGGCTATTTCAAGGACCATGTCTTCTTGTATGAGCCTCTTTGAGCTCTAATATATTCAGATATTCTCTCTGTCCCATTATCTTCTCAGGGTTCTTTGGTGGGAACAAGGGGGAGGACCTTCTTTGTGGCCGCTGCCAGACTTTGGAATCCCCTCCCTGGAGAGATCTGGGGAGCTCCCTCCTTGCTTTCTTTCTGCCAACAAATGAAAACTTTGCTTTTCTGTCAGCCTTTTCAGAATTCATAGAATCATTGAGTTGAATTTGGGTGTCCCCCCCCATGAAAAAATGGTTGCCTACTCCTGAAGTACATTATTCCTTTATCTTTTAAAAGGCAATGGCTGATTTATATTTTTGGTGGCAGTCTTAGGGAGTAAATTTGAAGAACACAGAACCTGGGTGATAGCTTAATCTGCTAGACAGTTGAGAGGGAGCTATCTTGGGAGCTGTTTGACCCCTTTAAAAAGTTTCAGGAAAGAGCAGTTTACACTAAAAGGGGGGCTTTTAACCCTCCTTCAAGAAAGGATGGAAAGAATATGGGCAAAAATATGTTTTTCAAGTGTTGAGAGATCTGGACAATAATCCTGGGCTGACAAGGATCTTTTGCAGTTTAGGACTCATTCTGCACAAAATGTGAGCATAGTTGTTTTGCAAAGAAAACAGTCTATTCTGTGCAAAAAAATAAAAAAAAATAAAAAAAATAAAATTTAAATAAATTTAAAAATGATTATGCAGCAACATAATTTCCTGCGCAGAAAATTCCATGAGTTTGTGCACAATAAGCATGTGTGAATTTTGCACCAAATAAGGCCCAAATTGCAAATAGGCTTTTAAAACTGTTTGATATTTTCAAAGACTTGCTTATAGTGGGAAGAAAATTGAATGAATTACTTATTGCTTCCTTTGAGAAGAAATGTAGAGAATAATTATATCCACATGCCAAACAACGACAGTTTTTAAACCTGCAGGCTCTGTTGCTAACACTAGCCCACTGCTATCTCCACCTTTACTTCTTGGGACATTTTAGAGAGGTGTGTTGTTCTCTCATTCAAGCCAGTTGCAGAGCTGGTAGCTTTAAAAAGCTTTTTAAAAATTAAAAAAAACAAAAGCACCCTCTTCCCTTAAGTGGCACAAAGCAGTCAGTGCCCCACTTTTATCTCCGTGTTCCAAAATGTATCTTGCATGCTTCCCTACAAAGACAAATTAATTTGGTAATGAGACTACTTTGAACATAGCAGCTCCTAAAACATGGCTTATTCTTTTAAGGGAGAAATGCTAAAAGGTTAACCATTCTAGGTCTTTCTTTTAAATGGAGATGGAAGATAAAATACTTGCCAATGTAATTCAGATTGTTCACCTTAAAATCAGAGCAGCTGCAGTGGGTCATTAGGTAGGCCTAAATCCAAATGCTACTCCCAATGAGAGTAAAGCCATTTTGGTTGTCTTATCAATAGTAAGTCAACATACATGTAAATTCCATATATTCAATAGGTTTAGTTGGGAAAAATAATTGGATTTGGACCTTTTTATTCACAAGTGGTTTAAAAGAATTTCACTTTTAGGGCTTTGATAAGAAAATAAAAATCTCACGCTTCTTACATTTAGCAGACTTGGCTGATAACACTGAGCCATTAGCCCCTTCAGAGGGAAATGTACTATTTATGAAGCTGTTCTGAAAGCATCTCTGTAGAGACCTGGAATTAGTAGGGATGGAACTCAAGTGTTTTGCCTCTGAGGTCTAATAAGCTAACAGACCAAAATGGTTGTGATGGTAAAGGGGCACAATAAGATCGAATGTTACAGTTTTTCATAAAGCACATCTTGCCATTGTGGAAAATTGAACATGACTTGTCTGTGCTTATTCAAGAATGGGATGCTGGTGAGTTGTAGAGAAGCACTTTACTGTGTTTCATATTGCCCCCAATTAATTTTGTATTGCGCTGATTAGAATGGAAACCCTGGCAGATTGGTTGCTCAGAGGCCATCTTGAAAATAACATTATTATTTTTTTTAAAAAACCTGATTCGTACTGATTGCACTAAATTCTTAAAAGTAAGAACACTGGAGTGGACTATTAAACTTTCACCTCTATGGAAATGAAGCTATCTTTGTAACATCGAGGGTCTGACAAATGATTATTACTTTCTGTGCCAGTGTAATGGTTCTGAAGTACAAATGGAGAAAAAAAGCAAATGCTCTGCTCTAATGGGACACATTAAGTGCTCCTGTCTGAATATCTACATACTGGTGGCTAGCTCATAATCATTTTATTTTGCATTAGCAATAGTACATACAAAAGATTAGCAGACATTGTTACAGTGCAGTAGCCATGGCAAAGATATTTCTTGAAAAAGAAGTAAATAACTATTGATTGAATGAGACACAAGATGTGGTCATGTCGTGTATATATTTTGTGTGGGGTTTTTTTAATCAAATAGGTAGGTTGAAAAGGTTGTGTGTTTATGATGACAGTTGGGGGAACTTTGTCTTTTTGTGTATCTTTCTGTACAACATCACACGCATAGATTCTTCTCTATTCTTAAGGGAAGGCTGTTGAAGTGCATTTGAAGTGGAAAAGGGAGCGGGGGTGGGGGGAGGTATGCAATATCTCCTTTCCTTTTCTCAAACTTACAAGCTCCCAAAGTCATACTTGCTAACTGAAGAAAGCTCTCAAAGGCAAGATACAAGTGACTGCGTGTAATGTCTAATTTGTATCAGGGGTAATGTTAGTAATGGGTAAATGAATGTTTACTTCTCAAGCAACTTATAGAATAGTGTGGAAACTGTATGGACCTTAGAAAAAAATAGACATTAGATAGATGTGTAATTTTAATGGTGTTGCATTTAGAAATAAATGTCACAGTTGAAAATACAAGGGTTACAGAATGCACATGGAATCCACCTAAATAAATTCTTATTATTTTCTGTTGCATAACAATGAGTACCACAGTAAGGGTACACAATCAGCTGTATAATTTGCTCTGCAGTATGAGTACTTTGTAATTTAGGGGAAATGGAGCAAGTCGGATTGGTCTAGAAAACAAATCCATTGTGTCATGCAAAACATGTTTATAGACAGTAGATCCAGAAAAGACTAGAGGCAAAGCCATGTATGAAGTGAGTTGCTTGCCTGAACTCTATCATTCACCCAGAAATCTCACCAATGGAAGATAGGAGAGAGGAGTATTGTAATAGAAAACCAAAGTGAACACTGAAATCTATTCTGTTCCACACTTTCCTGTGACCCTGTTCAGCTTCAAGTGGAACCCGCTGCTTGACAACTGCAAAGCAAAACTGAAACCTTACCAAGATTGGGATGAGCCAATGCAATTCTCAGCTGCATCAATAGGAGTATGGTGTCTAGACTGAGGGAGGTACTGGTACCACTCTACTCTGCTTTGGTTAGACCTCATCTTGAATACTGTGTCCAGTTCTGGGCACCCCAATTTAAGAAGGACATGGTCAAGCTGGAGCAAGTCGAGAGGAGGGTGAACAAAATGGTGAGGGGCCTGGAAGCCATGCTCTATGAGGATAGACTTTGAGGGTGTTCCTGCATGGCAGGGGGTTGGACTGGATGGCCCCTGTGGTCTCTTCTAACTCTACATTTCTATGATTCTATGACAGAGAGCTGGGTATGTTTAGTCTGCAGAAGGGAAGGTTAAGAGGGGACATGATAGCCATGTTTAAATATTTGAAGGGATGCCATGTAGAGGAGGGAGAGGGCTTGTTTTCTGCTGCCCCAGAGACCAGGACAAGGAGCAATGGATTCAAGCTGCAGAAAAGGAGATTCCACCTGAACCTCAAGAAGATGCTGCTTTGGAGTGTAGTGGAGTCTCCTTCTTTGCAGGTTTTTAAGCAGAGGCTAGATGGCCATCTGTCAGGAGTGCTTTGAGGGTGTTCCTGCATGGCAGGGGGTTGGACTGGATGGCTCGTGTGGTCTCTTCCAACTCTACATTTCTATGATTCTAACTGGCTGCAAGACTATATGGTAATTTCAGCATGCTCAGTGGGAGGGACATTGAGGAAAAGAAACAGATGCCTGCCTGCATGAAATAATGACAGAGTACTTTAAAGAACTGCGTTAAAGTGACTAAGAAACAAGGAATCTTATGAACAATGTAGCCTTTGAAAAAACAAATGTGGTGACAGGGCAAAGCTGCTGATGAGTGTGTAGGGAATGTGATCTTTGTGTCTCTACAAAGGGTAGCTGCATTATAATGTAGTAAGTCATTGTGAGACTGCTGCTCATTGTGGCAAATTGATGAACTCTACTGTGGTGTTTTATTGTGCTCCTTGCTGCCATTATACGATGCTACTCTAAAAAAGCTTCTCATCCCACAAATTGGGGAGTTCATAAGACAACATGTGAGAATTTTATTTTTTTTAACATCCTGACACTAAGCCCAGGGTCATTGGCAGTGGCTTGAAGTAACAAGCTCTTCAGTAAATACATGGTCCCCAGCTGTCTGCTTCTGTTAGACAGTCCTGGGTATTTTATAGCAAATTAATCATGCATTCTGACAGTTGCTAGAATGGCATTTTCTGCTAAACTTATCCCTTTAATTAAACATGGATGTTCCATCTTTCGGCTGACAATCTCTGGGTACCTGTTTAATTTTTTAATTGAGGCCGAGAGTTTGCCGGCTCACCATTCTTTTGCATTTTTTTTTTGCTCCCTCCCTTTTGCTCCCCCCTTTTGCATCTTTCCCTCCCCACACATGTTCACATAATGTTCCATGCCAAGCTACAGATATTGAAGAGGACAGCCCATGCTGACAGCAAAGGTCAATTCAATGCACAACTGAGGCACTCATGGGCTTGAACTGAGTAGGTTGCTGTGTCTGCTAAATGCAGATTGACAGAAGTGTCCAAGGGACAAACTTCCCCCATAAAAAAAAATCTAATTACTGCTGTGCATAGCAACTTTCCCTTCCTTATTCCCCCTCCCACTTTAAGAGACAATGAACAGGGGATTTTTTCCCCCCATAAATTGATGTGAGATATATAATATACTCTGTGTGTGTGTGTGTGTGTGTGTGTGTGTCTGAGAGACAGAGAGAGAGAGAGAGGGATAGAAAGAGAGGGAATGTGAGAATAAATTATCTTTTCTAGGAGGAAAAGTCCATAAAATATGAAGTGTGCTAAACCATATTCTCTTATTGTAACTCATATTTTCAAGAGGAATTTGTTTTCCTTAACATTATGGTCACAAAATACCTTCCCTCAATGGAAGCTGATATTCTCACTTTTATCAAGATGTGATATGAGGATACAAAATAAAATACTCTAAAATATTGAAATGTGCAATCACTTGGAAAGAGAATATTTTGTTTGTACATTATTAACCTTTACTTTAGAAAAGCAGGAAAGATACTTTATAAGACATTTCAGAGCAAATGGGTCAAAATAATAAGCTTTGCTCCACAAAATGTGGATTAGAGTCTGAGTGAAGGAAGGTGATATGATAACTGTGGTGCAACTACATTACTGTTGTAACTGGGCAAGGAACAGCTTCACTCCTCTTGGGGTGCAGAGCCTGGAATGCTAGGTTTGAATATTGGGTTGTTAATGTTAACAGTTAGGGACTTAATTCATTGTTGCTAGCACTAATGTTTAAAATAGTTTAATGTGTTGAATTACTACAATTAACTTGTTGCTGAAACTGTTCGTTTTTAGAACAGACAATGGAATTGTAGAGCAGTGGTTCTCAACCTTCCTAATGCCGCGACCCCTTAATACAATTCCTCATGTTGTGGTGACCCCCAACCATAAAATTATTTTCATTATTTATTTATTTATTAGTTAGTTAGTTATTTCCAACATCGAATAGATTGGAAACACTGCCCTAAATCACTGCTCTGGATAGACTTCTAATGCCTAAAAACTGGTAACCCTCCCCCCTTTTTTAAGCACAGAAAGCGTCCATCAATGCCAGAATTAAGGCAGTAGTTCTAGTTCTGAATGTTGGGTTTCCACAGTTCAAAAAGCCAGTCACTCCCAAAGGCAATGCCAAAACAGCCCACATTTTATACGAGGCACAGGGAGGAAAGGACAGGGAGAGAGGAAAGATGGCAGCGGCATAAGCAGACGTGTTTTGTTTCACTCACTCACTCCCTCCAAGGGAGTGCGGACGCTGAACATACAAAAAGCAAGGAATGCAAGACAGTCAGGGCAAAGAACCACAACACGTGCGTGTGGCAAGCGCCAAGGGTCCACGCACAACAAAAGCGAGAGGAGAAAGTCATCCTGGCTACTTCTGCACTAGACTATTATAGCGCTATGATTCCACTTTCACCATCCTATGGAATCCTGGGGTTTGCAGTTTGAACCCCAGCGCAGGGGTCTCAGAAGCACTGCTCCCATTTGCTGTGAGGCCACCTTCTTTTAAAAGGGGGGGCAAGATTGAGGAGCGGCGACCCCTGTGAAATGGCCGTTTGACCCCCAAAGGGGTCCCGACCCCCAGGTTGAGAACCACTGTTGTAGAGAGTTGTATTGATATGTTACACTTAAGAGAACAATTTGCAAAAATGCTCTTTTAATAATTTTAAAATTGCCTTCACTTAATCTGTTTTTTCCCTAAGATTGAGTACATTGCCCATAATCGTTGTCTGTATATGGTAGGAGTTCAAAACATCTAGAAATTGTCAAGTTGGGAAACGCTATACTAAAGCATAGGATTTAATGTGACAACTTGTTCATTTAGGTTTTGTCATTGATTTGCATCTCTTTTCTCCACTCCTGCCAACACATATACTTTACTACCTGTTCAAAGGTTTTGTTTGTTGAAGATTAGTAAGGAGTGATGTTAGAGGTCAAGAAAGAATAATGTGTTTATTTCAGGGAGAAAACACTGATCAAATGCAGCAATAAGTGGCTGGCTACAAAGATCAATCAGTGAATCAAGAAAAGAGAATTCTTAATCAGAAATGTTTTGTTTGCCTCTGAGCATATGCAGAACATTTTTTTCTGCACAACTGAATAACTACATCCTCTCTGCCTCTCCGGTCCCAGGCAGGAAGCATGATATTCAAAGATTGTTAATATAATCATGGTTTGCATGCAGGAGTCAGGGATCTCAAATTCAATCTGTGGCATCTCTAGTTTAAAAGATGCGGTATCAAAGAAATCCAGAATAAAATTGAGAGAGGAGGAGAGTCACAATACACCCTGTCCCCTAGAAAGACCAAGCAACTCACCTCATTCTTACCTCCCCACCCCTCAATTCCATCCATCTATTCTAGGCAGGGGCTCACTTTTTCCTTCTTTGCCAGTCTATTGGTTCATCAGCCACCTCACAGGTATTTTTTGCTCATGAGAAAATTCTCTGTCTCTTTCTTCCTAAATGGAAGAATCAGCAGACAGATTAGCCCATGAGATATATCAACAAGAAAGCTAGCAGAGAGCTATGTGATACAATACTTGCAATTGTAGTCTTTCTTCTGAGGCCCTCCTGTATTGCTGAATCTGGTAGAGAGAAAAATGCCCCATCTCCTGACAAATTATAATGGCTAAAGTAATTAATTTGCTGTAATTGTGTGGTAAACTTCAGTGCTAATCAGAAAGTCCATGGAGTCAGACCATGTTGGGAAAAACCAATGAATTAACCATTTGACAACTTAATTAGTGAATTCTCAATGCTGTGTTGTGGTATAACTGTAAGTTTTACAGTTACAGGGTGCCACTTAGTAGAGGGAGGGAGGAGGAACATCACAGGTTTTGTGTTGGCATTTGCTGGTGCCTGATTATTTTTTATGGATGTTAGAGAGACAATGAGGTGGTAGAGGATGTGCATGTGAGGAAAAGTTCATGCCACAAGCAAGCATGTATTTTATTGGGGAAGGGGAAAACAAACAAACAAAGTCTCAAAACATAAAACAAAGGCAAGGATTCAGATAACTGTAACAGGACCAAAAAGAAGAGATTTTCATATTCTTAATTCCACACATATCAAGATATGGCGTAGTGGACTGGATACACTTTTGGCCTACTGTTGTTATTTTCTATGTATCTGAACTGTTAAGGAGTGTGTGCATCTGGTTGTTTTGACTAGATCTGACTTCAGTTTGAGAAAGATGCTGTCACTGAATATAGCATGTCTGACAACTAGACAAGAAAATTATTTGATCCTAATTATTGTTGTTGTCTCCTCTTACTGATCTTCACCCTTTTTGTGAGTGGTGCCCTTCAGTGATATACACCAATATGCAGTATTGTTAGCATCAAGAGAGAGGCTTTGAATCACCACTTTATGCATTAGTGTATGCCCCCTAGGTAGGAAATGTGCTACTAACCTCTCTGTGTATGTGATACCCTTTTTACACTGTGTAACGCCAGGCCTAATTTATTTTTAGTTGGCATATTTGGGAAGATGTAAGTGGTTGCCTTGTAAGTTTGTTTCTTAAAAACTGTCAAGTACTTTGAAATTTAGGCTGGGTGCTATGCCTTCTGGGAAAAAGCTTTGACAAGGAAGCTGTATTTATTTCACCAACTTTTAAATTGCCATGCATGTAGCTTTTTCTTTTTCATCTCTAGGAAGATGGCCTAAGATGGCTCTTTGGAATGGCAGTTGCAGGTATCAGCAAAGAAAAGGGGACCTTTTGTGCTACCTTAATATTTAAATCTGATATTGCAATATTGTTTTTACCATTGAATCTTGAGCATTAGCAAAGATTATTAGGTTAGCTCTTGTGTGACAATGGGTAGTTTAACTGCATTTAGACAATTTCTGCTGTGTGAAGAAGAGAGAGCTAATATGTCAGGAGCTGGAAGAAAGGTGTGAAAGAAACACTCACCTGTGTGCTGAGTAGCAGTCTACTTCTGGTAGGGAGGTTTGTAAAGAGCTTCCTCTAAAAAGCCAAGTTGGCCATGTTGTAAGAAAAAAAAATCCATATATTTAATATGCTATCCAAAGAGCACAAACTCTGTGATTTCTATTTCATCTGACACTTATTTGGGCAACAAGTTCTGATGAAACTCCTATCTTTTGCTTTTCTGGTCTTGCTCATGGTCCTCTCTTCCTGCTTTCTCCTGACCATGGCTACTCTGATTCTGACTTCTGGCAGGTTCTCTAGCCATACCTTCTTGTTTGCCTTCACATCATGTTTGCTTTTTGAGCCTGAGTCCTAGACTGTGGCTCTTGAGTCTCTTCAGGCCTGTTCCCATAACCCAGCCTTGTAGTGTTAGGACCCTTTGGAATCTCTGACCTTGTCTTCCAAGTCCCAAGTTTCTCCTGCTGTCCATTTACCAACCCCAACAACATATTATTCAATGATAACACATACGAGATAAATATAGTTAAATTGTCCTAAGCATTCTCGAAAGCAATCCTTTTATCTCCACAAACATTTGAGGTGTTTGTATTATCTGCTATTCCTTTGTGCATTTACAAATTTCTATTTCCATTGCATTTCACATGTTTCATACAACGATAAGCACAACTGTTTTCTGTTAACAGCAATATATGCTTAAATAAATCTAACACTG
This sequence comes from Ctenosaura bakeri, assembly GCA_948474755.1. Taxonomy (NCBI): domain Eukaryota; kingdom Metazoa; phylum Chordata; class Lepidosauria; order Squamata; family Iguanidae; genus Ctenosaura; species Ctenosaura bakeri. Next base: position 198,911 of record CAOLHI010000984.1, read on the forward strand.
GCCTTTTGCATTTCCACCTCCTGCCTCACGTCAACTCATGCTTTCCAAATATGCAATTTTAAATTCGCTTCGTCCCTGTTCATTCTCCATCAGTGACTTCCATATCAGATTTGTTCAGTTTTAAAGTCAAAACATGCTTTTTTGTACCTGCCAGCCAGCCCAGCAAACTCATTCTGGCATCTAAGATTTAAGCTGTGTTCTTTCTGCCTCATGCATCAACATCATCATTAACAGCGAAGATTCTGGACCTAAAATTTAGCAGACAGTTTTGCTGGGAAAGCATGAGGTGGAACATTATTTTGCTGCTTCCTCTATGTATAATTTTATTTTTGACAGTACACCAAGGACTCATGAGGCTTAATTCTCTATTGGAGTTCAGCTCTATAATCTGAACTCACACTGGTATAAGAAGAACCAATATTGTACATGGCACATGGGGAGCAGTTAAAGATTGTAGCAAAGTATTTCTTTGTATAATGTTGTATTTGCCCTGAAAATCAAATTCAATGGATATTGTTCATTCTTCCTTCTTGGGAAACCCTGCTAAGAATCACAAATGTCTTTATGGCAGCCTAGAATATGGTCCAGGCTGCTCTGATCAAATGACAGCTTGAAAACATCCCATGTGATTTCAGTGAACATCATTTTAAATTTTAGTGTTCTTCCTTGGGAATACCCTAGTGCCATTTACTGTATTTCTCAGTTTAACAACAGTCAGATTCAATATTGATAGAAGATTAAGAGTGGATCAAAGAAAGCATTTCTGCCATATAGGGTTGCCAGAACAAGATTGTTCCATGCCCTGAGATTACATGATAAGAAACTTAAGACCCAGAATGACCTTCTGTGATATCACAAGGAGTAAGTTCTAGTGATATGATAAAGGTGATGTTATAAATGACTGTCATGGGCCCGGCTGAGCCTGCCATTGCCTCGGAGGCTGTGGCCGCCAACGCGGGGGAAGGGCCGGGCTCCGCGGAGGCCAGTGCCACCGATATGGGGGGAGGCCCGGGTTCCACGGAGGTCGCTGCCGCCGACATGGGGGAAGGTCTGGGCTCCGCGGAGGCCGCTGCCGCCGACACGAGGGGAGGCCCGGGCTCCGCGCAGGCCACCGCCAATGTGGACAGGCCTGTTGGCAGTGCCAGGGCCGGCCTGGGGCTCGCCCCGGCGGTGGGGGCGCCTGCAGGCTCGCCGGGGAGGGCAGGCCCCGGCTCCAGTCCGGAGTTTCCACCCACCCGCGGCTCCGACCCAGAGGAGGCTGCCGCCCCTCCTCCCACATTTCAGCAACGGTGGCAGGGAAAGGAGGCAGTCCGTCATTCCTGGAGGCTACTGGAGAAGCGGCTGCAGGCTGAGCGCTCTCAGCTGTGAGCCCAGACCTGATTGGGCGTCGCTGGGCCAGGAGGCTATTTAGGACGGGCGCAGGGAGGGGAGGACACGGAGCAACAACCATCAGCCTTCCGCGTCCTCCTCAGCCCGTGTCTGGACCCAGCCCCTCCCTCCGGTGTCCGCGTCCAGCCCTCCTGGCAGCCGAGGCCTAGGACTTCGCTTTGGGTGAAGTAACCCTTTCTTTACCTGTGGAACTGGCTTGCAGTTTACTTTGAGACTTACTCTTTGTTTTGGAACCTTTTACGTTTGTGCTGAGGCTTTCCTGTGGGGGTGCTGTAACCCTCTGTCTACTGGCTGCCAATAAACACTGACAGCTTCAGCCGCTCGCCCCGCGTCTGCTTGGTCTCTGCCTGCCGCCGACAATGACAGTCTCTAGTGATGTGATTAAGCATAATACTTTAAGCACAGCCACAATTGCACACAGTATGATATTCAAATTTTTAAAAATGCCACATCTAACAAAATGAGGAAAATATGTATACATCTTTGTGTTCATGTTGCATTAAGATTCCTCTATTTTGCCCTGAGGATCAGAGAAGTGGGCCAGGCCTTGAGATCTGGGAACCCCACTGCTATAAGATGTAGTGATGGCCACCAACTTGTTTGGTTTTAAAAGGGAATTTGGTAATATTCACAAAGGATAAGACTTTCAGGGGCTGCTAATTGTGATGTTTGCACATTATGTCCATTATCAAAAAAGGGTGCATCTGAATACCAACTACTAAGAGAGCATAATTGGAGGATACTACTGCAGACATGTTCTCCTTATGAGCTTCTCTCTGTGTTGGCCACCATGTGTATAGAATGCATAATCCTTTGTTCTTTCTTTCTTAGAAATGATAGCTCTAGCTTCTGAAAGACGGAAAGGTAGCACTTCGTGCTCTTCAAGACCACTTTTCTCTCTCTGGTACACACAAAGAAAGGAAGGATATTGCCTGTTGGAGGACCAGTTGCTAGGTCTGTACTTAACTAGGAAGTAGCAGAAATTCTGATATGCTTAAGGCACTTACTCACCTGTATGTAAGCTAGCATTGGGTTTGAGTTATAAACATTCTCTTCAGAGTGTGGCACTCTGTTCTTCTCCCAGTGCATTCCTATGTCTTTTCTGCTGAATTTTTCCATAGTTTCAAAAAATCCATCTTTCCACTGTAATTTTTTTAATGCTTCATTTTCCAAGAAAATATATTTAATTAGGTTGCAAAATTCAACACATACATAGGTGATGTTTCCTTCTAGCATGCAAATGGCTGAAAAAATGCAGTTCATATCAATGGCATATCACAAAACTTACACTGAGTGAAAGATGCAAACGGCATTCCGTTCTTGTAGTTTGCATTGTATACAACAAAAGTTTGAGGAATTTGTGTATCCTGGTAGAACATCCTCATGTTGCTATAGTAATAGTTATTTTTTTCAGTCCCCAACATTAAGCCTCTTTGTCTCAATCGGAAGTGCTCAGCATGCTCCTAGCTCCATTAAAATATCATATGATAAATAACAAAAAATATAATAACAGCAAGGATATCTGAGCCTAGGGTCATTTCTGCACTAGACTGTTATAGTGTTATTATTCCACTTTCAACATCCTATGGGATCCTGGGGTTTGTAGTTAAGACGCCAACATCCATAGGATGTTGAAAGTGGAATAATAGCACTATAACAGTCTAGTGCAGAAACATCTGTGACTGAGATATCTGTGCTTCTTTCTGCTACCATATAAATATCCTAATTTTAAAACTAGGAGATAATAAATAAATAAATAAATACATACATACATACATACATACAAACCCAACAATTATAGATTCATACATATTCCCTTTTGGATGACATCTGATAATCCTGTCCATAGAGAAACCTAAAATACTTAGCTTTAACACAGAGATGCCTCTGAGTTAACAGCTAACCACATTATATTTATATGAAAATAGCTTCTCCAAGCTTGTCTTTTTACTGACCATTTGTTTCCAGTGCCTTTGCCACTTAATTTATCAAAGCTGCAAGACCAAGACTTACTTCCCTATAAAACAGAAACTTATTTTAAAAAATACTATTCTTTTATCCTTGTTTTTCTGAGACAATCAGAGCCAACAAAGTGTGACCAGTCTGATATTAGGGAATTAAGGGAATGTAACAGTCACTAATGTTACTGGTGTTTGAATTTCATGAAATGAAACCAAAAGAGAGAGCCTATGTCCTCTTTCTAGGAGCTGCCTATCAACTGTGACATTACATGCTCTTTCTCTGTACATTTTCAAAAGTGTTACAAAATTTCTCACAGTGAATGGCAACAGGTGATTTCTTTGTTTCCTGAAATGTGTGCATGCCGAAAATTCTGACAAGGTGAAGTTCTTTGTAGCAAAGTTGATGACATTTTTTCCTGCTTTTCAAGAGTCTGCTTTGATTTTGTTAGTTTTTAAACTTCTGTTAGCTACATCTCTGCCTTTAAAAATGTTTAAAATTTCTCTACAACTACAGTGACTACAGGGAACTATTTACACATGTTTGAGTTTTATTAGAAGGACAGCTTTAAAAGAAATGTATATTCTTCCCTCTTCTACGACCTATCAGAGTTGTACTTTATTTCATAGGAATTTCTGCTCACATGAGTTTAATGTCAGATATACCAGAGATTGCACCAGAATTACAGTATCTCCATCTCCCCACCCCAAAGACCAGGTTATTATGTTGAAGCCAAGACAGCTTCTTGAGATAAGGTGCTATAGTTTTATCTTCCAAGTTTAAATCATAAAATCGTAGTCTGTTAGTTGAGCTTTATATGATTAGAACAGATACTGTATATTAGGTGGAAGAAGGATGCCCAATTTCTCCACATTAACTCATTGCAAATAAACAGAAAAAGAGCAATTTGGGATGCAAGTAATCTTCATGGTAGAACTATTGGTTTAATTGTATAGTTTTATTTAGCATGGCATTTATTTATTTCAGTCAGGGTCCATTGGCAAGTTGTATACCTTAGGCAGCAAGCCAGTGAAGTGAAAATGGCTAAAGTAAGCATGGTTACTCTGCTATACATACATACATACATACATACATACATACATACAAACAGAAAAGGGGCTAAAGAAGTACTACTGACTCTTCTGCTTTCCTATAGAAAGTGAGCCAATTGCTGTTGCCCAGCCCATGTGAGTGTATAAGGAACATTCAAAGTTGCTTAAAAGAGCATACATTTAGGGACTAAAGCTAGTTGCTTGTGTGAGATGCCTAGTTCAGAACAAGGAGATATGGCTTTAAACTCAACTTTAAACTCAATATGGCTAAACTGATAGTTTATTAAAGGCACAGCAAGCCAATGTCTTGGGATTTCCCTTCAAGACTGGTTGAGGGAGAATGTCAGAGACAGCTGGATATTTTATTGATGGTGACTGGAACCCAGAAGGAAAACGGAACTCACCTAGTGAACCCAAGGTTGATCAAGATAGTGTATTTTCCAAGGCACTGAAAATTGTAAACAAGCCTGAAGCTCAATGAAACCTATTGTAGGACTCTGCATTAGATGCATTAGATCAAAAGATTTAGAAATATCCTATATATGAATAGCAAGGTCCTTTTTTCTACATGGATTCTTAGGTAACCAAAATGGTATCACCTACACAAAAGAGGCAGGTACCAGTAGCTCTGAGAAACTTCCAAGCAGGCCCAGAATGTCAGTGGATCAATTGATATAATCACAGTAGGCCCCTTGTATATGACAGATCCAGTGCTGAAAGAAAAATGTACAGCTGATCTCCTCTTATTTCTAATCTCTGAATCTCCTGATATTTCTGTTATTGATATTTTGTGTTTTACTTGAGAAACTGAATAAAAATCCATCAAACCAGGCTGTTACTCTCATAAAATTTGCGTGACTGGAACTAGGTTCACAATGAAGATTTTTGTCTTGGTACCCATCATTCTGTGAAATTATCTGATTGATTGATTGATTGATTGATTTCTATGTCACCACTCCCAGAATAGATCATACATATGCAGAAAGGATTTCCGTAACTTTTTAGGAATTGCTCAAGGGCTCTGACCATCTTATTTTGATCTCACCCTAGCTTTTCCAAAATACCTCTTCAAAAATAAACTTAACAAAAATATCTTTAAGGGAGGGGACAATCTGAAACAGAGAGCAGTGTGGTGTAGTGGTGTGCGTGTTAAATTGGGACACTGGGAGTCCAGAGTTTGAATTCACTCTCAGTCATAGAAACTTTCTGGATGAACTTGGGCAAGTCACCCTCTTTTAGCCTCAGAGGAAGGCAAGGGCAAACCCCCTTGGCAATTCTTGCCAAGAAAAAGACTGTGACAGGTTTGCCTTAGGGTTGTCATAAGTGAAGCACACAACAACAACAACAAAATTGGTCTTTATCACAGAATGCTGATTAATTAGTGGGGCAGAACTGGAAAAGAAAAAAGGAGAGGGGGAAATGAAGTTGAATCACCTGAAAAAGGACCTGGATGTCTCTTTGGCTCAAACCCTAAACCAGGGAATCCATACTGCCATGGTTCCAATTGTATATTCCTAATTCACTCACTGAACTTATTTGACCCACATTTCCACCCTGGTATTAGCTATGCAGGCTGCCGCTTCTCTGTGTGTCATGAAGGACGCCACAAGGGGAGATGCCGGGTGATCTCTCTTTACCAGAAGGCAGCAAGAGAGTTGAAGTTTCTCTTGAATAGATTTAGTTATCTCTGATCTTTTAGCCTCTGCCACTTGATATGACATTTCGATCTTAAGGGATAGGATATGAAATAAAGTTTTCAAATGAATGTGATGTGATGAGAAGTTCTGTCCCAAAGCCCCTGAGGTGACAGGAACAGAGGGCCAATGGGCTAAAATTCCCTGTGATCAAAAAAGGGACAAAAGCTGAGATGAGTGGATAATTAAGGCCAAATAACATGGAATGCTGATTAGAGCATTTAGAATCAGTGCAGGGTCAAAGAATAAATGCTTCTCTTGAGGTCCCTACAAAAACTGGTTGGGAAATTTTTGTTCTCACTATCAGACGTGGCAGAAAGCCACTTGTAAATTCCACTGCCCACAATTGTGACACCAAAAACTTGGGAGCAAAAGAAGATTATAGACTTTGATGAGAAACATCCTACATGTAAAACAGTTGTAGAAGCCAATCAGGAAAATTCGCTCAAATAATGCATTTCTTAACAAATGAGAAGTTGCTGGCTGGATCACATAGCTTGCTCACATATTTCACAGCGAAACAGACAATAACAATAAATCATCAACAAGGGCTGGCTTCCTGTTCAGTTGTCACAAGATCCTAAGCTGGATTTATGATCCCATAACTGCTCAGGATTTATGTTTATGTTAGTTAATGGCTGAAAGTTACCCCAAAGAGCATAGCAACAACCCAGCTTAAGGGTTTCTATAATGCTTCAGGTTAGGGCACTGGGAAATTGTATCTGCAATCCTCTCCCTGTCACACACTGAACCAAGTTGTTGCAGCTGAACCTCAAGGGGTCCCCCTAGCTGCCTGTTTACAAAGTGCCCACTGACTGGGAGAGCACTGTTGACATCATTTCCTGGTGCCCTTATCTATAGTGCCTCAAAGACTCTTCAGTTGGGGCGCTGACAAACTAAAAAGGTGGGGTTTGTGGGGAGCTCTGACATCATAGTTATGTCTGACAGTGCAGGATTTGGGCCAATAATTTTTGAAAGGGTCAGCATTAATATGGGTTTGCATCATAGGTATTTAACTGCAATGCAGCTGCCTTTCTAGATTATGTAGTTCCTCAGCAATGAGTGGGCAAATTCAGATGGAGGATGCAGTACCCTTTATATACATTGTACACAGCTATTCCTGCATTCTTATATTGAGTCCACATGAGACAAGCCTCCACCTGGGGAGGGGGGAGAAAAGGCAGCCATTCCTGACATAACCTGTACTTTATTATTTTTGCAATAAAACAATAAAACTTCTATTTGTTTTGACTATACTTGCTTTCTGGTTTATTTATGTTCGACTGTACTATGAATTTGTTCCCTCACTGTGCCCCACTGTGGTGGCATGGGTATCAACTCATTTACAAAATTTCTTGCTCTCCTCTGTCTCCTGCACCCTTCTATAAATTTAGTTTGATAACTTCTAGTCATCTTGCTGCAGTATAGTAGATGATCCTGGAGATCAGAGGAGATCATAGGCCCCATTTCTGTGTTCAGGAAAAGGCAGGAATAACCATGTACAACAGACTGCTGCATACGCTAAATCACTTCACAAAGCAAATACTCAAACACAGTCTTTTGTTTTTCTTGGAATGGTGAGGGTTTATGTAGGCACCATTGTTGTTGTATATCTTCAAAATGTTTCTTAACTTTTGGTGACTCTAAAGTAAACAGCGTTTTCTCTTCAGGATTTGTTCAGATGAGTTTTGCCTTTGTCTTCCTCTGAGGCAGAGAGAGTGTGACTTGCCCACAGTCATGCTGTGGGTTTCCATGGCCAAACAGGCATTTGAACTCTGGTATCCAGAGTTGTAGTCCATTGCTCAAACCTCTACTCCATGCCTGTTCTCTCTGAATGCACTATGGCCATTTCCACACTAGCCTGCTATAGCGCGATGATTCCACTTTCAACATCCTCTGGAATCCTGGGGTTTGCAGTTTTGGGAGGGGCTGGCCGGCTCTTCCCGAAACTGCAAACCCCAGGATTCCAGAGGATGTTGAAAGTGGAATCATTGCGCTATAACAGGCTAGTGCGGAAATGGCCTATATCTCTAAAGAAATGAAGTCTACCTCCTGTCTTTGCAACAAGCAGCACATCTGAAGGAAAGTCCTATGTGTGGTGTGTATGCATGTGTTGCAGGCTTTGTGCTCCATGGAAACCCTATTTCTTTAGCTGGTCAAGGAGAAGATCTGGTATTCAGCCTCATGTTGTCTGGGCCTGGCTGGCAATGTGGTGTTCCACCTGGTGGTGATAATCTGCCATTGCTCCAAGGTTGCAAGGCACCATGGGGTTGGAGGGATGTGGCAGGGTCAGACAACTCTGGTTACTCCTATACTACTCCCAGCCTTTTGCATTATGAACAGAAAAAAAAAATCAATTAGATAACATGGAAACAAGCCATAGCAACTTGTGTGAACTGAAAAAATGTCACACAATACAAGTGTGAATAGTGAGGATGCCTATCATATGAAGAAAATAAATCTGTAGCAGGATTTAGCAGGAGTGTGTGCAAAGCTTATACTGCTGTGTGAATCCACTCTTCGGTGTTGGTCTTCAACTCCAAGCTGTCTTGGATGAAACAGATTATCTAGATCCATTTCAAACTGGCTTCAGGGCAGGATATGGAGTTGAGACTGCCATGGTCGCCTTAGTGGATGATCTTCGCCTAGGTATTGACAGGGGAAGTGTGACCCTGCTGGTACTCTTGGACCTCTCAGCGGCTTTCGATACCATAGACCATAGTATCCTTCTGGAACGCCTGAGAGGGCAGGGGATTGGGGGCACTGCACTTAAGTGGTTCCGGTCCTATCTCTCAGGTAGATACCAGATGGTGATGCTTGGGGACAGCTGCTCCTTGAAAAAGGAGCTCAAATCTGGTGTCCCTCAGGGCGCCGTCCTGTCCCCAATGCTATTTGACATCTACATGAAACCTCTGGGAGAGATCATCAGGAGGCATGGAGCAAGGTGCTATCAATATGCTGATGACACTCAGATATATCTCTCCATGCCTCGGATAATAGCATCAACTAAGGGTGGCATCTCGCCTCTGAATGAATGCCTTGAAGCAGTAATGGACTGGATGAGGAAAAACAGACTGAAGCTGAATCCAGATAAGACGGAGGTACTCACTGTTAAGAGCCCTAGCCCAGGTATGGAGGTTTGTCAACCAGTTCTAGACAGGGTCACACTTCCCCTGAAAGACTGTGTCCACAGCTTGGGGGTGCTCCTGGACTCGCCACTTCAGATGACAGCTCAAATTAATGTGGCGGCCAGGAGTGCCTGCTATCAGCTTCGCGCCCCTTCCTGGACCTGGAACACCTAAAAACAGTGGTGCATGCGCTGGTAACTTCACGGTTTCACTTCTGCAATGTGCTCTACATAGGGCTACCCATGTGCTTAGTCCAGAAACTTCAATTAGTTCAGAATATGGCAGCCAGGTTGGTCACCGGAAGATCTAAAACTGACCATATAACACCAATTCTGAAGTCCTTACATTGGCTGCCTATTAGTTTCCGGGTACAGTACAAGGTGTTGGTTCTTACCTTTAAAGCCCTTCATGACTTGGGGCCAGCCTACCTACGGGATCGCCTTCTCCCATATAATCTGCCCCACACACTAAGGTCCTCTGGGAGGAATTTACTGCAGCCAGTCAGAACTAAGTTGGCTGCGGTTACCCAGAGGACCTTCTCTTCTATCACTCCCAAGTTATGGAATGGCCTGCCGGAGGAGAACCGGCATATTACCAGTCTTGACTGCTTTAAAAAAGCAGTCAAGACTGTCTCCTCCGACAGACCTTCCCAGACTAGTGATCCACTGCCTCCCACCAACTGTCCTCTTGTTCTTAATAGTTAATCTTTTTTAGGGTTTTTTAGATGGGTTGGTGGGTGGGGAGGATGGGTTATGTTTTAATTGCTTTTAATGTATTTGATGTACTGTTGTAGTACCGCCTCGATCCATCGGGAGAGGCGGTGTTTTTGTTGTTGTTGTTGTTGTTGTTGTTATTTTGCTGTTTTAGTATTAGTAAGCAGCTTGGCATTAAATAACATTTACACGTAAAGCTATTTATACTGAGTCATTGATCCATCTAGGCCAATATCATTACATAGACGGGTAATTGCTGTTCAGGTCTTTAGGCAGGATCTTGCTTTTGTTTCTGTCTTGCTCTAGCTGTAGATACCCAGGATTGAACCTTGGCCTTTTTACATGCAAACTGTGTGCTGTAAAACTCTGCTCTTCAGGTGTATCTGGCCTGCTGAATGCTGACTACACACTCAAAAAACTCATTTTACCTTTTGACCTATATAATAATTGGAGGGCAGGACAGAATTTGATACAAAATATAGCTGGCCGTTAGGAGGTGGAATATTTGCACTCTTGAGGCGAGCAATTTTGGTGGCACCAATAAATAGGCTAAAATATATTATGTGGCAAGGCATGACCTCAAAAAAATCTCTCAGTATAGGCTTGTGCCCTGGTTTCAGCACAAGGTCACCATGTTTTTTCCCCTCTGCTGTTACTGTTTTTCTCTCTGCCTCATCTTTGCCCTCACACCTTCCTCACCCATATCTCTTTGCCTTTTCTTTCTGAACTTGCAGAGTTGCCTTTGAGAAAAGTTTTTTTTCCCTTTGGTAGAGGTGATGTGTGCAAAGCTGGCATACAGCTGTGTGTGTCAGTGGCACAGATATAGCCCAAGATAATTTTTTTCTTTTCCTGAGGTAAAGCAGTAGTCAATGACTAGTGTTGCGAAGTTTTCAAAACAGCAATAAGAGACAGATGAAATTCATGACCTGCAGTGCTGGCATTCTGGAAACGGCTTTTAACAAGTTCATTTTCTGTCTTCATACCAGATGAAAGCTTTGATTTCAGTTAATACAGATACGCCTGTCTCTGTAAAATTAACATATTTTCTGTATTGCTAAATTCCATGATGCACACATATCTGCCGTTATGAAGGGCAGATTGAAAAGGAAAAAAAAAGACCTTTCCAACTCTCAAATAGGGCATCCTTATGATAAGGGACACCTGCCAGCCATATATAGGACAGGCTTTCTGCCCTTTGAATAAGAGGCATCATTTATAATAAGGGCTGTTTTGATAACTCTAACGATGGCCCTTTCTGCAGGACAGTGTCCTCCAAGCACAGGGATGTGAGAAAAGTGGGACTGTGACTACACTTCCACATGATGTCGTTGTGGTTCCACCATCACCAGCCAGTGCAATCACAGGGTATATAATGACAGAAACACTCCGTCAATGACCTCCGATCGTGCAAGCCTTCCATCTCAGCCAGCCATGCAGAAGGGCCAGAAGCAGTGCAGAAGGAAGTGGCCTGTCCTTCTTGCTCCCTTTAGCCGGCAGCTGATCCAGTGCAGAGAGGAGTGCTGGGGACACACTCCCATCCCAGCAAAGGTACTGCTGGGATTGTGACGGAATGACGTGTGAGAGCATTGTCTTGCAGAAAGGGCCAGTGACATACGTACCCCACAATTCAAATCAGTATATGGAATCTAAAGGCAGCCAGGTTATGTGGCATGTTACACAGCACTCCCAAAAATTCCTTCCCCCTTCGTAAAAATATAGGAGCAACAAATAAGAAACTCATAATTTGCTGCTGTAGTCTACCTAATCATAGGAGAAGTTTTCCATAGTATATACATAACCTCACATATTACTGGCTGGAAGTCAATTTGTGTAGGCTTTTTGTCAATGTTATGCAGGTTGATATGATTGTTTGAGAAGCTCCCAACTCTCTTCTGCAGAGATCCAACATGCCAGCCATTTTCCAGGAAGGTAAAAAAAAATAAAATCTTTCTATCTCAAGGATTCTTAGAATAAATTAGTTGTAAATCAGCTCTTTTGTGTGATCAAAGGCCCCTGCTGAATTACTAGCTACTGCTCTCTTCCAGGTAGCTGGGATAAATATATTGGTTGTTGTGCGCCTTCTGATTTATGGCAACCATAAAGTGAACTTATCATGGGGGTTTCTGGGGCTGAGTTTGTATGACATGCCCAAGGTCACCTGCTGGATTTCCATGGTTGACTGGGGAATTGTACCCTCATCTCCAGGTTCATAGTCCAGTGCTTGAACTACTACACCATGCTGGGTCTTGAGATAAATATATAGTTTATGAGTAAACTGAAAATGTAGCATAACTATAAATTAACAGTGTGAACACAGTTTTATACACCGTGTGCTGGAATATATTTTCCATTCCTATCAGAACACATCATTTTCTTGTGTTAACACCAAAGATGCCTTTTCTTCACCTAACACTGCCTTTTAGAAGTTGCTAACACTTTCTGCACTTAGTGTAACTGAGAGGCATCCAGAGGGAAAAGATTTGGAGATTATTGCAGAAACATGTATAATCCTTCACACTGCAAATCTCTCTCTGTGTGTATTTCTAACACATTTTTTATTCTGTAAACAAGAAGACTGGAGTAGAAGTGGCTTCAGTGCTCCGTCTCATTTTGTTAGGGAATAAAGCTTATAATTTAAGAAATAAAATAAGAAAGGCCATGGACTTACTCTAATGAAATCTTCAGCCACTTCATAAAGACTAACATTTGTTACAGCATGAGCTTTCACAGGTATTGACCTATTTGATGCATACGCCTGTGAAAGCAAATATACTGATTATATACAAATATACTAACTGGCCAATAACTAATTAGTTTCTCATGTCTCAAGTATCACAAGACCTTGCTATCACACAATATCTTGGAGGGAAACTTGAAAGATGGGATTTCCTCTTTTTTAATAATAGTTTTTGTAGTCAAAATTCTATCTACCGCTTTACAAAAATGACTGTAATATTCCCATGTGTCTCTCTGGATTACAGCCACTCCATCTGCAAGTGGTAGCAATGCTGATATCAAGTTGCTTTCCCTTAGTATCACATGCCTGACTCATACTGCACTGCAAAACATTATTTGTACGCATTTTTCTGGATTATTATTTATTATCTATTCAAGGGGTTTATTTATTGCCTCTCAACCCACCAGGGACTCTGAGGCAATACACTGTTCATAAACACACTCTAAAATACATAAAATAAATAACTAAAGACAATTAAAAACAGTCCAAACTCTTCTTTAAAAAAACTGAACAGTTTAAAAGACAAGCACCCCTCATTTTTAGAGCCAGAGGCTGTGTGAAAGAGCACAGTCCTCACTGGTTTTGGTCTTCCACTTATTAGTGGTCTTCCACTTATTATACATTCGGTGATAACTCTAAGGGAAGACCTCAGTGTGACAGACTGGTCTGTCTACACTTTCACCCATGTAAGGTAGCACAAACTGTTGCATACTTTTTTATCTGATTTCCTCAGGTGTTGTGCTGCCACCATTATTCTTATGTATTAATTGTTTCTTAGCCCGCAAATGGGAGAACAGGCATATACACACTCATAGAAATTAGGCTCCTTTCCCGGAGCTTCCCTTAAAACATGTGAGAATGCTTCTGCCAAGCAGAACAGTATATAGGTACAGCCATCTTTGAAGGCTAGGTACAGATGACCAAACCACCTTCATTTTCCAAGTCAGCATATTTGTTCAAGAATTTGAAATAATTAGTCGCTTTGAAAATAATAATAAACGTAAACATTAGCTAACTGAATCTGTCAAGAGGATTTTTAGGAATGACTTATCAAAGCGGCTTACTCTACCCTCCAGTGTTTCACTGACCAAAAACCAGGCCGTATGTGGCCAATCTTCATCAGAGTGTGTGGTCAAAATGACAATAACTTAAGGAAGAACAGACAAATTAGGAGAGGCTGCAGCAGTTTGTTTGTGCATGAATGTACCGCAAAGTGTAAGATTCCACCCCTTCTTCTTCTCTCCACTCTGCTGTGTTTTGCAGTTTATCTATACATTTTGTCTGTGGAACATCTGGATCTCAAGGAAAGTTACTTTTTTTCTGTTGCTAATTGATTTAAAATCATATTGCCTAAATTTTAGGGCTGTTTCCCAGTTCCTGCATGGACAAAGAAGGGAGTGACCTCTCCTTGCATTGATATCCGTCCAGACCATCTTAACTGATAACAAAAGCAACATCTTAACACAAAATGTAGGCCTGTGACTCTGTCATCATCATTTTTTCCCTTTCCTGTATGATTTTTAACATCTTTGCTTGATGAAGAAGCCAGTGGAGCTTTGAAAGCTTGCATGATGTATTTTGTGATTTTTTTAAGGTTTCTCAGTAAATATATTGCTGTGTTATGGATTTTGGAATTTGTTGCATTGTGTGTGTGTGTGTCTTCTGACTGGATGGACAATCAAATCAGGACATTTGGAGGTTATGGCTTAAAGGTTATGGGGGAAACCAACACTGAGATTTCCTGGCACATTGTAAGCCCAATCCTGTCCCCTTGTTATCTGGACAAAGGTTTTAAAAAATCCCAACTAAATATGACAGTATTTCTTCCTGGGTTGGACAACTCCCAGAGAAGGAAAGTCAAATTGGTCAATCAATAGCATTGAAAGGCTGGCCTGAAATTCCAATTTACCAGGGCTGACTTATATGAGGGAGTTGAAGGAAAGGAGTTAGAATATGTAAGGACATAAATTGTGGAGCCCCTGGTAGCTTGGCATATCTAGACATGTTCTTTATTCAGAGATAACTCTAATAATGACAGAGAGGAAAGGTTACATTCATTATACCATGGATATTTCAATTTTTTAAAAGTATTTCAAGTGGTACTTATTTGACATGTAGTATTGTGTAACTTAGATAAAGCTCTTTGCTTTATATTAATAGGATGCTCATAAAGAAAATTAGAATTTAGGAATTCTTTAGCAGTTTGCACAGCAAGCACCATCATTTAAGTTATTGTGTGTTCAAATATAGCCAATTTTAGCTGCAGTTTATGACTTGGATAAATAGCTTTCTACACATTATAGCCAGTAATACTAGCACTTGAAATTAATCACATGAAAAGAAGAGGTGGATTTCCTAGTAGCTATCATGCTTGTTGGAGAACATAACTTCATTAGATATTTTACTGTAGTTGTCATTTATGCAGGACTCACAAAGGGCTGGATTGTGCTTGCAAGTAGCCAGTAGTGGTCAAGAGGGAATTTTGCTCATGATCTCATTAATCTTTTGCCAGGCAGTATATAACCCAGTTGAGCTAAAGTACCTGGATTTAAGCTGATTTAATCATGCTTAAATCTCTCTTAATACCATTTTAAGTTAATGGAACTAATGCTCCAGTGCTATTGGCATACTGTGAAAGGTGAAAAGTAGATAAGATTCAATGTGAGCGCCGCTGCACAAGTTGTGGTATTCACCAGCAAAAAAACTCAGCTCAGAAAAATGCAAGTGCACCAGTACACAGGGCAAGGAGGGTCTTATAGGAGTCAGACCTGGAGCTAATAGTGGGGCATGGGCTGGGTCCCCAAAGCTTCAGGAAATGCCAGGAGCAGATCAGCATGCCTCACCCTGCAGATCCTTCCACCTTTCCTATTGATCCTTGGGCCTTCCACGCCTCATATGTCGCTGGTACTCTGACAACCTTTGTGTTGGGCTCCTCTAATCTTGCTTCTTGGACTTAGTAGTGGAAGCTTTTCTGAAACAGAAGAAAAATGAGAGGGTGACATGCCAGGCCAGTTATGGTGGGCACTGATAGATAATCCTGCTGTTGAATAATCAGAAGCCTATGTCTCCCTACTGCAGTAGACTGCAGTGTAAACAACGCAGGAACTGCTTCAAGAGCATAGTTCTTATCTACTATATAAAAGTCAAAGTTTGTGAGTGATCTTGTCTGTCTGTGTGAGGCTAGAAGACCTCATATGATTGGCTAACTGTGAAAATTCTATGGAATCCTGGGTTGGCAGTTCAGGGAGGGGCCTTTAGAATACTCAGCCAGATTGTTCTTGGGCCTCATGCCAGTTGCTATGGAGACGAGGCCCAACAGCAAGAAGAAGGGCAGTGTGTATTCCCTCAGAAACCAAACCAAATTGGATTGGGAATATGGGGATAAATTACAGATACTGGAATAGGCTGGTTGTTATAGAGACAAGGACTAACAGCAAGGAGGAGGACAGTGTATTCCCTCATGAACCCAGCCTTTGTATGTTAACAACTCTGAATACAGATTGCATTGGGAAATATGGGGAAAAGTTACAGTTCTTAAGAGGAAATTAAAATCCCGGGCAATGCTGGGTAAATATGCTAGTTACATAAATAAAATGAAAATTTTAAAGGCTCCTTGTGTTGCTTAAGAACAACCAGATTTTTCCCCCTATGAACCTGGATTGTTTTCTTTTCTTTTGCTCTTTCTAATCCTGCTTCTGATCTCTTAACCGCTTTTAACAGATCGGGTAAGCAAGAAGAATCATCAAATGGGTCCCACAATGTTCTGTGACATGCTTTACCACTAAGGATGAGAAACTCTGAGAGCATTCTTTAACTATTTACCTTTACGTACTGCTCACTTATGATACCATTCGATGCAAGTCTGCTCAGAATAAAGTCCAGTTTTGTTCTACTGGGTTAGCTTTCAGGGCGTTTGAGAGACAGGGATCAGGAAGAATCTTTAACAAATAGCACCAGGCACTGGATTGCCAATCATTTTATATCCAAGCATCATATTGATGTTACTGGTTTCCTGCAAAACTTTGCATAGACTTGTTCTTGCTTAGGCATCTTATTAACAATTATTGCAAATAGTTTTTGAACTTTCAGTTTGAAAGTAATGGAATAAAATATGTTATTCAAAATGTTTCATTATTGCTGAGATGATTTTACTAGTTTAACATTTTTTACTTTTAAAATGTTGTTCATAAACAACACATACTTCTCTCTCACTTGTTCACTCATTCTGTTCAAAGAAATATTTCATTTCATAGATGCAATTCATGTGTTTCCCTTGTGTAACATCTAGCAAAATTGCAGAAATAAAGAAAAAGTATGGATCTAATAATTTTTCATTAGCAACAATATGTTTATTCTAATGGAAGATTTGTTAACCAGCTGTTACACTGTCTCTCATGTATTACACACAAATATATACATGTATGTATATTTGCTTTGGCCTGTGGTATATTTCAAGCAATGAAAATAGGACCAGAGCATCATTCCTAGTCCAATAAACTATGGTTTGCTGCACCAAGATCATAGTATATGAAGTAGATTATTGTTTCTCAGCCTGCTTTCCTCTCACCTGTTCTGAAGATGGCACCTCTTTGCCAATTGATTAAAGCAGGACACTTCTCATAGAAAAACAAGCTAAATTAAATTGGTCTACACTGATAGTAAATTAATTTTTTATCTATAGTAACAGAACAAGTTATTGACCCAAATAATATCAAATAAAGCATGTAACAAGTTCATTGTATCATTTATTTGCATGCAGCATGAAACTAAAAGTTCTAAATTATTCAGTCCAATTTATATCCACTTACCTGGGGGCAAATTAGGGGCATCTACTGTTGGAAGAAACAGCAGCTTTTGCATTTGTTCTGGCTGCTCTCTTATCCATCAGGGATGAGATGGCTTAGTCAGAGATGGATTGGGATCTTTTGTCTTCCTTTCCTGTTTGCTTTTTGCTTCCTCTGTCAGCCACCGATCCCAAAAGCTTTATGGACAAATAAGAAATGTCTGGTTCAGTTAGAATTAATTAAGAGTCTGTTCTCTGTTGTAAAATAAAAATAACCAGGCCATCCTGAACCCCCCTGCTGTCTTCCTCTCTTTTTTAATGAGGGAGGACATTGTTGTAACATGTCTCCCTCCCATCCTTTTCTGTTTTAGATTAGTTTAGAAAGGATCAGGATATATCTATCCAAGAATATATTTCTTTAATAAGTATTCCTCCTGTTGAGGATTCTAAACTTATATTTTGCTTGCAATTTGGTTCTTTCAAACTCACCATCCTAAGATGGGCACCTCCCCTGTGACCAAAGGCTCTAACAGGCCTTTCATTTTAATAATAATATCTCACCATCCATTCCCCTCTAACACTTATTTCTGAATAGCCATGTAAAATAATATTTTTTCCCCTGAATGAAAGAGTAATATGTAAAAAAAATTTTTTTCTAAATGAAACTAATGCTTGTTTCTGGTACTTTTAGTCTCTATTTCCTAGTCTGACTCGCAAAATTTACTGAAGACAAATTAACTTCAGCAGTTGATTAGTCTTGAAGATGCCTTGTTAAGTCATGCAAACTCAAAGACCCAGAAAGAGGGCAGGGGGAAGAAAGATGGAATGAAGACAAGTACTTGCTTCAATACTCTAAAAGTCATACTAAAGAAATAAAGCATGCACAATGATACTTCATATGCAATAGCCACAGTAACTGACTGATAAAATACAGAAAGTGAGAGAAAGAGAGTAACATACTTGTCAGATACTGGCAAAAATCCCTACTTGTATATAAACCCTTGGGGAATTTGTTAAAGAACAGTGTAGTTCAGCTGTGTGAAAATATGCCCCCCTCAGATATTGCCAAGGTCAGAGCAACCTATGGAGAGCTGGTAAGGGAGTGCTGGTCACGCAACATAAACCCAGCAAAGAAACAGTTGAGCTTATTCACACAGTTGTTCCAAGATTACAGAAAACTCCCCATTCCCCCCTTGGATTGTATGATAAATGGCATACTAAAACTTAAAATTCTATCACACAGATCAAGTCAGGAAATTTGTTTAGTGGTGACACCATCTTTTCCCACTGACTGTTGTGGTTAGCTCAGGCCCAGCCTCACATCACTTTTAGATGTGAGAAGATGCTGTCAGCCAGACTCTGGAGTTTGACTCAGAGTCAAAGAATAATAAATGAGTCTGGGAGGATTTTCAAATCCTTAGACTGCTAGCTCTGTGCAAATAGTACACCCTCAAGCATATCAGAGGTCAAAATGAGGCTTTCAGGGGTCCAACTTCCAGCTTTCCCAAAGGAAACAGTTCTCTCGCTTTTTGAAATAGTTGTGTATCCCTTCTGCTGCTTTCGTGCTGCTTTCGTGCTGCTTTGTTTTTCCTTGTTTTCAATCTCTCTGGGTGATCTCACCTCCTAAAGAAACATGTAATGACAACTCCATCTAGCTAATTCATAAAGACAGCAATATTTTCTGCCCTCAATCTGAATGAGCAGCCATGTAGTTCATCAGATTGGACTGTCTGACATCATGAAACCAAGTCAAAATGAGGGCAATGTTTGAACCTTTCCCAGTGTTGCTCCCTCTTGCAGTCCTCAAAGGAGGAGGTATACTCTTTGCAATAGGTTGACAATAGGTTTGGCAAAAAGTGCTTTCCCACATCATAATGGAAAGCCAACATAATCAAGGTATGATTCATAATGTAGTGAGTAGCCCACAATAGGTTTTGCTTCTGCACTTTTTCATTATCAGAAAGGGGTTAACTCAAAGAGTAAGCCTAAGAGTCAATTAACACAGCTGAGGATTCTGGATTCTGGATGTGTGTGGGGCTTCAAGACTATGCTGCTGTCCTTCATGTATGGTATATAAAGCCAATGACTATTGGTAAATTGTCCTTTCAATGGAAGAGTGCATACTCTATATGCAGAGGACCCCAATGTCATGCTCCCTCTGGAGAGTTCTTCATTGAGGGACAAATCAGGTTTACCAATGGAGGATTTACAGCAGGTGTCTGACAGCCAGCCAAGTTCTCCTTTAGTTCTGTAGGTCAGAGTGGGTTCATAGCAGGAAGAAGATCTGGAGGAAAGGCCTCTCAGTCCCAGAGAAAGGTGGTGGCTCGGGCATCTGGCGCAGGCCATTTCCTGCGGACAAAATGAGATGTTGCAATCCAGGATGAGTACAGCTGTGAAATGCTGTCCTTAAATACTGCCTGGGATCTGGGTGTTGGCTGAACATGCCACCTATAAAAGGCAGTTGTGAACATCAGTTACTTGAGATCAACTTCAGACTTCCTTTTTGAGTGCTGGGCTTATTAAAGTGCTGCTGCTGGCCTTATGACCCTTGGACTTATGAACAGCTACTTCCTGGAATCCTGACTCTGATATACAGCTCTTTCTGGCTCTTAATTGTTTGACACTGGTTATCTCTTGCTCCTGACAAAGGTTACTGCTTCTTGGCTTCCAGGTGACAACAGCTTATGGATTCTGGACATCAGAATCTTGTTTAGAGTTGTGGGGCACCCACAATCAGTCTTTGGTGCCTTCAACTAGAAGAATTGGAAAAATGTTATGTGGAAGATGTCTGTCTGAGATCTTGGACAGCTACAGGATTGACCTGCAGTTCTTTTTCATTGGTCCTCAAGATGTTTTCGACTTCAGCTCTGAGAAAACCCTAGCCAGTCTGACAAATGGTTGGGGTTGGGATGCCGAAGTTCACCACATTTGGAGAACTAAAGATTGAGATCCACTGCACTAAACAATAGTGAGTTAATTGAACAAATATCCAACCCACAGTCAGAATCAATACATCAATACAATGTTAATTACATATTTAAAACTGGAGCATAAAGTGCCCTTTCACCAGTGAAATTCAGTATAATTTTGAGGGCATTTTCCTAGGAACAATATGGGGATGGGGACTGATTTCTCTGTCTCACTGTTTCTAAAGTTCTGTTCATTGGAGTTTCACTCTGTGGCAGTGGCCACTGCTGTTGCTGCACAGAATGGTGTGAAGCACTAGGGGTAGGGAAGAGGGAGGGGAAGGAAGAGGAAGCCCACATTGTGATGCCTCCTGATGTAGTATGCACTAATGGTAAAGGATGATGCGTGGTGCAGAGAGAGAGAAAGAGAGAGAGAGAGACAGGAGAAGGAAGAAAAGGAAGACAGCTGTGGTGAAAGAGTAAAAGAAAGAATACACAATCTGAGAGGAGAGGACACACAAACCTATTAAACTTTTAGTCTAAATGTAGTGTAGTGACACTTTTCACTAATTTTTTTGTCTCTGGCCTGACCTGGTAAAAAGCATTGTTCTGTGACCATTAAGCTTTATTTATTTATGCAATTTATATTTTTGCCTTTCCCTCACAAATTGAACTCAAGGCAACCATATAATATGTTCAGGGCTGCATCGCAAAATAGGACATCACTCTCCCAATCCCAGCTTCCTCATGACCTCTGGTGTCTACATAAAACTTTGACATGATGAACCATTTGGTTCTTTTTGTTTGAGTGAAGGACCTGATCTGTATGGAAATTGTGTGGGAATATAAGGAATGGTTATTGTGTGACCACCACTGTGATACCTGAAGTGAGAGGTGTGTGGTTTTCCAACATCTGCTGCACAGTTATGCAAATACATCCAAAGCAATGTGTCAGTGAATAGCCTCATGCAGAAATTAACCATGAAGCTGTAATTGCAAGTTTGGCAATGTTCCTGTGTCTTGAACATAACATTATATGAGTGTATGTCCTGTGTTTTTAATGATAGGCAGCTCACACATGGCCAGGCAGCTTTTGGACATGTAATTGGTTATAACTTAATTGTCATACAGTATTGCAGTTCATGTTGCACATGACAAATTCTGGACTCAGGACAGGACATCAGTGCATCCATGTTTGCCCTGCTTGCATGATTCCCATTACTTTAATTTGATTGTGCACAGCACTAAAAATGCGATTAATTCTCCAAATAATAATAATAACTATTACCTTTGTTTATACTCTGCTTTTTTTCTTGGTTGGGCCTCAAAGCTACTGGAAATGATCCAGAAGTTATCTTTGCTTTTTTCCTGGTTGGGACTCAAAGTGGCTGGAAATTATTCCAAAGTCTTCCAAAATGTTCCTTTTTTTTAATGCTAGGTCTTGCATTTCTTTGGCATGGTTTTATTTTCTAACTAGTCTGATATTTTAAAGAATATCCAAACTAGATTTTAATTGATTGGTTACATTTTTCTTTGCTTTCCAGTAGCTTTGATCAAAGGTTGAAAACAGTCTATAAAATATTCTGTAACATGGTATGCTATAGGAAAATATACAAGCCTGACTTGTCCTTCAAAGGACTGTTTTCAATATTGACAGTGCTAAGAACAATCTCCTTCCCCTATAAAGAGAAATATATCAATACTATGGTCTTGAAAGTTTTTTTTTAAAAAAAAATACAATTGAACTGACAGAATGTGGGTTTATAGCTTTTCTATCACTGCTGTAATCTGCATTCATTTCTCCCTAGCTGCAAAGCTTTATACATCCAAGCTTCTTCTCTTAAAAGCATTTAAATGATTACTTGCACATGTCAGAGTGTGCACTGGAGCAAAATAAAACTTTCCTTTCCTAAATAATATCTCCTGAAAGTAAATATTGCTAAAAATAATTGTGTCTTCCCATGATCCATTTTGTGCACAAATAATAATTCCATCAGATCAATGGATGAGTGATCTCCTTTTAAAACCCCTAAACAACCCTGAAATGAATTCTGACTTCATAAAGTTCACAAAGTTGCAAATGAACTTTAAATTTGAAAAAATAGATGACAGTTCCTTTCCGTGGATGTCATTTTCAAAGCTTTGTGAACATGCTTTGTTAAGAGATTGTGCTTATTTGCAGAGGTTACTTAAAGATCCTTCTTCTGAACAGAAATTAGCTTTCATTTAAATGCAGAAAAAGAAATATCATACCCACAATTGATCTGAGACTTCTTCATCTTAGCTTGTATGCTACAGCATCTTCCTGAATTTAAGAAAGATGTTGATAAATCTGAACAGACTAAAGTATATCAAAACTATATGTTTCCTCGATTCCTATATATTTGGGAAGTCACAAGTGCAAAGTATCTTTAGGACTGTAGCTTAAAGGGCAAAGTAGGTGTGATGTTATTTACATCTTTGGCCATTGTGTAGCTGACTTAAAAAGCTGGCTTAGAAGGAGGGAGAATGAACTGGAATTATTTATTTATTTATACATAGATACATACCCCCATTTTTTTCCTGGTAGGAACTCAGAGTGGCTTACATTATTTTTTAAAAAGGGTAAAAAATCACAGAAGACAAAACTTAAAACATGAATTAAATGATGAAGTAAGAATTATAATAAAGTTAAAATACATAATTAAAACTAAAGCACCCATAAATTCAACACAGCATCTTCAATCAGGCAAGCCATAATCACACATTGAATGCTTCTCAGAATAAAAATATCTTTGCTTGACTGCGGAAAGTAGGGAGGGTGCCAGGCTGCCTTCTCTGGGAAGAGAGTTCCAGAGCTGGGAGTAGCCACTGGGAAGGCCTTCTCCTGTGTTTGTTTATTGTGTGTGTATGTATGCATGTATGTATGTATGTATATATGTATTGTATTTGCATGCCAGCTTTTTCCCGGCATGGGACCCACCTGATGCACCTGTGAAGATGGTGCAAAAGAGAGAAGGGCTTCTCCAGCAGATCTCAAAGCCCAAGCTGGTTTGTAAGGAAGAATACAGTCCTTCAAATAACCTGGATCTGAGCACTTTGAATTGTGGTATGGAGAGAGGGAGGCCAGAATCCTATCGTACAGTTCTGAATGTACAGTTGCTATAGTTGTGGATCTACACCATGAATCTTGGCCCAACCCTTCTGTTCCCCACTCCCTGGAAGCAGTTGCTGCTACTGACAGGGGTTCTGTTCTCCTGTCACTTGGGAATCAGCTGAGTGATGTTCTCACTCCCACTCGTGAGTGATCTCCATTGCGACAGGCAGAAGTATGGTCCCTGTTGCAACATCCCCCTTGTGTGAGAGATTGCACATATGAGGCAGGGGTAGGAATGTCAATCAGCTGCTTCATGGGTGACAAGAGAATGAACCCTCGTCGATTGCAATGGCTGCTTCCTGGTAAATAAGGATTGGGGGACTCTCATGATCCCTTTGCATCCCCTAAACTAGGAAAAACTGTAGGGATCATGAAAACCACACAGTTACAAATGCATAACTCCAGGTTACTCCTTTGTACCTCCCCAACAGGATTCCAGCCATTACTTTAACCCTTTGTTCCCGATCTCAATGAGTATTTTTCTCCCCTTTCCCCACAGACCTGTTATTTGTATTGGTATGAAAGATCCCATTGTGAATTCCAAACATGAAGGGAGGATAATATTCTGACCAAAGATTCCCAAAGTGTTAAAGTCCCCCGATGCCGCTCTCCCAGTCTGATTCTTCACCCCCATCCCATGTCTGCTTCTTATTTCTAACATAAGCTATGGACAGGGCATAGACATGAATGATGTTGTGTCTACTTCAGCCCTTGGAGAAGCCTAGGGTTTAACACAATTTAAAAATCTCCATGCTAAGATAGCTTGAGAATCCACTTAACAAACTTGATATACCAGTATCTGATATCAACAACATCTGCAGTCCCTTTCACAGTAAGGCAAACTCTTGCATTTTTAAAAATTGCATGAGATGTCTCTTAATAGGCACTTAGTTGACTGGTTCTTAAACAGTTATTGAATTATGCCGAAACAGCTGAATTATCATGTCATTAGGTTGGCAATGTCAAGTACAGTTTCAACTGAGGAGGAATATAAAGTAAACAATGAATAACGAATTTAATTATTGCACTTCTACCCTCCTTGGATTTTTAAAAAAGTCTTCTCTCTCTCTGTTTTTGCGATATCACTTAAGAAAAATATCTTTCTGCCTGGATGCTGATGACAAGGGGACTCCATGAGGTATTCCAATTAAGAATCCACCACAGCCTCTGTTTAAACAAACTCTGTTTTTTGTTACCACAAGGACTAATTATGTCCCCACTAATTTTCCCCCTGAAGATTTCTTTTTATTACTTGCTATAACTTAATCATGCACCTACCCAGCTAAGCATTTTAAAATTAATCTAACTGATCAATTATCAAAATATACAAGGATGATTAAAGAAACAGGGTAAAGGAAGCCAGTGCAGAAGGAAACTGTGTGTATGCATATGTGTATATATATATATATGTGTGTGTGTGTGTATGTGTGTAGGGGTGACACCAGATAAATATCCCTTGCATTACTCTTTTGTTTTATAATTAAGTATGGAATATGATAATACAAAACTCTATTTTTAACTCTGTCTTTCAGTGTTTTCTTATGGCAGAACTATAGTGAACTTTTGGGCGAAATTAACTTTGTATTTTTTTTCTCTTACTTTGTGATCACCTGGTCTTATTTTACACTCAAAACAGGGTACTGCACTCAAGGTGAGACCTTTCATTCTATGATCTTACAATTTTGCCCTCAAAAATGAAAGTAAAAGATTTCCTGTCCAGTGCATTCCCAATTCTTCCCCACGGAGAGGATTATTTTCCTAGTAGATTCAAACAGACCAATATTTATGATCTTGGCCTTTATGGTAAACATGTGACTGTTTAAAGGTATATGCAAACTGCACAGTTATGGCAGCTTGATATCAACTTAACTGCTAGGACTCCATCCTATGGAATCTTTCAGTTTGTGTGTGCTGAGAGATGAGAGAGAAGGAAAAGACCCTCTACTGGAGAACTCTAGTGCCTGTCTATAAAGAACTCTATCTCATCCAGCTACAAATCTCAGGATTCTATAGAATGGTATCATGACAGTCAAAGCAATATCCCAGAGCTTTAACTGTGTAGTGCGAATACACCCTCAGTTTGTCATCAGCCCAGCTCATAGATTAAGACATGCTTCCAGTTTGGTGTTTGTTCCAAGTGGCATGATTGGTATCCCAAGTATAATCTGTGGCAAGGATAACCTTATTATGGCTGAACTCTTCCTAGTGAAATTTGGACTAACATGTCAATTTTCCCTTGAATGGATAGGGTACCTTTTAGGCTACCCCAGCTGATTTATACTCTGCTCCTAGAGCATTATAGAACCTTAAGAGTATCTGAATGCTTTTTCTGGCATTTTGGTAGAAAAAGCTGGTGATGTTGAAATGCCTGGAGTGGTCATCAATACAATTATTTCCAAGTATTCTTTCTAATACTCTGAAATCTGCTCTGCTTCCTCGGTACGCTGGAGATCTGTGGGCTCTGAAAAAGCCTGAATGACAACCAGAGCACAGATGGCAGAAGTCTTGCTTTTTGAATACTGGTTGTAGTATATAATTGCAACTATTACATTATTGGTTTAGAAAGCCCTAAACAATCTGCATCAAATTACTCCCAAGGATTGTTTGACTCCCTAAATTCTTGGACATCTAAAACTACAACAGTGTCTGGTCACTGTAGTTATCAGCAAAGCCACCTTGTTGGGACCACATGGCCTGAAGGGCTCAAGGTCTATAGCTGACAAAACCAACCCTGCCCCAAGGAATTCTCTTATATCGGGCACCTAGAGTTTGACTTTTAGGTGCCTGCTTAAGATGTTACTTTTCATTCAGGCTTTTTGTAAAATGTAAGCCACATATTTTTAAGGTGATGCTTGATGTCTGTCATTTTTATAAGCACTTATTAGGGTTTTTTTTTAAAAGTGCTCTACAATTAATTCTGCTCAGAGTTACAATGTTTTAAAGTATTCACCAATTTACATATAACCAGTCAGTTCCATCATAACTGAAAAGGTACTTTGTAATTTAGGCTAAATAGTTATGCTAACAGCACTGTATTGGTACATGGAGACCTAATTGTGGATCATAGCTTCAGTTGAGAGTAGGCTTACCACTTCAGCATCATTCCAGGCCCTGAGGTTTCCAGGCCAAAACCTGAGTCCTAGGGATGGCTCCTGGTGATGTCATTAAGCATTATGCAATAAGCACAAGACATAGTTGTTCACAGCTTGTCACTTAAACACATAGAAAACATATTTTCCTACTTGGAAATTAAGACAGAAATCTTAGCTAAAGGGACTGTTCCCCAATCAAGGTGAAATGAAGGAATTATTCTTTCTTACCTACTTAGGGGTAAAGAACATCCTTGCTTCTATCCAGAAGGTGAGTGAAGAGGAGAGTGGAGGGTGAGCCCTGCCATCAAAAGGACTGACAAGGAAGAAGGAAGCTAATGAATTAGCTAGACAGATCCCCTGTAAAGTCCTTCCAAGCTATAGGAACCAATCAATTAAGTCTTGCAAAGTTGTAGCAAGCTGCTGTTCTACTAGCTGAGCTGGAAGTTTGCGAAACGCCCTTTCTTTTTGTCTGGAGCTGAGCCCACAAAAAACTGGAGACTTCTCAATAGGGACAGAAAGAATATTCAAAAATATTTTTAAAAAGAGTGGAAAAGCATATTTTTCAAGTGTGGATGAGAAGAGTCCTGGGCTGATGATAATCTTCACAGCTCAGAATTTATTCTGTGCAAAATTATGTGCAATATTTGTACGTGGATATTTTGCATAGGAAACAGCAACTTCTGTATGGAAAATAATATTTCAAGGGAGAAATATTAATCCTTGTCCAAAAAAATTGCTGTTTTTGAAAATTTTGTGCAGAATAGGTCCTAAATAGCAAATAGTGTGATTTTTGAAGACTTTCCTGCAGCAGGAAAAAAATGCTAAAATTACTTGTTGCTACCTCTGAGAAAAAACTTTGTGAAGAATTGTATCTCTAACTTTCACCCTTGTCTCCACCCTAGAAATGGTCCATGAATACTGGAGACCTAAGGCCAGGAGCTGAGATTTGGCAAATGTAGCTGAGAGTGAGGCCCTATAATACAAGAAACCTTTCTTTTACTTTTACTATGATAGCCTCCTTCTGTCTGAACACCTGATCATGTCATGCCTTGCTTTGCATGGGGCTTCTGCATGTTGGAGGATTCAAGGAATGATGCCAGTTCACACTGGAGGCTAAGGAATTAGAGCTTCTGCTACTCCTCCCACTACCTATGGCTCAATATATCAATTGTAGTTTCATGTAGGATGAGAGGATAAACTGATGATTATCCTATATTCATATAGGATAAACTGATATATAACATCCACATCTATAAAATGGGAATAATTATACCCCGTGTCATTGAACAGGCAGTATACTTTTGAAATGTTTTTAGAATGGGACTATGATCCCGAACTGAATGAATAGCCTTTTTAAAGTAATTTCTTTAGTGAAACCATACATAGAAGTACTCTTTGCTAAATTGCAAGTCTCTTTGCTGATGTATGACATTGGTGAGTCATCAAAGAAGACTCCCATCAGACAGGTAACATAATGCAGTATGACTAATTTAGCTAACCGATGCACTGGGGTGAGAAGTTAAATCTGTAAACTTCAAATCCAAGCACTCCCCATAGAATAGACGCAAAACAAAGTTCTTAAAGCATCAAAGCTCAGAATGTTGAATCTGAGAAAGACTGCAGTTTCTGTGTTTTTGTAAAAAAGGTCCATGTTTTGTAAAAATGTCACAGGGTTGAGAGTTTTCAGTTTACCTGTTTTTCAGAAAACATTGTCATATTGAGACACTTTTCCTGCATCACAGTCTTTTGGGAAATAAAAACAAACACTTGGATGCATTTTGTGTCATTGCTACCAGTGAAAATATGGGAAGGTCACTGTTATTCAAGGCCAAATATTACTCTGTGCTCCCAAAAAGCTATTTATGATAAATGGAGTTACCTTTATGTGAATTATTCTACAGTCATCAGAAAGTTTCAGGTATTTTTTTTAAAATTTGGGCCTTTTATCCTGTGCCATTGCTTCCAGTCACAACAGGATATATCTGACATATTCTTCCACCACCAACCTGACTTCAGAAAATGCTTAAGTGACTCAGTGTGATGAGACTTGACCGAGTATGAGGGCTAACATACTCTTTGCTTGCTATTGCTAAGTGGAGATACATGTATCAGAGGCATTCACTATACTAGGGCTGGACAATTTCAGCAGATTGAGGGACCACTTTCACTGCAACCTACAAGGAATTGTAAAAATATGTGCTTTTCAAAAAATTCTTCTGATTTTATCAAGGGTTGTCAAAATGGGAGGAGAGAATGCATGCAACCCTTTGATGATGTATAGTCCACCGTTCTCTCAACATAATTGGATTAAGCCTTCTCACTATGGTCTAGATCCAATGTCTCATTTTGATGATGGAAGATGTGTCCACAGGCCTGACAGAAGAGGTAATTCCCTCATAGTCATCCACAGTGTCCCTGAAACCTGTTCTAGAGTGCAGGCAAACATTCGAGAGAAGAAGTCTGCATGAGAGAAAGAAGGAAGAGAAATTTATGTTACACTAGTCAGAAGTAAACTAGCACAATGACAGGTTTTACCTAGTAACTCCACTGTATCAGTGATTAGGATGTGAATTAGACTTTAGTGTGATTAGATTAAGTTTTGTGTACAAAATAAGCACAAATGATAGAGAAATTAAGAAGACTGAAAATGTACAATCTATGTGAAAGTCAGACACCCTCTGCCCTTGCCACATATGTCATTTTGTATTTGAGAGTGAGTAAAAATATTTAATGAAACTCGTTTATCAAGTTAGGATGCTGCATTTGGATATGTCATCTGTGTTCAAAAACAAAGCATACATCTACAGACTCATTTATTTCACTATTGCCAATACCTTTCAGAAAAGAGGAGGCTCTCATAGAATCTGTACATTTATTCTGTTAGCCTTTCAAATGTAAAAGATGGTGGGAGAAAGATATATTTTCAAAGTGCACATTTCCACTGAGAAAGGAGGAATATATTAGTAATGCATAAATATTCTGCTGAGAAAGGAGGAATAGGTGAGTAATATATACCCCATATGCATATAGTGCCAACACATCTCTAAAGACCATGGAGATAACAGTTTCCATCTATATTAGGCAGACCAGAAGGAGACCAGAAAGGAGACTGGGTATTTATTTCCAACCAAGAATGGGGATCGGTTGAAAAATATCAGGTGATAAGAGAAAAGCTTGATTATTCAAGAAAGCTGTTGCTTAAAATTAGGTTTTTGAAAGGCAGTTTGGGGAATGATGGCAATCTATGCTCTCCTGCTACCTGAAACGGGAAGTGAAACACCACCACTGCCCATCACTATGAAGGTGCTGCCTTCATCATGGTCTGCCATCCAGTCACTCTTGTATGCCTTGCTGTCACCAACACTGAAGATAAGACAAGAGGGAGAGCATTGTGGAGATGAATGCCAGCAACAATAAGTGGCCCTCAAAGCCAGACATTTGGGAACTTGTGGGGGCAGGTGTCCTGGTGAGTGGCCATTCACACCTCCTTGGCTTTCTTCTGCCTGAGGCTGACACATCCCTGTACCAAATAGGAGGACCAGCTCTCTTTGGGAAGCAGCAGCAGCTGAAAGACAGGATTTTTTTCTCAGCCTAGAGGTGTTTTTATACTCCAGTTCAGAAACTGTGCTGTCTGCAATCCCCTCCCCCATTTACATTGTACTACTGTGGAGAACAGTGGTTGCTGTATCCACAACAGCAAGTCCCTGGCCACTCTCATTCCTCTCCCTCACCCTGCCCTGCCATCACTGAATGGTCTGTTTTTTTAAACACCCCCACACATTTTAAACAAATTTCTGAGTTGCTATGTTCATGCGTAGGTATGTATGTTCATTGATATGTGAGGGGGAAAAAGTCTTGACAGTCCATTTCCAGATCCACTCTCTTCCCGCTGTCTGTTTTATGCATGAAGACAATAATGATGGCAGCCTGTTCTTTGATGGGCGGAGAAATATAGGGACAGAAATGACCGAAGGGACTGCCGGGGAATGCCCATAGCTGGCCAATTTTGCAATGTGAATCAATGCTATGCTTCTGCGTGTAGGTGAAAACCGAAGCAGAACCGGTTTGGGAGATTTACATTGGAGTTTTTCTGGTTTTCACATACAGTGGTTTTGCATTGCAGTGAACCGTTCTGGGAGCTGAAAACATGCAAAACTATGAGAAAAATTATGACGCTAAAACAGTTCAACATCCAGATGTGAGGGTGAGGATTCAACACTACTATGATGTATCAACCTCGTGTGGAAATAGCCATAGAAAGGCACCAGAGTCAGAGTATTTAAGTTTCTTTTGCAATAAGAATTTGGGAACATTCACAAATTTCTTATTCAAGATGAAAAGATCCTGACATTTTTAAAATATGGGAGAAACCAAAATTATCAAGGTTGACTGTCATCTAAACTGAAAGCTTTGAGCACATATCTTATGAAAATCTGGAATTTAATTTCCTCTCTGGCTTTGTTAATGCTGAATTAGGCTGGCCACCTGTTTTTATGCCAAGACTCTCCATATTTTGAACATCTATATGAACAACAAGTAGACCTTTATCCATCCCCTGGTGAGAATAGCTGTATGTATTAAATTTGGCTGGTCACAATGGGGGGGGTCATTTCAGTTCATTTTAAAATAATTTAACAATTTTCACAAATGTTTTCACATTATGGGCCGAAAGAACTTGAAAACTGACCAAAAAAGATCCAGTGCAAAAGAAAGCAAAGCTGACACATTTTCTTCTCCTTGCTCTCAGCTTAGACTAAAAGAATCCATGCCTGAATTTTAAAGCAGTCAGACAATGGATATACACTGCAGAGAAATTCCCTGAAGAGATCTTGAAAGAATAGGCCAGTGTTACAAAAGGACACATGTCTCTCTGCTTGTTGTGACACACACTGTGATGTGGATTTTGAATAGGTTGTTCAGGATGAGTAGTGGGCAGACCTGCCATCCAAGAGATTGCGGTAGATAGCATTTTGGTTCTCTTCTCTCCTTAATCCTACTATTTTTAGCCTCAAAGATTAATAGGAAATGAGAGGATCTTTCCTCTTGAATAGTAGGATATGTCCAACTCCAGTCCCTCATTCTAACCATTAAGAAGACTTGGTAGCATAAACTTCATTCTCCTTGTAGTTTCACTCTCTCTTCTTGACACTTCTCCATAAATAAGTTCTCTTTCTAGCTTATCTGTGATTAGACTGAATGGCTGATTTAGAAGCGTCTTACCATGGACTGTATTTTTTGCTGTCACTCTTTTAATCACTTTGTATATGTCCCCCCGCCCTCGCTTTTAAGGAAGGAGGCACAATGGAGGAAATAACTTGACTTGGCTATTGCTTTCCATATATTCAGGCTATGATCTGTTTCTGAAGCTGAAAAATCAATCATCATCCCCAGGCCTGACAGAACATCCTAAGAGACTGTAGCTGATTTTCACTTTTCTAATGTTGCAAAGATTTTTGATTTGAAGCAAGATATTTCAGTCTCAAAGACTAAAGTGTGGATTGTATTTCACACAGAAAATAAGCTCTGTTCACACAGAGTGAAGAGGAGAACTTAAACTAATATAGAATGTTCATTCGTTTTACAGTTTGAAAGATAAATCTGTTTACTTGAATCAATTAATTATTTTAATTTCTCCTTCACAAATACCACTTTTTAAAATATAACACAGAAACCCCACATTACTGTTATTTGTTGTCCCAGTTTCCTGCTTTTAAGGCAGCCTTGTTTGCTTGATCACCTGTGGTGAGTGGCAATCTCATCTGGTTGACCAGGTACACCTTAAATGTTGTAGTGAAGTTGCTATTGTCCTTAGATAACTCATGTCACTGGAGTGGTTAGAGCTGTCCTGCTGGTTGTGATGCCAACTGCATGTTCAGCAGTGATGTAAACTCAAGTTGACTGACTCAGACTCAAGTCAGACTTAAGTTGCTTCAGTGACTTGACTCGGCAATAAATAATGCACTGACTCCACTTGAGACTTGTGTATTTTTAGTGAGTGACTGGCTGCCCTTGGTTCAGTAACATAACACATTCATCCAGAAACCTTATGACTTTGAACAATATTTCCATCTCTTTTTGCCCACCATTCACATGACAATATGTCTCAAGTCCAGTGTGGGTGCATTTCTCAGGGGGAACAGCAAATGGATTAGGCAGTGGGCTTGAGGTGAGATTGAAGTCTGCTCAGCAGCCTGTCCCCACTGCCCATCAGAGAAGTCCTTTAAAACTTTTCCTAAAAGCAGGACTTGCCCCCAGGGTGCAGGGTTCATTTCTCAGAGGGGAACAGCAAATGTGTTTGGCAACAGTCTCGAGGAGATAGGATCCTTCTTTCTAAGGCTTTGGAAGTTTCCAAAATGGGAAGAAAGAAGGATCCTGTTCCCCATGCCCAAAGCTGCAGAGGGCAAAATCACAAATGTGAAGGGCCAATGCTACATAAATTGTTAAAACTGACTTTATTCAACTGACTCCACCTCTTCTACTTTCCTCTCCTCCTGCCTAGTTAATTTAGTGCAAAATGCTTTTGCACTTTGAACTTAGTTTGCAGCAACTGAAGTAAGCTGAAGGCAAAGGGGTAAAGTGGGAAGAAAGATAAAGTGGGACATTTTAAAAGCAGCTGAAAAGTGGGATGAGAGAGGATTGATTGGGACTGTCTCCCAAACTGGGACAGTCGCAGGCATCTGATGTATGCTGAGGAGATAAACTTGAGTCTGGAATACCAAAGGAGGATACAGAACTAGCAGCTTCTCTTCCTACACAATTTCCCCCTGGGTTGTTTCTCCTAAGGAAATGTATCTGTTGTTACATACATAGAAAAAAACTTTAATTTGATAAAGCAGAAGCCACTTTTCTATGAAATATTTAGAGTTTCAGAAATGCACAAAAAATTTGATGTTCCAGTTTTATGTAAAAAAAGTAGTTTCTTTTTCTGAAGGAGGCTGGTAACACAACAGGAAAAGGTGTGAGAGAGAATGTATCTTTATTTGTATGCAGATGTGTGCATGTATGCATGCACACATCTGTAGAACCTGCTTAGTGAGAAATTGGTGGTGCTTACTGATTCCTCTCCACTTTATTAAAGCAACTCTAAAAAAGACTTCTACAAAAGTTAAGTATTCATTTAAAGCAGCAATTTTCAATCTTTGGGCATTCAAATGTTTAGAACTCCATAGCCCAGAAGCTTTAGGCAGCATGACCAATAGGCAAGGATTCTGAGAGTTGAAGTCAAAGCACTTGGAGAAGCATGGATTGAAGGGGAGCACAAGGTTCTCTTGTCTGTAAGAGAACACTAGAATCTGCTTAGTAGCACTCTTAATATTTATAAAGTATATACCTTAATTTCTAAAATGCTTTGCAGTCTTTACTGTGCTCACTGACAGTAATGATTCATTGGAATACATTCTGCCTTTTCTTTGCTGTTCATTCCCATTTACTCTCATTTTCTATGCATGCTGTATATGTGCTTGCCTGCTAACTGTTCTGCAGTATCTCTGCCATGTAGTAGAGCTGAAAAAGGACATCTTTTTAATTTGGTTGTGCCAGTATGATTGAGGAGTCCTTTGAGTATTATGTGGTTTGAACTTGGGTGGCTCCAAGCATCTGGATAATAGATGGTGAAAGATTTCAGGTACAATAGGGTAAATGGCCCAGAGGTGCATCATATTGGAATGAAAGACCGCAACAGACATCAAATATTCAGCAGCAAGTATTTTCACACCATAGCGGCTTCCTCGAGCCTTGTTAACACATTATATTTTTATCCATTCTGCTTCTGATTTGGGCCTGCACTCTCTTCCTATTGATGATGATTAGGAAAGACAGTACCCATCACTCTGAATACAGTGTGGTTTACAAGCTCCCAAGTGTGAATGTTCCTATAAGAGGGTAAAAGTTGCAGTGTTGGAGCTTTGAATTGTTGCTGCAAGGCCCAACTCTAAAGAACTTCAGAGTGATTCAACAACAGGTACTGAAATGGGGTATTATTTTAAGTTAGGACTGGTGTTCTTTAACTCATTCATAAATGAACTGAAATTAGAAATGAAGACAGTAAAGTCCCCAAGTTTGTGGACAATATGATTCAAGATGGTGAAAATGCAAATCAGGGTTGCAGATTGGGATGTGTGTCCAGGGATGAGCTTCTGCTGGTTGAAAAGTAGAATCTGGAAGAATCAGGAGGGTCCCCATCCCCCTATCTGTTGCAGCCCTTTGTGCCTCCCAGAAAACTGCCCCAGGAGGCTTGGAAACTCCCTGGCGAGGGGAGAGGATATGAGAAGACAGTTAAATTATGCTGACACTGCAATACCAGTATAATGTTGGATTTTGGCCTGGACCTTAACCCTTAGCCTCCAAAAAGTGCCTTTTTGTTCCAACAAGAGCTTTCCTCTAACTCCAGCAGGTGTGTTTGTGTTCAGTTGTGGTACTATGTAATCTCAACCACATGAAGATGTATAAGTGATGAAAATGTAGATCCTGACTCTCGAATCAAGGTTCAGCATGAGAGACTTGCTTTAGACTTATGCCAAGACTTAAACCTAAGATTGGATGAAATAATATAAGCCTTAGATAGAGAAAGAATAAATTGGTTAGGTTAACCTAATTAATCTTTGACTGACAACTGTTATGATAGCTGATAAAACCAGGATGTAGGCATAGAGAGAAAGAAAAGGAGGTAGATAAGCTTCTGACCTACTTTCTCACAAACAATGGGCTACTATGGAGGAATTTGTACTCCAAGACAAAATAACAAAGGGGGTTCCAGTTTGATCTTGTTTTGTTTTGATGTTCATGTAGAACTGGTTGCTCTTTGATGTCTTTTCATTTAACCTGCTTCTTGTAACTATACAAGTTGTTAAACTATTGCCTGGTAATGGATGCTCTGCCAAGAAGCAATATCCTAAAACTTGATTCAGTCCGTACTTTGCTTGAGTGTGAAGGTTAGCAAAGTCCAAAGTGGTTTACTTATGAGCAGATCAGTTGTTAGGATTACAGCATGTACCCTGGGAGCAGGAGCCTAGGCTGGTCTTGCTGATGTTGTTGTTAACTGCCATCAAGTTGATATCAGCTTATGGTGACCCTATGGATAAGAGACCTCAAAGTCATCCTGTCCTCAACTGACTTGTTCAGGTCTTGCAGATTCAGGACATGTCTTTCTTGATTGAGTTGATCCATCTGTAATGTGGTCTTCCTCTTGCCTTTTACTTTCCCAGGCATCATTGTCTTTTTTAGGGAGACTTCAGGCTTGATACAAGCTAATCCTGTTAAGTGCAAGGGGGCTTATTTTTCCAGTTGAGTGTGGATAAGATTCAAATGCACCCTGCACACAAGACCTAAGGTAGTGATGTGGAGATGCATTTCTGGTGCTCAGGATTCTCTGAATTGTGAGAGAGACTGATTTCTATTGTCAGCCATGGCACTTTAGTCATGGTCACAGAGAAAAGAGAGAGATTGCTTTGGCTTTGGAAAAGGAAATCCCATTGTGCAGGGAGACTTATTGCAAGGCTAGATGGCGATAAGATTCCAATCCTCTCTACTCAGAAGTAAGAAATGTGGAGTCTTGCTGCAGCTAACAATGTAATCGTAAGTAGGTTTACTCAGCAATAGGTTTAGTTCAGACTTGTGCCTGTAAGTCTGTGGAATTCTCAATATAGAACAGTGGCCTCAAAAGTTTGGAAAAGATTTCTGAAGAAATACCTGGATTTGGCAGGGAGGCACTTGTGTCTGTTAAGGCCTCAACATATAGACAGTCTATGAAAGTTACAGGCACCACTGAGTGGCTTCATATAACACACTATGCAAATAGCGTTAGCACTATAATTTGAACAAATATTCTCTGGGGATTTTCAGCTTCCCATTCTTTGGGAATTTACCAGGAATTCTTTGATTTCCCTGTGAAGGACAAGCCAGTTGAAATATCTCACTAGGCACAGAGCAGCAAGAAGAAGAATAAAATTTCCCACCCCAGGAGAAATTTACATCTCTAACATGAGGTGAGGGAGGGGAAATCTTATGTAAGATCTAAGCTTCATCCAGCTCAAGGACACAACCACAGTATGAACACAAAATTGTGCCAACCTCCAACACTTTTAGGTTACAAAGGGTTTGGGTTCTGCAGTATTTCAACTGGCCTACTGTTGGCTCAGGTGGCCCTTGGGAATTGTTCCAATGAGAATTGTACTCTAAGGAACTTGCTTCACTCTCTTTACTATTGAATGGCTTACTTCAGTTGCTGTAAACTGAGTTCAAACTGCACAAATAGTTTGTATTCAATTATCTTAGGAGTAGGAGAGGAGAAGAAGGGAGGAAACCTGCCCAGTAGGCTCAGGAAAAAGAAATTGCCACAGCCTATCCTAGCTTGTATTCTTCCTCATTGATAAATTTTGCCCTCCTGACCATACTCTGATATTACTTGGCCACACATGTCCTGGTTTGCATCTGCTAGAGGTTATATAATTCAGGGTTGGTTGAAGGATGGCTCGTAGACTACATACAGGTCCCTTTCCTAGATGCCCAATGCAAACCAGATGGCTCCTGAAGAGCTTTCGTTCCCTTCTAAAGGTTTTATTTTGGGGGGAAAATGTAATTTTTGTTTACATTGATAGCTATCAGAAAAGTTCTTCTTTTGTCTGCTTTGAACCCTGTGACTAACACTTGAGGCATCTGACAATTAAAATATAATATTTTTTATCAAAATGCCTGGCCCACACGTTCTGTAGGAGGTGTGACAGAAATTTTGCCTTGTCATTTTGCTCTTCTTTTCTCATGGCTTTAGGCCCAAGTGAACTTTTTTTTTCCATAATAAGTTTACTTTCTGCTTTGAAAAAGGCCTTTCCTAGTCTTAAAACACACCAGGGTGGGGACATGTCAAAAATTGTCCCCATGCCTTTTGGGGAGCTCTGAGGGGCATTCTAAGTTTGAATTCTGAATTTCTTCAAAAGTTTGAGTTAAATTTCCCCCTTCTCAAGATAAAGGGAACCAGAGTGCAGTCCCTGGACCTCCAGTACTTGCCCATCCAAGCCCTAATATTAGCTCTTACATTACTGCACGTCCCTTAAAATGAACAAATATAACTTCCCTCTCTTCACTTGTACATGCACATTCATGATTTCTGAACAGGGTTCCACTGTACAATGTGTAAGTGAAATAGCCCAAATTAACTATTTGTTAAAAACATTGATTAAAATACTTCTCAAACAATCATACTTAAGGTTCTCAGGGAATGAGTTGGGTTGTAGCTACGGATCTTTGCCTCTAGTCATCAAAGCATGCTTTTCTTGCAATTTGATATGCAAGAGAGGATGTTCAACCTTTTCGATTTTGACAGTTGCCCTTACATTGGTAGAGGATTGAAAAGTCCTTCTTCTCTATGCTTTGAACCTTGTAACCAACACGCAAGACCTCCTATAAAGAAGAAAGTTACCCCAAACAGAGATTTCAGTGGAAGTGAACAAAGATCCTGATTATACCTTCCCTTTCTTCCAGCCTTTTCACAGCAGGATAGTTTTCTGGCTTGAGATTATTCCCTTTATAGCTAGTATGACTCATAAAGTTAAGATCTAGTTCAAGATATCATACTATTTTGGAGGAGTGTCTTACTGAGTAGAGATGTCCCCAAATTCACCCCCCCACACACACACACACCATTGGCAGATAGCAGATTTCAGAGGTCATTTTTATTGGGCTGAATATCCTGCACACATATGGCCTTGTGAGTCCATTTATGTCATTTACAAAACAGGAGAATTTTCTGTGACATCTAAGATTGGGTGGATTCTACCATTTTTAAAGGTGGGCAGGCTAAAGTGAGGTTTCCAAGGCTTTTATTTTGTTCACACACAGTGTGCACACACAAGGAGAAAGAGAGAGAATGAGAGGGAGAGGGAGAAAGAGAAAGATTTGTTGCTATTTGAAGTGGCAGTAGAATGATGCTACTTGTCACATAACCTTGTTATTCCACAGAAAGTTGAAAAGATATAGCTAAAGAAGGAAATTGGTAGTCAGCCACTACCAATAAGCTCCATATCTTGTGAACAATTATTGTCCCCTGAAATTGCCCTCAATTTTCATCCCCCCACCCAAATTTCATCCCCGGTTTCAAGCTAAAATTTTTCATGTCATAATTTTAATCTCAACACAGAATATCACATGTTGTTTTCTGCCCTTTTTAAACTTACACCTATCAGCTATAATCATATTATCTTTGTATATTTGTTCCATATGTAAACATACAATAAAAACATGAGAAACTCTCCTTCAATTTTTTTAAAACCCACAGTTGTATGAGAAAGGGAAAGCAAAATCTGTCTAAATAACAATTCTGTGTTAGAATTAGGAATGTGGTATATTCTCATAATTGCAAATTTAATTATTCAGTTAACCCCTAATCTGAAGGGTGGCATTTGAAATCATAATTCATAATATTTTTAGATATAATTATGAACACATAGAAATGTATTCACAAATAGCCTTCACCTTGGGGAACTGTCTGGAAAATATAATCACATGAATGGAGGGAGACAAAGTATAGTGAACATGCATATGCTTCATAGTTCTTGCATGTTGGAAAGGAATTTTTAGTAGATACATGCCCAGAACACCAATTGAAATGAAAATGGAGGCATTCCGCTATAAAACTGTCATTGTCACTGAATGGTACAGAAGGCAGAGCAAAAGATAATCCCAAAGCTCCAAGAAGACACAGCAATAGTGGATATACTTTCCAAGCGAAATGAAAGATACTGGCCTAAGTGGTTAGTCCCAGCTCTGATTGACCCACTGAGTCAATTGTTGAATGGTGAAGCAGCATGTCAGCAAATCCCATTGATTCAATGTGTCTACTTTATGATATGACTAACAATGGGATCTGGGCCAGTAAACTGAGTGGATGGTTTAAGCCGTCTTGGTAGCTCTTGGCAGCTGTATTAAAAAGTGCAACATACAAGGTTTTAGAAAATCTTCCCTAAATTTTGACTATTGTGTACATAGACCTAAAGGGATGGAGGGAGGATCAGATCTATTTTTAGATGCCAATTAGGTTGTGTTTGCACACAGCTTTGAACACTGGGAACACTTTCCAATCTACATTCTAGGTCTTAATAAGAAGCGATAAAAAAAAAAATGAAGCTTGCTTTTCTCTTTGAGTTTTGCTGCTTACCACAGTGTCAGCTGCTTTAATTATTTCTATTTAATTACATCCTAGCATTTGAACTATCCTCATTAACCTTCATCAGAGTAAGTCATTCAGGATAACACAGTTCATGGAGCCAACATCTTGTGCAAATCTATTTTTTTTCTTTCCTTTCCTCCCTTTCTTTTCCTGCATCCCTCAGATTCATTAATTGAATGTTAGAGCACTGGGCCATTTAGGTATTCAAATCATGAAGCACTGTGGGTAGCATGAGGCTGAAATGGCTCAGTAGCCCCCATATTCTCTTCTTCATGGTTCATTTGCATTTTGCAGAAGAGATTGCAAAAAGGAGGCGTTGGGAAAAAAACACTTCAGCTGACATCAGCAGGACATAAAGGACAAATGTTTACTTTGAGCAAGTCATTAATATGTCACTGTTGCCTTGCTAGCTGAAGTGATAGTAGCTAGCACTGAGACAGAAGAGTAGGAGAAAGACAGCTGGACTTTTCTGGTGTCATACTGAATCCACTTACTTATGTTGCCTGTGTAAAGATAGAAAGGAAGAGGCTGAGATTCAGTGCACCTGCTGGCAGAGTGGAATCCCTGGTGATTTGGGGATGATGGCTTTTTGTCCTCCAGGTGCAGAAAGGCGGCAAACTTGAAATCGATCTAGCTGTCTGTGCACACTTAGAGAAAGAGAAGCAGCAACCATCACCTCTCCCCCAGTTGAGGGTAGAAGCTGCTCCTTCTCTCTCATCTCTCTAAAAACAGCTGGATGTCTCCCAGGTGCACCCTCATGGTCAGTCACTGACTGGGGAAGAGGTACTACACTTAGGAGTGACTTGTGGAAGAAAGGATGTTGCCATCCACAATACGCCAGGCTGGTCTAGTCGGGTTATTTCACAAAAAACACGTACAGGCTGGGTAGATGCTAGAGAGAGAGCAACCAATTTTTCTGCATTCCAAATAATGAAGCAGATTAGCTGATTTGGATAAATCTGAATTAATTCTGGATCAGAATAAAAGGGACTGATTCCATTCTGTGGCTGAATGGACAAAGTACTTCAGATCAACCTGGAGATTCATATGTTGAAAATAAGTGGGGAAAACTCAGTTATCTCCAACATGCATCTCATAGGATCACTTAAGGTGATGGAAGGGAAAGGAAGGCAACAATGGTTGTTTTCCCCCCCCTTTTTGGGTTCAGAACTGTGTCCAGACACTTCTCGAGTGCTCTATCTTTCCCCCACTTCTCTGTACCAAATTTTGGTATATTACAACCACTATACTGCACAAGGCTTTTAAACAATACTGTTTTGCAAGTATTTATCTTTCAGTTATTATACAAGTTAGATAATCTGACATTTGACGTTGAACAAAGAAAAAAAAGTAACTTTAGGATGAGGAGGAGGATGTATACATGATGCCAAGATGTAAATACTTCGATAGTAACACTGTTGATAAGAATGAACAAACATTACACTGTTCTAGCATTCTGCTATTGCCACTGTGTTCAATATGAAATGGTCCCAGTGTACAATGTGGTCTGTGTAGTCACCCTTCTATCTCTTCATATCATGTGGTGCTATTTTTTCACTCGTCACAGTTTGATGGGAAAGCTTTTTATAACCTGATCATAAGAGACCGCCAGTCTCTTCAACATTTGGGAAAGCACTGTAGGTAATATCAGCAGATCTTCAGCTATAGGCCCTGGTGTAAAGCTGTTGTAGCCTATGTAACTACTCTGTGTAAATGGGTAAACAACAGCCCATCACCTGAGATGTGGGAATCATTCCTTCCACAGATTACTTTTATGCTCTCGTTTGCACAGTCCTGTGTGTTTCATTCTGGCTTCTGCACAAGTGAAGTGTTAACCCGTGACCCTTTCTCTGCGAAAACCCCTTAGACAATTTCAAGAGGCTCTATCGAAGTTACTCCCTCTCACCCCCGCCCCATATGTGACTGTCATTTCCTTTCTTTTCTTGAAATCTGTACAGTCCTTTCTCCCTAACAGAAGCTCTTATAAAACAGTTATTCCTGAAGTTGGAAGCAAAAGCGACAAGGAAAAATGAAAGAGCTGTAAATAGTGTAAAGAAAATGACAGCCTGTTTTGTGTCACTAACACTGAAAAACAGGTCACCTGTCTGAGGCACTTGCAGCTTTATTGCTATTGCTCTGTATTTTGTACTTTCTGATTTGTGTTTACCTTGATTTAGCTGAAGGAGCAACATACTTTGCCTCCCCCCTCCCACCGCAGCAATCACGATCCAATAATGCCACATTTATCGGAGAGAAAATGAGATAATCATCATATGTCTCAGTATTATAGGAAGGGCAAATTAGATTTGCTCTAAACCAATAGCATTTTATGGCTACTTTTTATGCTCTGTAAATAGGAAAGGGACAGATAGCAAAAATTACTTTACAAAAAAAGAAAAACCATTCTAAGTCAGCGGTGGGGGAGAGAGTAGGCAACCTTCAGATCTGAACCTTGTGTAAGAATAAAGTAAAACCAAACCAAACCAGAAAAGCCTCAATATTTTCTTATTTTTATGAATACAGCTGTCCCATTTGCTTACTTATTTATATTATTAATTAAACTTAGTTCTGTATAGAGTATTTCCACATGCCCTATTCCAAAAGCTGAGAGTCAGTCACAGAACATAAAAAACAAATAAATAAAATATCTCTTAAAAACAGATGATCAGGAGGCCTATTCTGCACCCACAGTGGGATGAATATGTAGATCATAGTATTATTATTATTATTATTATTATTATTATTATTATTATTATTATTATTATTATTATTAAATATGGCTTGGGGGAGTGCCTAGGATTTTCCCACTTTTGTGGGAGTCCTGCTCCGCTAATCCCAGTCAATTTGGAGGGATGACTGTAGTTAAGACTGGAGAGTTATGGAGTTAACTCTTGTTTCTCTGGTTTCTACTGCTGTAGTCAACATTGCTGCAGCCAGCATGGTGCAGTAGCCCTGGACTCCGGTCCTAGGAACCAGGGTTTGATTCCAGGCTCAGCCAGGGAAACCTTCTGGGTGACCTTGGGCACATAATACACTCCTAACTCCCAGGAAAACCCAGTGATAGGATCACCTGGGGGTTGCCATGCGTTGGGAATGACTTAAAGGCATACAACAACAAAGTCTATAATGCTGCAAAAAAACCCCCAAAAAACAACAGAAATGTTTACATAAATAGACAAGCAGAGAAAATAGGTTTGTATACCTTTTGGATGATGCACACTGCACTCATCATTCATGTGGTGTGGATCTGAATACAAGAAATTTAGCATCATATTCCTTATCAGTTTAGAAGCTTACTAGAGATACTTACTGGATATATAGTCTATGGCCATTTCCACACGGGGTGAGGGAACGGCCCCATGACGCTCGTTACTGGACTTCTTGGCTCTCCAGTCCGGTCCACGCCACTCCGGAGCAGTGTGTGCTCGTTGATATGGACTGCTCCGGCGTCCCAAATGGCGGCTTCTGGTTGGTCAAGGGTCTCAAGCAACCACTGAAGCTCGCCAGCCTAAAGCCGGCCCCCGGCAGATTGCAGGCTTGCATTGGGGCAAGCCTGTGAATCTGCATAAGGGAGCAGGATCGCACTGGCGCGCTCCGTGCTTTTGAGAGACCTCTTTTTAGCGGTCTTTCAAAAGCATGCTGGACGACCACTTGGGGTCGTTCCAGAGCGGGCTGAGGTGTGTATCTACATTAAGTAGGTCCAACCCAGTCTGCTCCCAGGTGCAGACGTCCTCCCTGGAGGACGCTCTGCCCCGTTTTAAAAACCCCGTGTGGAAATGGCCTATATCTACCTTACTGTGCTATATGCATGCTAGGCTAAAATAAGCAGAGCAAGTTTATGCAAAGCAGAACAGGCTTCCTGATCATGCCTGTAGTTACTGCACAGAGAAGAGGATTTGGCAAGCTCATTTACTTCCAGAGGGACATGACAATGCCTGTTATTTCGTAAAACACTAATTCTGCATAACTGCTAAGATACATGAGCCCTGCTTTCCTTCTCACTTGAGCTCTGTTGAGGAAGGGCCAGTGCAGTCACTTAAATTCCAAGAAACAAAGGCCATTTCTGCACTAAACTGTTATAGTACTATTATTTCACTTTCAACATCCTATGGAATCCTGGGGTTTGCCCTTTGGGGGGGCTGAAAGGCCCCTCCCTAGACTGCAAACCCCAGGATTCTATAGGATGTTGAAAGTGGAATAATAGCACTATAATAGTCTAGTGCAGAAATGGTCTAAGTTGTTTGCTCCTTTGTTTTGTGGACACCAATGGTGTGGCAGCTTCTTTGCTGGAATCAGATCCTTGGTGCAGGGGCAATGGTGTCATTGGCAGTCCAAAACTTCTGGTAGCCACATTTTTTGTTAAATTTGAAGGGCAGTTTCCTTTTGCTTGCCCCCACTTATCTCACTTTCTTTTTGTGTGTCTATGCATGCAAACATCCAGCAGAAAAGGAACCACTCTGAGGCTATAGTGTAGCCTAAACAGTACAGTAGAACTTCTTCAGAAGCTTGTCATTTTTAGCAGTTTGTCTGGATTTAAGGGTCCCTTATCCTACACCTTGCAGGCTCAACCATTGTTAAGCTTTCTTTGTGAAGCTGCAGTTCTAAAAGGGCACAGGGCAGCCAGTTTTGCAGAACTTGAAATAATCTAGCTTCTCTGGTGCTTCTAAAGATGTTGTGTTGGGGAAAAAAAATTATACACTTTAATAGAAATACTTTTCCCTTCATTAAATTAAATCTCTAAAGCCCAATAGCATTTCCAGTGCTTATGTGAAAATGCCAGTGGGGATTGGAGATTAAAAGCGGTATTTTTATACAAGTCAATGAAGATCTCAATAGGAAAGAACACTCTTCAAATATA
The DNA here is from genome assembly GCA_948474755.1 of Ctenosaura bakeri. Taxonomy (NCBI): domain Eukaryota; kingdom Metazoa; phylum Chordata; class Lepidosauria; order Squamata; family Iguanidae; genus Ctenosaura; species Ctenosaura bakeri. The sequence goes on from CAOLHI010000984.1 coordinate 243,517, forward strand.
AATTGCTCTAGTGTTAGAAAAGACAGCTTAAAAAAAAACACCTTAGGTCCTTGATAATGTGGTTTTTCAGCTTTGTTATGATAATGTTTGTATACATATATCTGATATGAGGCTGTTAAACGTTAGCTCCCCATTTAATGACGTCTTATCAATTGTCCCAATTTTATTATAGAGATATGCCTAGATACTCAGATTTCACTTGCATTTTCATCATAAACACAAACTGTTGACCTATCTGCATTCAGCTGAAGTACTGAATTCTCAGTCAAAGAATAGGAATATGAAATATTTTCTGTGTACTGGGTTATGCAGACTTCATTTCATGACATATTGTCACCAAACCATCAAAGGTCATCTTTTCCTCATGACCCTGAGAGGTGACCCAGCATCATTTAAATGGAAAACAATAGAACCTGTCTCTTCAGCAAAGCTGTTAGAAACTTTTGTGTCTTTTTTTCTTCTAATGTCTCCTGTCTGCTCAGGGAACAAATCCTGATGTCTAATTTTTCAGAACTCTCTGTTAGAAGACTGTAAGCAAACAAAAGCATGTGAATAGATTCTTAGTGTTAGTACTTTTCCCCCAATCAGATTAAGAAATGCTTTAAATATTCTTATTTCATCAAGTAATTCATCAAAGCTTCATGCCTATTGGTGTTGATGGTTACATTCTTAATCTTCAGAAATACTGGTGTAGTTAATTTACATTGTATGCATCTCAAGGTAGGATACTCACTTTCTATTTTCCTCTCTATCATAACTGTTTTTCTTCTTGTTGTTCCCTACCACTACTATACTGGCACTACAGTCCAAAATGGGTGCATTCTTTGATGCCAAGAATGACAAATTGCTTCCCAATGAGAATCTGATATATATTTAAAATATAGGGCAAAAATTAAACTTCTGCTTGCTAAAAGCCATGGTGAGCCTGAGGTGGGCTGTTATGTCTCACTGTGGGAAAAGGAAGCTTTTCATGGATTTAAACTGTGCTGAGAAATCATTAACATTCTTCTGCTGTATTGTATAGCATGCAGATTTCTTTGGCTCACGAGAACGGCTTTACAAAGAGAGAACAAAATTAACAAGAACGGAGACACTTATGTCCACACAGCTGAAGTGTAATAGCTTTATTACAAGGTTTATGAATGGAAACACAATAGGATAAGGGATTGTACAAGTCAAAGACAAGGCTAAACTAAACCAATATTCCTTTAACTATTATTTATAGCTCCTAGTTTATGGGCAGGATTATACACTCCCTCCAAGTGAAAATCAAGTGAAATCAGTCCTGAAAATGATCTCTGACTTTTTTTGTGAGGCAGGGGAAACCTTTACTTTCACCAAAACCTCCTCTCTGTGTAGTGTATGCTTTTAAAGCCTGTTTTGTAGGAATTGGGCCTGTGTTACAGGGTCAGTCATGGTTAGTACTTGCATGGGAGCCCACCAATGAATACCAGATGCTGTAGACAATGGACCTTTCCACACTTGGTTTTTAAAATGGGGCGGTGTGTCCTCCTGTGAGGACGTTCGCATTTGGGGGCGAACTGAGTTCGGACTACTTACTGTTTGTCCGGACTTCAGCCTGCTCCGGAACGCCCAGAACTGGTGCTATTGAAAGACCGATTAAAAGAGGACTTTCAATAGTGCGGCGCGCCCCAGTCCGTCGCTCTGCAAAGTATAGATCTACAGGCTCGTGCCAGTGCGAGTCTGCAGATCTTCCAGGGGTGGGCTTCCGGCTGGCGAGCTTCTCCGGTTGGTGGAGAGCCTCCGCCAACCGGAAGCCTCCATTTTCACCCTCGGAGAGTGTGTAGCGCGGGTGCACGCTGCTCCGGACCGTCGTGGATCGTTGGGGGGGGAACGTGCCAGTCTGGTGAGTAACGGACTGCCCCATTTCCTCCCCAAAGTGCGGGAAAGCCCAATATTTCAGAGGAAGTAACTAAGTATTCTTTGCCTACAAAAACCCTGGGAAATTCATGAGATCACCAGAAGTCTACAAGTGACTTGAAAGCACATGCGTAGACACACAACAAACACTGACAGCTAACCTGAAGCCACATATCACATATTACAGCTTGACTCAGAAATAAGTACATTTATGGGCTTCCTTGGTAAGTGGATACAGGATTACACCTTTAAGTTCAGTTAAATGTATTAATTAAAACTAGGGGCATGACAAAGAGATACATAAGAAAGCATAAAGCAAAACATTATAAATATGTACATTTCTTAGACCAAAGTGTTGTTGAGGTGCTGTACTAGCATAACAATCATGGTACAAGCTGAAGGAGAAAAGATAAGGAAGCATCCCTAAGGTCAAAAGAAGGCAAAGACAGGCTGCTGGGCAATTCTGCTTAGTCATGAAAAAAAATCGTAAGCTGCAAAGGAAAGGAATGAGTTTAGAATGAATAATTTTTAATTAGGACTTGCTTATAATTGGTTAGTTGGTATAATAGTTGTTATTTGATGAACTATGTACTATTGCTGTTCAGGCTTTCTGAACAAGAAAACGTGTTTTTCAATTCCTTGGTCAGACATCTGGCTTGCATTCCAGACTCTGCCTAAAATGTCCTTTTAAAATAAACAGTTGGTTTCAATCAGCTGCTAACTTTCACTTGTTGGACCCATGAAGGCTTTTCTCTCTTCAGAGCAGTAGTGATTTCTCAGAGGCTGTGTCAGTAGAGGCCCTGGTGCAGCCAAGAGTTCTGTAAGTGGACAGTTTGTTAATCAGCTGTTACACAGTGGCCAGGCTCCAGTGCATGACACCCATGGCACAAGCAGTTGCACAGATGTAAGGCCCAAAGAACTGTGCTGCCATTATTTATGCTACATTAAAAGGGTGTAAGATTGGGGCCATCATTTTATTTATTTCTTCATCTCACAATTTCCCTAAGGAGAACAAGGCAACAATTTTTATTATTGTTGATTTTTAGCATATTTTTCTCAAGATATGCTTTCAGGGAGTAAATTGGATGGATAGATAGATAAATAATAATAGATAAATAGATAATAATAGATCGGTAGTTTTAATCCTCCTCCTCCTCCCCTCCTCCTCATCTATAAGTCCCTCTTTCTCTCTCCCCCTACTCTAATTTTGTTGCCATAACATCCTATGAGGTCAGGATTGTTAGGGTAGGCTGAGAGCATCTGGCCCAAAGTTACCCATCGATCTTTGTATGCAGTGGAGAGTTGAGAGCCAGTGTGATGTAGTGGTTTCAGCATTGAACTGCGACTCTGGAAATCAGTGTTCGATTCTTGCTTGACCGTGAAAACCCATTGGTTGATCTTCGGTGCATCACACACACTCAGCCTCAGAAACCTCTGTGATAGGTTCACCTTAGGGTTGTCATAAGTCAGAAATGACTTGAAGGTACACAACAACGACGATGACAACAACAACAACAACATTTTGAAAGGCATAGATTCCCCATGTGGCCTAATTCAGCTCTCCAGCTGTTAGGTGGCTTTCATGTTGTGGTAGATACACTTACCCCTGATTTTTTTTCTTTTTCACACAACTGCATCAAGCAAGACAGTTGTATACTAGTTTTTATATTGTAAACTCTTGGCAGGAACAACTGGTTTTGGCTGGTTTACTGTAAAGTGTCACACATATAGATGGTACTGTATATCTATATCTCGTACCATCTATGTATATGGCACTTTATACGGTATGTGTGTGTGGGTGTGCCACCCTCCAAATGTTATCGGACTGCAAGTTCCCTTGTTTCTTGCCTGAGTAGCCAATGGTAGGGGGATGGCCCACCGTCCAGAGGGCCACATATCCCTGAGCGAGTCCTGCATTATGTAATATTTTACAGTAACAAAGGTAAGATCTGATGTGAGTTTGGGTGCATGTACCTTAAAGTTTCCTGATGACTTATGGTGACCCTATTAATACCATAGGGTTTGGTACAAAGATTAATATACTATTGAAATTATTTCTCAGCAACATTTTGAAGAATAGAGTTGCTGGGGTGGCTGTTCCCCTTCCAAAGGAGGCTAGGCTAGCTCCCTCCTTGTTGTCATTCTTCTGCAAAGACAGTTTAAGTCATGTGAGCTTTGGACAATTGATTATTTGCTGTGGAGGAGACTTTTGATGAGTGAGTGCTCTACATATATATATTTAAGAGAAATTGTCTGTTTTAAAATTTCTTTAAATTCAGACGTGTCTTAATGATACAATTTGTTTAACTTGAGTTTTAAAATTAAAATTCTTACATTTTTAGTTAATTTTGGTGGGAGCTTTTTGTGTCTGAGTTTTGGAAGAAAGGAAAGACATAAATATATAAAAGAAAGAAAAGTCAAACAAGTTCCAGTATAACATACAGTGGACTTTGTCCTTTATTAACTGATATTTGGCAAACTACAGCTTCCTCACATATCTTGAACCTTGAATAGGCACAAGAGACTGAGTTAGGAATAGACTGGAATAAGAGCTGCAACCTTACCTGCGCAACTGGTTTCTTATATATTGTGGGCGATTCACTTAAATCTGTAACCAGATCACACTGAAAACATGCCCAAGCAGAGTAGAAGGAAAAATATCTGTAACAGCAGAGAAAGCAGCACAATAGTAGCAGGCAACCATACTTGTTCAAAGACAGCATGCTCTAGTGGTTTGAGCATTGGATTACCAGTCTGGAGAGCAGGGTTCAGATATCCACTCTGTCATGGAAACCTATTGGGTGACCTTAGGCAACATCACACACTCTCAGCCTTAGAGGATGGCAAAGGCAAACCCCCTCTAAACAAATTCTGCCAGGAAAGACAGGTTTATCTTAGGATCACCATGAAACAGAAATGACTTGAAGGCACACAACAACAAATTAAAGAGAAAAGATTCCCTCATGTGCAATATCTGGCAAACCGTTATGTAGAAAGGTTAGCTTATGTGCCTGGGTAATTTTTTTTTTTTCTTGACAAGTTAGGCATCCAGTTTTCCAGCCTGTTCTTTCCCTCTTCTTTCTTTTACAGCTTCTCTCCACTGACACATCCCATTCTTTATATAAATGATGACTAAGAACAAGGCCCTCGGGCTTCAGCATGCTGCATTTATTTTATTAATTTAGTTCTTGCTGTGCTAGATTATTTTTTTCCCTAGACTATTAAAGTTGCTTTTGACTTTAATTAAAAGCTCTCCCTAGGCTAGCAGGATTTAACTCCCTCTCTCACTTGCAAGCACGCATGCACACAAATACATATACATCTTGCTGGGCAGGTTTCTTTTTAAAGAGACACATAATTTAATATTTTGTTTGGTGTGTTGTGAGAGATAACATGTGTGCTAGAATCTGCATTTTAATAGCTTCATTTATCTGGACATTTTGTCTTGAAATTGTAACTCCTTGAGTTTCTGTATGGGATCATGTCTATATGACCAAGCAATAAGGTTGAAATTTGTTTTAAAGAGAAAAAGAGCTGCCAAGTAAACAAAATCTCTTCTCTTGCTAATGTGGTCATCTCATAGCCACAGATGATGATGTGATTCACTGCACAGCCATTGAAATCTGTTTGTTCTAGTCAGGTTTTAAAAAAACAAAAACAAAAAAGGACAGTCTGACCAGAATCCTGTTGGTTAGTCCCAGCTTTCTATAAACTCATTGACTCAATTGTTATAGGTAAATCCAGTTCATTCATTGGATCTACTCTAGTCAGGACTAATAACAGGATTTTGGCTTCTGTTTTCCACCTATTTTCCATGTGGCCTAACTAGATAGCCCCAAAAAGCCTAGTGCCATGACATGAAGGCAACAATCCTCGCCCACTGTTGCTCCCCAGCAACTGGTTTTTACTAGCATACTACTTATGAATATGATTCCATGGAGGCATTATCTATGTGTTAGCAGCAAATCAATTCTTGAGTTGTGGTTCTTGATGCTGTGAGACGTCACCATCCATGTACTAATGACCAGACAGAAATATCAGAAGACTCAGGGAAATGTCTTCGCAGAAGTAAAAAGAAACAACAATAATAGCACCCAACCAAAGAAAGGAAGAAAACTGAGGATAGGAAGACAGGTGAGCAAGGCTCCGTTGCCATGAAATGCTGGCTGATTGTTGGAGGGCAAAAAAAAAGGGAAATGGGAGGTAGGATGGAAGGGAGTATTCTGAAAGAGGGGAATAGCTGGCTGCCTGGGACCTCTCTTGCAGGTCAGGTCTTACTTGCCTTGACTAAAAACATTACTCATCATTACAGATCTTCTTTCCTAATATCTTTCCCTTCGTATTGTTGTGATACTCTTTCAGCAAAAACCTATTATAATAACAGAACATACTCTGCATTAGCAGTCAGTGAATACTCAGCTAGAACATAAATCCTCTGTCCCTTATAGGACTGTTATATTTTCAATATTTCGTTGAATGTCCTGTAAAAGTTCAAGCTATTTAACACAATCAGACTGATTTCCAAAACACAACAGTCTGTGATTCTAAGAGGGAGGTCTAGTAATGTCAGTGAAAGCATAGCATAACAAAAATATGCTTCTTGCTGATAGACTCTGCCATGCCATTTATATAGCGGAGCACAGCATAACATATAACTTCAGAGCTGGATCAGTTTACTTGCTGTGAATTGTGCTCAGTTATAACTCTTTAAGGATGGGAACAATATTCAGAATTTTTCTTAGACTGAATGAGATTTTTGCATGTAGGGGCTTATTTGCAAAATTATGGAAAATCCATTTTTGTGTGTGTGTGAAAAATGTTTACTGCAAAAACAAAACAAAACACCTTGTATTTTGTGCAAAATACAATGTTTTGTGGACAATATTGTGAAACTTTAGGAAAAAAACACAATATGGAACATTTATTACATCAAGTTGGCAGGCAGATTACAGGACAGCAGGATTGCTGAGGTAGTTTTTGTAGGTTGGCAGACTGGCAGAACAAGGATAAAACACAGAATACCAGGCATGAGTAAGTCCTACATCAACATGACCAGGTCTGGCTGCTTTATCCCAGTACTGGGTGGGCACTGGCAGACAGAAGGAAAAAGAGGCAGTCATAGGCTAATAATAAGTCGTTAAACAACATTTTGGCCATGGAGGCATAAGAATTTTGAGGCCAGAGAGGAGCACCATGCTGGGTGGCAGAAGATGAGCCATTAGTTTGGTCTAGCAGCCAGCTTGGCATGGAGAAGCTACCTGGATCTCAGGAAGTAAAGCAGAAGCAGCTGGTGGGGGAATTTGGCATTGTTAGGAGGCAGGTGGTAGAGGAGACAAATATGCAGAAAAAGGCAGGGGAACACTCAGATGCTTAACTATAAGAAAGCAACAACCTTGCTGGGTGCCATCAGTCTTCCTGAAAGCAAGCAAGAATCACAATGCTAAGCAGTAGGAGGTGTGCTAGGAATTCCACCCTAAGGTGTTTGCACTAAGAAAGAAGCTAGGTAGGCAACATGAGGCAGAAAAAGAGGGCTGGCAAGTGAGGAGGCTAGTAGCTAGAGCCAGAGGTAAGTAAGCCTTAATCCTGTGTGTCAACAGCATTATTTCTTCCTGATGTTAGGCAGGCAGACAGGCAAGGCAAGCAAAGCCAGCGGGAAAGGAAGTTAGACCACTGACTCTTACTAATAATGGAGCAGCACCCTTACCAGGCAAGCTTAGACCCTGTGTTGGCACCTGAGTGCAAGAGCAGCAAATGGCATCTTGAGCTTAGCACTGAGTTGCTGCAATAGAGGAGAAGCAGCTAGAAAAATAGTCTATAAGTATTGTGCCAAATACACCAGTTTCCAAGTATTTTTTTTTAAAATTAGTAGATTAACAGAAGAGTGGAATAGTAGTGAGTAGTTGCAGCAGCAGAGTGAGAATAAAGCTTAGTCAGAGATGGTGGTCAAGGTAAGGAAACCCTCATGGAGAAGCATAGGTAGATCCTCTACTCATTCTGGACAGTCAGGGTGGGTAGTGGTTTGAGCATTAGACTATGACTCTGGAGACCAGAGTTCAAATCCCCACTCAGCCATGGGGGCTCACTAAGTGACCTTGAGCAAGTCACACACTCTTAGAGGAATGCCAAGGCAAACACCCTCTGAACTAATCTTACCAAGAAAACCCCAGGATGGATGTGCTTTAGGGTTGCCATAAGTCAGAAATGACTTGAAGGCACACAACAGCAACAACAACCAGCAGTAGTTTGTGTAGTATCCTGGAGGGTAAGTGGTCATAGCCATACCATCAAACCTGGAGCCTGAGTCCCAAAGCAATTTAACCCAGTTGTACAGCTATCATGGGCCAGCTCTCAATTGCTGTTACAGGGTATAGCTGCTGCACTTGTGGGAGAAAGGGGCCCTTCCTGAAGGGAGCAAAAGATGTACAGTTGACTCTTTGCATTCGCTAAGGTTTGGGGCACAGGACCCTCGCAAATGTGGAAAAATTACAAATATCAAAATGTATGTGTGTGTCTGTGGGAAGGGGGCCAAGGCATGGTGGGGATAGTGGGTACTTAGAGTCTAAGCCTGGTTAGGGAAGGGGAAGGAAAGATGTGAGACACATGGTGGCCTTTTCTTCCTCTCTCACAGCCATCTCCTTCTTTGGGTATGTGTAGGGCACCTGGAGACGGTTCATGATACTGAGAAATTGGGCTGCGATCTGTCCTTAACTAGCCAGGCAATGGATGGTGGTGGAGGAGGAGGAGAACCAGAGGTGGGTTAAAGGTTGCATGGCCTGATTAGAACTACTGAGAGGTGGGGAGGCAGGGGTTGAACAAAATTGCGAATAATCAAATCTGTGAATGTCAAACTTGCAAATGTGGATGGCCAACTGTATATCCAAATGATCTTTCTTTAGAAAACATAAATCGTTAGTGTGGTCTGAATATTCTTTCACAAGAATTTTCCCTCTCCCTTTTTCTTACATCACATGAAATGTAGGACAATATACATTTGGGGGAGACAGAGAATAGTTTCTGGTGTTTAGGGATTATACATCAATTTTAACAATATGCTATATGCCCTTGATGAGACATCTTTAACGTATCATTGATTCTTGGTATTGCTTACTTCCTTACTTCCATCTCTAAGGGGTATGGAGGTTTATCTATGCTAAAGTCTTATTAACAGCAATGCAAGGAAGAGAGAAACAGAGGAGCAAATGCCTGCTAAACTATTATGCTACAATGAGGATGTAGGCAGGTGACATTAACTGCTACTCTCTGCTCCCTTAATTGCACATTACTATAATCTTGGCTGTTGGAATAAAATAACGTGCCACTCATATTCCCATTTCTTATTGCATTTCTGGGGAACCTACATTCAAAATAATGCAGATGCTGGTGAATAATCTAAATGCAAAATCCTGCTTGGTAGAGTGGGGTTGGGGGCATAAACTTAGCAGCTTTTGTGTGCTAGTTAATTTCCTTCCCTCACTGAGGCGTTGAGCATGACAGAGGCTGAAAGCACAGATGCAGAAATGTTTGCTTCCAGTACTTCATGCAGATGAAAAACAAACAACGGAGGAGTGGGAAAGGCAAAAATCTTTTTGCTCAAAATTGCTTTGCCATTTTTGACTTTTTAAAAGATATATTTGAAAAATAATTTTACCAGAAGATATTGCTGGCCTTTTGCTTGACAAGAACATACTTTCACTGGGCGATTAATTTTAAAATGCAATCAAGTATTAACACTGTAGCAGAGTATATAATTTCTCCCACTGCATAGAGCACCTTCAATGGAAAAGAAGATGAAGTGAGATTTGCCATTAAAGGGTGGATGGGAAGGAAAGTAAGTGTTTACCAGCACATGCTTTAGTTTGATGGATTTAAATAGGTTAGATTATTTTAGTCTGATGATCTCTCAAGCTGCTGATATCAAGCTACTTTAAACTGCTACCATAATTGCATACCCTTCAACTGTTCTAATTTGGCAGGAACAGTCCCAATTAATTGGGTGTCATCCCACTTTTCCAGTTGTTTTTCAAATGTCCTGGTTTCTCTCTCCTCCTTTCCCCCTTTGTCTTCAGCTTACTTCTGTTGCCACAAATTGAGTTCAAAATGCAAAAATAGTTAGTACTCAATTAGGCAGGTAGAAGAGAAGTGGGGGGGAATGTTGCCCTTCCCTGTAGACTCAGACAAAAACAAACTGCTGCAGCTTCTCCTGCTTTTTCTGTTTATCTTCATTAATAACTTTTGCCGTCTTGACCACAGTCTTGCTTGGCCATGTTCTGGTTTTCATCTGTTAAATGCTGGGATGTATGTAATTCACTATGCAACATTTTTCCTTTCCATGGGAACAGTTACCAAGAAGGCCCTCTCCTGTATTCCCACCGGATGTACCTGTGAGAGCAGTGGGACAATGAGAAGGGCCTCCCCAGAAGATCTCAAGACACAGGCAGGCTCATACATGAAGATACAGTCTTTCAGATAACCTTGGCCTGAGCTGTATAGCATTGTGAAGGTCATAACCAGCCCTTTGAATTGTGCCTGGAAACAAAACTGGTTCCAGCAAGAGAGTTGTGTGTTCCCTGTGGCCAGCCTCAGTTAGCAATCTGGCAGCTGCTCTTTGGACCAAAGGCAGCTCCACATACAGCACATTACAGTAATCCAAATGGGATATATAACTATGGCATGTATTACTGTTGTCAGGTCTGACATTTCAGATTTATCTAAGCAAAGACATTGTATGGGTATTAAACCTGTTGACTGCTATAGTCAGAAAGATTTTTGGAAAACAAGTAGCCTTGGATTTCATTCATCTCAATAAATCAACTATGAAATAGCCAAGGTTGCATTCCTATAGCCATTTCTCTGTGAGTAAGCCTTCCCAAGCCTAGTCCAATTTATTTCTCAGAAGACACAGAGCCAACATAAGGGCTCTTTGTCCCTCAGGCAAACTGAGACATGGACCTCCCACAAGTGAATATGGGAGGGGGCTGGGGTTGAGAATGAATTTTTACCTTTCTTTGGTGTTCAAAATAAGGTTAAAAATAAAAATAAAAACAGGCATTCATTAATTCTGACATAAATATACTATATGGCAGGGTTGGACAACTGTTTGGGGCAAAGGAGCCACAATGGGATCTTGAGGGGGGCATATCCATGGCTAACTCTCAAACCTGGCAAAATTATATTATGAAAATTTTGGTTACAAGAAAGAAAAATAAAATAAAATAAAATAGTCTCCCAGCACTTCTTAGGGGACTTGGGGACCATTCTGCTATGTCTTGACACTCCTTGGGACATTTAAGGCCCAAAGGAAGAAAAACAGGAAGTGACCCAGAACTTAACTTCTGTCCACCCTTCTCTCTTTTAAAAGGCTTCTTTTAATTTTGAAATGCTGCTGGGCAGAGCATGATGAAATTGTCTCCCATAGGCACTGGGGGGATATTGAGGGCATTTTAGGGGTTGATAGGAGACCCTTAAAAATAGCCAGTGGCGAGACATTTTCTGTTCCCAGCAGTGTAGGGTAAACCATCCTGTAGTTGATTTTTCAAAGTTTTACCCATCTGAGCCTCATCTGGGAAAGGGGCTGAGAGAAGAGAAAAGGAAGAAGTCAGAAAACAGAGCAGGTTGGAGTGGAAGGAAGAATACATCTGCTTTCAACCCCTCCTTCCTGGTGCCTCCCTTCCCCCCCCCACTCTTCCTGGACTTGAGTACATGAATGATCAGAAAAAGAGTAGACTGAGAGTGGAACAGAGATGAAGTTGGCTGGCAGAGATGAAGAATTTTGTATTCTGTGAAATGGGCATCCATGTGAGTGATTTGTTTGTTTGCTTACTTGCTTGCTTTGAGGCTCAGCTACCATCTCTGCCTGGAGTTCAGTTTGTTGGGGAAGTTAAAAATATGTCAGCCTCTGTCAGGTTGCAAAGCATCCCTGCCATGTTAATGACTGAGAAGGTGCAGGGGAGGGGATGGCAACATGAAGGAAGGGACTCTCTAGTGGAATGTGTATTCAAATGTGTATGCTTTGTAAGCTACTTGGAATATATGTAACCATTGCTAATTGTTGCTACATTGTATCTAATAGATCACTTGCTGTTACTTTGTATCTGATGGATGGGGTGAGCAGGAAATGTGGAAACTGAAGCGAATACTGCCTGATACTGGGTAGTTATGAGAATGGGATGGGGTGGAGATAACTGGGGAAGGCATGTGAACAGGTCAACAGTGTTCAAGGACAAGGCAGCTGGGGTCAGGCACCAGCCTGGGAAAGTGTTAGGGGGCATCGGAAGTTTTGGCAACTTCAGTGGAAGTGTGCTGCTGTGGTTCATGTTAACCTGTTGAATAAAAAAAAACTACTGGAAACTTCACAGTGTGTTTGTGGATTGTAGGCCATCCAGTACAGGAGACCCTCACCAATTTGCCTTCTGTGGAATAATCTGTAAGTCAGGGTATAATAAAGAGGAGTGGGAGGAATGTTTTACTACTTAGGTCAGCTCAGTTGTTCTTCAAGCTGATTTGAACATGGGGAAGAACATACTAGCTCCTCACACTCCATGTCAGGTCATTGCTTTTTTCATGTAGAGAACAATTAATTTGAAGAGGAAAGACTTCTTTTTCCCTCCCTTTTCCTCTCCATGGGCAGGAAAAAATAAATCTGGTGCCCTTTAAAGTAGAGTGGGGAAAGTGTGGCCCCTGCATCTCACTTTTGTGGTCCTAAAACCTCCTGCTAGTCCCCCAAATACCTCCTCTATTTTTTCCTGTGCATTTCTCCTCTTCAAAAAGCCATGCATGGCAATATACAAAAACACCTTTCATCACTTCCAGTCACCATTTTGAGAGGGAATATGAAGAACAAAAGATGCGTTTTGAAACAGGGGGAGTTGCAGCCCAGGTGGGGGGATCTGTGAGAAAGTGGCACCTCCCCGTCCCCCAACCAGATGCCCATCCTTGACTTCCAGCATAGAACCCTAGGCACCTAGTCTGCCTATATGGTCAGATAAACCCTCAGTAAACATAGAGGAGACTGCACGGCAAATGTGTTGTAATTTTCTAATTTTATTATTTTGCCCATATGCTTCTCAGCAACCACGAGGGGTTTAGTAACTATGTTTGTGGATGGGGACAAGGAAAAAAAATTCTAATTTTCTGTCACCCTGCCTTGGAAATGCCACACTACATTAAAGTGATTTTGCAAATGAAAGCTAAAAACTAAGCAACGGCCCCAATCTGTTTTGCCTAAAGATTATTACTGTGTTCTTTATGTCCCCCTAAATGACAAACTAATTTGTTACCTGCCTGCATAAACATTTGCTTGTATTAGACCTAGAAATGTTTTATTTTTATTGGCCCAAACTTTATCTTTTTATGAAGACACAAGGGCACAATAAAATTAGCCTGCGAATATAATGCCCAATTTGCATCTTTTTCCCACGGTCAGCAGGAAAAAAAGCTGTAGAAAATCAATTGTCTATTAGGTCAGCAGCATACACATCAAGAGCTCAAATTAGATCATTGTAATGGCTCCTTTAATTCTCAGATAGTCAGGTTTATCTGGAATAGTTGGAAGTAGTCTAACTTTCAGGAGCATTTGAATTTTATTGTGAGAGGTTTAATTTGAATGCCTTTCTTTGGATATCTAGGATGGCAGATTCTATGGTTATATTATGAATGCAAAATAGCTACCAACAGTTGTTAGTGTGAACAGACATTATTTGTGCTTTTTTCTCTGATTGGCTTGTCAGCCTTATCTTTTGGCTAGCACCCCATGTGATAACACAGCAAGAGAAATGAAACTAAATGAAAACAAACGCGCAGTAATTTCCCCTATTTCTATCTTTAATGGAAGGTCACTTCTACAACCGTGTTGCCGTTTCACTGTGGCAGACAGACAGTCTCATCATCTCCCTGTTCCTTCAAGGCCTAGTAGCTTGCAGGCAGACAGCAGAGTAATTTGAGAACCAAACTCTTACTGATGTGACATGCTTCTTACATAGCAAAGCCAAATGGGGCTGTGAGGTGGGATGGAATTCTACAAAAGCTTCCCCCTCTCCCTGAGAAATGACAGAAAACATATCTTCTCCTTTCAGTTTTCTCACCGTCACCTCCTTCCATGCTTTTTAAACAAAATTCTGTACATTCCAGCACCTACCTAGCACATTTCTTATCTTCCTTCCTTTTCTAACAGCAGAGCTACTGTCCAAAACTAGAAAAAAATTGTTATCCAATACGGAAGTCGATAAAGAAGATGATGTTTTGTCCCCGCAGATATGCCACTAGTAGAAAAGAAACAAGACTATATACAATATCATTTATGTTACCCCAAATTCTATTTCTTGGTAGCAATGTGTTGTTGTTGTTGTTTTTCTCTTCCTGCTTTCTTTTCCTGGTAACTTAGCTTGATAAAGCCAGCATATGCTTAGAGGGAAAGGTGAGCAAAGTTGCATTATATACTAAACACTGTTGCAGCAATACTGGTTCTCTTCAAGACATGTAAAACAGTTTGAAAACTGGAAATGTATACAATTGGGCATGTATACAAATGTATGCAGTAGGGCATAAAATATGACTGGCATTCTGTATTGCAGTTATGGATTCGTAACCTTGATTTACAGATCTCTAACTGCTCCCCATCCAGTAAGACTATGTGCTCTTACTGTAAGACTATGTCAATGCTGTCCTAGCCCATCTTAACAGCCAGCTGCCCCAGTAGGTGAAGTGTTGGAAGCAAAGAGTGTCAAGCTTGTATAGAGTATTTAGTGAGAGGGAATTCTAAAGAGTATATCTGCCCTTTTGTTTCTTCTCTCTGTTTCTTTCTTTGTCTTAATGTACTCAAGTCTTTTTGCTTCCTGCTTGCCTGCAACGGTCACTTCCCCCTTCTTCCAAAAGTTAGTTAGTCCTTTGCCTCCCTTTGGAAGGGAGCATCCATGAAGCTTCAGCCACAGGATGGCTTACATCCCCTATTCAAGTCATAATGAGCAATGCAAGAAATGATATACAGAGAGGTGGTGAAACTCACAGAGGAATCAGACCACCAACATACATATTAAGAAAGTTTGGCAGAAAAAGTTGATAGTATCATAATGCAAAAAGAATTTTTAAAAGAACAAGAGGAATCAAAATAATGATTTTGAATGCCGAGGATGTGTTGTCCTAAGAGAGCAGTGTTGAGGGGTAATAGCCCAATGAATGAAGCACAACAATTTCAAAGTGTTTGGTCTATCCAAGCCCAGTTGTGATTTTATTGACAGAGCAGAAGAAAAGAGGGAGCCAGATTTTCACTTTCTCTAACCAATCCCTGTTAAATGGATGGGAGTGGCTGTTGTGATCTTCAGGGTGGCTGTGCGGGGGCAGAACACACTCTGAGATCAGGAAGGAGACTTTAAGATTTCTTCCTCTGAGGTTCACCCATCTTGGACTGGGCTTTTTGACTTAATGCTGTGGCATCTGGGATATGTCCCCAGACTTCAAGATTATTTTCTAAGTGAAGTGGCTTCAGTAAGGATAAACTTTTATGACAGAGGTAGCCTACAAAGCATATTACTCTCCTACAAAGTATTATTTCCTCATCAATGGCTTCTTTTCATCCTGGAGAGAAGTGACTAGTGGGGTACCACAGGGTTCTGTCCTGGGCCCAGTGCTATTCAACATCTTCATCAATGACCTGGATGTAGGGGTAGAGGGCATGCTGATCAAATTTGCAGACAACATCAAATTGGGAGGGGTTGCTAATACACCAGAGGACAGGATCAAAATTCAGAGCAACCTTGACAGATTGGAGAGCTGGGCCAAAGCTAACAAAATGAATTTCAACAGAGAGAAATGTAAGGTCCTACATTTTGGCAGAAAAATGGAATGCACAAATATAAGATTGGGGACACGTGGCTGGATAATAGTACATGTGAAAGGGATCTAGAAGTCCTGGTAGATCACAAGCTGAACATGAATCAGCAGTGTGATGTAGCAGACAAGAAAGCCAATGTGTTTCTTGGTTGCATCAATAGGAATATGATGTCTAGATCAAGGGAGGTAACGGTACCACTGTATTCTGCTTTGGTTAGACCTCATTTGGGATACTGTGTCCAGTTCTGCACACCTCAAGTCAAGAAGGATATCGACAAGCTGGAATGTGTCCAGAGGAGGGCAACCAAAATGGTGAAGGGTCTGAAAGCCATGCCCTATGAGGAATGGTTTAGGGAGCTGGGGATGTTTAGTCTGCAGAAGAGAAGGTTAAGAGGAGACATGATAGCTGTGCTTAAATATTTGAAGGGATATCATGCCAAGGAGGGAGCAGGCATGTTTTCCACTGTTCCAGATACTAGGACGAGGAGCAATGGATTCAAGCTGCAGGAAAGGAGATTCCACCTGAACCTCAGGAAGAACTTCCTGATGGTCAGAGCTGTCCGGCAGTGGAATATTCTGCCTGGGAGTGTGGTGGAGTCTCCTTCTTTGGAGGTTTTTAAGCAGAGGCTGGATGGCTATCTGTTGGGAATGCTTTGATGTGTGTACCTGCATAGCAGGGGGTTGGACTGGATGGCCCCTGTGGTCTCTTCCAGCTGTATGATTCTATGATTCTATGAAATCACTGTACCAAGATTTCTTTACAATAATGACTGCATATCAGGGTAGGTAGGTACATGTTTACCAGTTGCTTTAGTTTCATAGCTAAAATTGTGGAAAAGAAGAATTTGCAAAATTAGAGCCTAATGTATAAAATGTCCATAACCTTGCTGCATGTAGAATAAGATTTCTTTAAACACTTAACACTCTTTCATCATTATCTTTTTTTTTATGGAATTTTGAATATTTTCCCTTCTTAGGGAATGGAGGGGCCACATGTGAGAGATCCACAATGAAGATTTCTTAATCAATGCCCTCTCTCAGACATTAAAGTAACAGAACAGAGTCTATACTTGATTGGTGGTGCTGTGTTCGGCAAATAAGTGTTTAACCTTTCACCACCACCCTGACATTTTTTATGACCTAAATCATGTATTTGAAAGCTTATTTAGCCCCATGCCATACTTTGGAATTGGCAAAATTCTAATAAAATATAAGAAAGTCTGCTTACTGAAGCTGAGATTCTATACCAAGATTGCATAGCATAGATCTCTACATGCAGAATTGTGTGCCAATTGTATTACGCAGCTGTAATGTTGAGCAGCAGTATTGTGCAGCCAAATGTGTGAACAAATGCACAACAAAATACTGAACCAAATGCTCATCCAAAGGAATTCTACCACCAATTTCAGCAAGGACAGTTGGATGTACATCAGCCTAGATTGTGGATCTGCATGTCCAACATCATTCCATGTGAAACTCACTTCCACAACTGAATGCAGCTGATGCCCAGTGGACAAAAATGCCTCTCTACTAACAGATGTGTAAGACACTACCAGGATTCCAATCTGCAATTCTAACAAATTAGTGTATGTTATTATTATGTATATCGGCTGGCATGCTATTAGTGCCATACTCAGATGTGAAACAGTCTCATCCCTGTGTAGGCCTCTTTTTGATCAGTGTGGAGATTGGTATTACCTTTCTCCCTCCAACCAAAGAAAGCTCCTCTGGACCTACTATAGAATTACTTCAATATCCCCCTGCATGGCCATTTAGTGACAGGTGGGAGGGATTAGAGAAGTGTTTATGTTCCCATAGCTGGATGCAAAGTAATTACATCAGCTGGTGAGACCTCAAGAGGATTCCAGGGGACTTCAACAGAGAGTGAAAGCATTTTGCGTCTGACCACAGGCAGATAGCAAGACATTCCTCTGATCTTCTACCACTCTCACCAGGCACAGAATGACTTTGGGAATAGGCTGTAATGATACTACAGTAAGGGCCTTTCTGCACTACGCTGTTATAGTGCTATTATAACAGTGAAATCCTGGGGTTTATAACTGGAATCCTGGGGTTTGCAGTTTAGGGAGGGGCATTTAGAATTCTCAGCCAGAGAGCTCTTGGACTTCAGTAAACTACAAACCCCATCATTCCACAGGATGTTGAAAGTGGAATAATAGCTCTATAACAGTGCAGTGCAGAAAAGGCTTTAAGTCTGGGAGTCAGTGAATGGCCAGCTGTAGTTTAGTCCTGCCTGTGGAAATACTACTGTACAAAGGACCATACAGGATTGTGGCCAAAACATTTTGTTATGTATTGGTGAGGAAAAGAGGAAAAATTAGGAGAAATTCTGTGAAAAGAAAGTCATGATAAAAGTTATCTACTTCTCGCTTTTAAGCATCATATCTCTCTCCTTCCCAGCTATTGTATTTGCAGATGTAATTTCTTTCTCTCACCTTTTATGGTTCACAACTGATTTAAATCTACTCTTCTGTGTTGCTCCATTTTATAGTCACTGGTTGATCACCAGATTTTAGCTGATGTTATTACATTCTTTTCCACCGCTTCTAATTTTTCTTCCACAGAGTTGACCTCCACCAGCTGCTGCTTTTGTCAGAAACATTCTCTTCAAAGATTTCTCTGCCTCAAGGGCTCAAATTTACACCTGAGATATGTGAAGTTAGCACATCAAAGACCAAATAAATGGTTAGACTACAGGCTGACCAGCTGTAGATTTTCCTAAAAGGCAGAAAAGTCATGATAAGTGAATCTTCACACAGCTTGTTTGCCAATTGCTTCTGAAGCAGAACTAAAAATGTATGAAAATGGAAGATAGGAAATGTATGGAAATGGAAAATGTATTCATGTTTAAAGTGTTGTTGTTTTTTGCTTTGTTTTTAAGATTAGTGTTCCATAGGTTCACAGTTCTTCCAGAATGGAATAGCCAAGACTTCCAGAATAGCCAAATATAACATTAAAGGTTTTCTTTCAGGGTCCTAAGGACTACTACCCTTTAGGTTGCCCGGATCAGAGCCTTGGACTTGACCAAAAAAAAAAGTGTTAATAGCGTGGTCAGCAATGTGTTTCCATGGGAACCTGTTAGTAGATCATTTCAGTTAAGCTTTATTTTTTTAATGGTTAGCAAATACTTGAAAGGGACAATGCCTTTCTTTCTCCCAGTGCTGCCAAAGGATGTTGTAATTTAAATCTCTGTGTGTGTGTGTGTGTGTGCGCATGAGAGAGAGAGAGATTGCAGCTTTTATTAAACAGAAGCTAAGACTATAAGCAAGATTGCAGTCTTGATTCTCTCCATGTTGTTGTGTGCCTTTGTGTCTGACATGGCAACTCTAAGGTGACCCTCTCATGGAGTTTTCTTGGCAAGCCTTATTTGAAGGGAGTAGGTTGCTTTTGCCTTCCTCTGAAGCTGAGAGAGCAGGACTTGACCAAAGCCATCAAGTGGGTTTACATGGTTGAGCAGGGATTCAGATTCTGGTCTTCAGGGTCATAGTCCAAAGCTCAAACTACTACACCATACTGGCTCTCCCTTTACATGTATTTCTGTGAAATAATTTCTATCGTGAATAGAAACAAAGTGTTAACTCATGCCCTCCAGATTTTGTGATCTATATGATGAATAATATCTATCTTATACCATACAGAAGCAGTTTTCACTTTCTCTTTATTGTCTTATGTATCTTGACAACAGCTGGATGAAGTATATTTGGATGATATGTAATTATGGTCCTTACATCCCCAATAAGACCCGTGTAGCTAGTGATTTCAGTTTCAGAGGAGTGGTGCATCTACTTCAGGTTTCATGAAGGAGCTATTCAAGGTACCAGACCTATGTTAAGGATAGGGCTTAACACTATGGATAGCTCATTACTAAACTATATCCACTCACCACTCTACTAGCATTGGAGCCATCAGCCATTACTGTATAAAAAATTAGAGGTGTGAAGTTTAAAATTATTCATTCCCACAGAGAGAATAAATAATTTAACCAACTGTTTCCCTGTTGCAAGACCAAAAAACTGCAAATTTTTGCAGGTCTTGCAGAGGAAGAAAGCCCCCCTCTATTCTTCCCTTCTTCCAGCCATGTAGTGGCTGGTGGAAGTTGGGGTGTGTGGGAGCCAAGCAAGGATAATGGAAGTCTTTGATGATCCTTGCTCAGCTTCCTTCCGTCTTCTTTCCTATTTGAAAATGGGAGATGAAGATCCAAGCATGGATTATGGAGCCAATAGCTTTCCACCGTCCTGGCTCAGGTCACCTATTCCTGTTCCATGCATGCACTGAGGTGAAAGATTTGTTTGTTCCTATTTCAAGTGTGCCGGATATCTCATCATCTGTGTTGTGTTCATTGTGTTCAGAGAAAAAATTAACAGGAGTCAGGATTTTGGTTTTTTTTTAATTATTTTTTGTTATTAAAAGCAACAAATAACACTATGCTCAATAACAAGTAATATCTATAATCCATCACAATTGTTTAAAATATAGGTTATTAAAATGGAATGATTATTTTCATAAATTGGTACAATATAAATAAGGATCTATTTGCATTCAATTTGTAACCCACATGTTAGTTAGCGTTATCCAAAGTATATAGGATAACAATACTGTTTAGGTTGTGGTAAGAGGATTTTGGTTTAAAAATCAGATTCTCTTATATACTAAAGCATTCTATTTTCCCTGAAGCCTCTTTCTACTTTTTGTTTAACAGGCAACTGTTGTACTCCAAAATAAATTATGGGGAAAATCTGTCTTGTATAGATGGTCCAATTTCAGAATCTTTTTTTCTCCTCTGTTTTTCCCCCCAACAGTAAATCTTCGTCCAGGAGTAGAGCAGAAAGTAGTGTTTATTACAGCTCGTGTCCACCCAGGGGAAACACCATCATCTTTTGTGTGCCAAGGTAAGTGTCATCATCTGGCAAAGTTAGAAATTAAATCCAGAAATGGGCACGTCTTTTCTCTGTTTGATTTGTCCTTAGCCTTTAAGGTCCTTAACATCTGCTGCCTAAAGCATGTGATAGGATTGTGTGTCTTTGGTTTTTAATTTTAGGCAGAGTCTTCACCAGCAGATCCTGGACCTTTGGCAAATCCTAGGACAGTATGAGTACTTAGAAATGATAAAATGCCCATTTGCTCTTCTGAAGCAACTTTTGGTAGTACAGTGCAGATACCCATTGAAACCACCACACATGTATAAATGGGATTAGGATTGGAAAGGAAGAAACAAAATTGATGAGTATGTGGAGCAGGACATGGTTATGCTGAGAAAAAAAATCTTTGTTTTATAGCAGCCATCCCATTTCTACCAGTTTACCTGTGCACACTCTACAGTTGCATTCAGATCATGACCATCAGCCTTGGTCATTCTACTATGATTTTAAGAAACTGCTCACTTGCTGTATGATTTTGAGGAAAACTCCTTTTATATATGGACAAATCTAAGTTCCAATCAGAATGAAGTTAAATAGAAAAAGTAATAGAAAAAGTAAACTATTCCTTCCTTCCTTTGCTTGTTCACTTGTTAGAAATTATATCCTGTCTCATGAGCATAATTTTTGGTGCAGCTAACACTATTGAAAATAATGAATAAAACAGAACAAAAGCAGTAAAAGAGAGTATTAAATCTGTAACACTCATCTTAGATACTAAAATATCAGAGAATTCAAAACTATTGTCATATGGAGGATAAAGCAAGCCTGTTGTGATGTCATATGGAGGATAGAGCAAGCCGATTTTTTGCTGCTCCAGAAAGTAGGATACAGGGCAGTGGCTTCAGACTTCAGGAAAAGAGAATCCATCTAAACATTAGGAAGAACTTCCTGATGGTAACAGCAGTGTCACAGTGGGATAGCTGCCTCAGAATGTGGTGGACTCTCCTTCTCTGGAGGTTTTTAAAGGGAGTCTGGATAGCCATCTGTTGGGAATGCTTTGATGGTGTATTCCTGCATGGCAAGGTTTGGATTCAGTGGCTCTTGTCTCTTCCAACCCTATGATTCTATCATTCTATGTTTCTATTATCAACATTGCCACAGAACTATTATCAACACTGTCACAAATTCAGTTTACTCAGGTATATGAGGAAGAAGACTATCTGTAAGGTATTCAGGACCTAAATTGTAATGAGATAGTCTCTATTTTTTTTTTCTCTGAATGTGATTTTTATGCTGCTACTTTCTGCAAGAACCCAAATGTCAGCTCGGATGATATGACCTCACTGGAGCTGGAATACTGCCTTGTGTATGATAACGTGAAATTGCTCATACCTTTAACTGACGTTGTGTGGGCCTTTGGGGATAGGAAAGAAATTACACTGAGCAAGATTTGTTAAGAATTTACCCAGTACATGGTCATGAAAACACATACATAGCTTTGCAGAAATGTTGCAGAGAGGAAACAATTAGCATTTTAATTTTCTTGTTCTTTTTCAAATTATGTTTGGAAATGTGTGTAACTAAAAATGTATTTATTTGAGATGTGCACAACCATGTGTTAGTCAATAGAAACAAATGGGCAGTGCTTCTCAGGGTATCTGTTGTGGAGGACCAACCATTATTGTTTTCCAATGTCCGCACTCCCAAGATGCCTTAAGGGGATCCCTGTTTAGGGGAGCAGGATGTCATAAACTCCACCCCTTCCAAAATGGATCTAACCCAATGCCTCCAGGCTTGTAAGGTGGTGACAAAATTAATCAATACTACTAATATCACACATGTTGTTACAGAGGAGGCCAAAACTCCACTATGCTAAGTTCCCTGATATAATGGTAAAATTTCTTCCCAATCTTCTCAGCCATGGTTGACCTTTAAAAAGAGCAAGATAATACAATGCAATTTGGCAGAGGAAGTGGCATGCAAATGTCTTTTGTATATCCCAGGAGATGAACAAAGAGGAACTTTTTCATCCAGGTCCTCCAAGAAAACACCTTCCCAGGAACTAAAGAGCACAATTGATTGATTCTGGTTATTCCATCATGCATTGTAACCACACAGCATCTAAAAGTACCACCCATGATATAGAACGGGAAAGAATTCCTTGTTCCCGCTCCAAATCTGGTGGAGGAAAGAACACGGTGCACTCCAAACTGGGCGCAAAAGGAGCAGACACCCAGGTTTTGAAGTTCCATTCTGATAAGCAAGAGGGCAAAGCAAAACAAACAAACATGTGAGCCTGTACTATCTTAGAGAAGTATAGTTCCAGAGTGACTTTTTGATGTCCTCTCATTATGTAGTTTAACTGACATAATATCAAATGGCTTGAAATGATAATCTGTTCAGCACCACGAAGGACTTTGAGCTTAAATATTTATTTTTAGTAGATACCCTCTTTCCATTATAGTAGGAAAAGAATCTGAAACTTTCAGTCTAAGCTTGGATCCACTGGAGCTGTGGATCTGGAGGCTGGACACTAGCATCTATTAGATGGCTCTAAGGCCAGCTGACCTTGAGGTTCCAACTCACATATAAGCTTGTTCTGCCATCATGTAATTGCATTTCAGCTGATTAAAATGCTGCCTTTGTGTTCTGAAGGTGTTGGGTATTTGTTCCTTAATAAAGGTGATGGCTTATTTATCTAGCTCATTTATCAGAGGCATCATCTTAGCTTCTTTACAAAGAAAAATGTATTCCTGTAAGTATAAATGAAGAACCGTTACTATTTTCTACTCTAAGAATAAGAGACTGTTCTCTCTAAGTTACCCAAATAATATCTTTAGGGAGTACATGTAGCCATGAGTTTGGAAAATGTGCTCTCCCTTATTGAAAACAGCAATTTTCTATGAAATGTGGTATTTTTCACATTTTTCAGATACTATACATATTCTGCTTTTCCTTTCCTCTTCCCCTAACAGATCATCTTGTACACTCAGGCATGCACAGTGGAATTTTTTTTAAATAGAACTGAATTTAATTTTTACATTTTCTAGACAGTAAGGATCCCTGGAGGACTTTCGACATTGACATTTTAACAATATCAAAATAACTATTGAATCATATAGACCACTTTTAAAGAAATTTCTCATGGAAAAGAAATCTATACTGCTTTCCAATATTGCAGTTCTGTCAGCTTTTATTGGGATGTTTTATGTTTTTAAAACTTTTATATGATTTTGAATCATTGTATATTGTTTTGTGTGGGGATTTTAATTGGTTTTAAAATTTCATTGTACAGAATTTGCTTTTTGATGATGATGATGATAATGATGATGACAGTGACTGACTCTTTCTTGAAGCTGCTTTGGTTCGCACTCTGGGAGGAAGGTGGTATACAAATTTAAAAAATAATACCCTGAACTCTCTATTACCATTTCATTTCTAAGCTATAGAAAATGAAGGAAAAAGGCTAATCAAAATTATCAAGTTATGAGGAGAGGTTACATTGTTTAAAATTTGTAAAGGATGTGTACAAAGGATGTGTTAGGGCCCAAGATCATCCAATGGAACAACTGTTGGGAGATTCAGGACAGATAAGTATTTCTTCAAAGCCACTGCTCAATTAAACTATGAAATTCACTACTGTACGATATAGTGATGATGATCAACTTGGGCAACTCTGAGAGAGGATCAGACAAACTCATGGAGGATAAGCTATCAGTAGTCATAGAGAGCCAGCATGGTATAGTGGATTGCGTATAGTAGATTGGACTAAGGCTCTGGGTGACAAAGGAATCTCAGCCATGGAAACCTATTTGGTGTTCTTGGGTGAGTCACACTTTGTCAGCCTAAGAGAAGGGTGATGGCAAACTTCCTCTGAATAAACTAGGGATGGGATGAATCCAGGATTTTTCAAATCCGAATCTGGATCCGAATCCCTGGAAGGTTCTGGGAATCCATGAATCTCATGACTCTCGAATCATTTGAATCCTTTTTTAAAAAAGGGTTTAAAAAGCAAGGGAAAGAAGGATAATCTTGGGCAAGAAACACTCTCTCAGCCTTGGCAAAAGTTTAGGCAAAAGCAAATCTCCCTCTGAAGAAATATGGCCAGGACAATTGTCATAGTTTTGCTTCAGGATCTCCCCAGACTGAAAATGTCATGAAGGCCCTTTGTACACAGGCAGGAAAATTTGGATTAATCCCCACATTTTCCTGCCTGTGTAAACAGGGCCACATATTACAGTACAGAGATAATCCAGGTCAAAACTAGCTTTTCTTTGCATAGCTCCTTCTGGCATCCTGGGGTTTGTAGTTTGATGATGCACCAGGACACTTTGGTAGAGAAGGCTGTGACACCTTGTAAAACTAGAAACCCCAGAATTGTGTATGTGCAAGGGAGTGATGCAAAGAAATGTTCAGCTGTCCTTGAAATCTCAAGAAGACTATACCTTCCAGTCAAGTCTCAAGTCCTGCAACAAGGAAGGCACTTAAAACACAAACAAACAAACAACCTCTAGTCTAATCTCAGTTCTGCACCCTGCAGTCTCAAGAGCCAAGTTTCAAGTCCTGCAACAAAGAAAGCACTTAAACACACACACACACACACACACACACACACACACACAAGCCTCTAGTCCAGTCAGTTCTCTACCCTCAAGTCCTGCAAGGGACACTCAAGTCAAATCTCTAGGCCTGTCTCAACAATTCCCAATTCCTACCATCCAGTCTCAAATTAAAAAATAATACATATTAATACATGCTCAATAAATGATTCTGGAGGCAGCTACTGTTCACTTTGTTTGTTGTAGGCAGCACACACTCCTCCTATAGAATTAGCTAGAGTAGAATCCCATTCTTTCCCAACTCATTTTTTTTGGCATTCATTGTTTACCACAGACATGCTGCTGCAACACAAGACCAAAAGTCTGTTTCTCCAGCTCTCCTTTGCAACCTTTCCAGTGGCAATGCTGCTTATAAACTTGCAGCTAGACAGAGGAAAAAGAAGAAAAGAGGTTGAGAAGCATAAAAAGACTTTCTAAAAAGGAGCTCCAAAACGGGTTAACTGAAGTATTCATGTATTCAAGACACATAGACTAAGAGAGGAAGTGGCATCATGACAATCTTAGTTCCAGAACTGACCAAAGAAAGCTGGTGAAGGGGAAAGTATGGCTGACATGGCTTGCATGGAATCCCTGAACCCCTTTTTGCAGTCTTTGGAATCCCCAGGGACATTCCCACAATCTCCTAGACCCCCACACAAACTCAGTTTTGCTCCTCTGTCCCTCACCTCCCAATCCCTATCTCAGAATTACCTTGCAGAGCGAGGCAGCAGCAGGGAGAGGCAACACTAGGGGCACAGGCAGACGAAGGGAGAAATGGCAACCTCCAGTGCGTGCGAGGCTTTATGCTGGTCTGCCAGCCAATCACCCGTGCCCGCATTGGGTGGGGAAATGTGAGGAGTGGGATTCCATCCAGGTCCCGAGTTTTCAGGTGTCCTGGTCTCCCAAGTTTTCAGACATCCTGGGCTCTCAGGTTTTCAGGTGTCCCGGTCTCCAACAAACTGTCTGAGTGGCGGATTTGAGAGATTCCATTTGCCTCTTTTGGCACAGGGATTTGGATTCCTGAATCTCAAATCCCTGCCAAAGATTCAAGGATTCGGTTGGCCCATCCCTAGAACAAATATTACCAAGAAAACCCTGTGATAGAGTTTCCATAAATCAGGTTGACCAGAAGTCACATTACAACAACTAGTCATAATGGATGTGTGTGTGTATCTGTCTCAATCCTGGCATTATAGGCAGTTAACACTGAACACTGAATGCTGGCTGCAAGGGGATATGAGCAAGAATGTGTTACTATTATTGCCTCTCCCTTCTCCAGCTCTCTCACTACATTCTCAGTTATTCCTTTTGCCCTCCTCCCTGATTGCCTTGTATACCCTAACAGAAGCACCCATGTGGTCAACTATTTTGGAGTCCTCTCCCTCCCATTTAACTCAGGGGAGGGAAAGTTTTTTGCACCATGTCTGGAGCTGCTGTGAAGTTGCATTCTTAGTGGAAATATGATTGATGTTCAGGCAGTTAAAGGACAGGGTGTAAGTGTGGACTTCCCCTGTTCTAAGCATGGCCCTTCCACAAGTCTGGTCTTTCTGGTCATTCTTGTGTTATACATTCAATGTTTTCCCAGCAAATCTACACTCCTGCTGATGTATCACTCAGGGGGGCAGTGCATCTTACATTCCACTACCATGGAAGGGAGTTCTGTTAAAATTTAAAGCCCTATAGCCAATTGAGTATAGGCTTTTCCTTGAGTACAGAATTCTGCCCTATACTCAAGAAAAATGCTACTGCCTTTTAATATAGTTTGGTCATCAGTGAACAATTAAAAAAATATTCAAGGATTTTTTGGTATCCTTTGCTACAGCAAAACCTTGCAGCTGTATGATCAATGCAATCATGCACTGTCATTCCACTTCCCCCACCTTTGGCTACTTTGAAAGAAGAAGTCTTTTATCTGTGTTCAGCAGCAGGAATAGCACTGGGATTTAACAGTAAGTTCTAAAGCAGTCCAATAGCTTCCTATCTCTAAGCAAACCCAGCAAATAGGTCAGACAAAAGATGGCAAGAGGTGATGGGGCCTTGCTTGAACAGATAGGATCGCTGCAGATTTAGATTTCATTTTTGTGAAATATTTCAGTTTCTCTAGGGGATTAGAAAGTCCCCTATGGGGAAAAAGAACTGAATTAACTATTTTTCTACCTGTGGGCCTGCTGTAATCTCAAAATGATGGTATCTGCAGATTGGGATAGGAAAGTAAATTTGGCTTGATACCTTCCAAGCGGCTCTCTGACCTGAAAATACCCACAAAAATGCAGAAACTGTACTTTCTACTATAATCCAGTGAAACCACCACAGGGAAATGTTGCTTAAAGCAGCATTTCAAATATTTAGGCACAGATAAGTCTGAGTCCTGATCAGTATAAACTTCTGGCATGAAAGTTTGCTAGCTGTTTCCCCTTTCCTTTCATGACTAACTACAAGGATTACAACAAAAGCAACCCCCTTTTGCAGCTCAAGGGCTTCCATCATATGAGCTTTATAGAGAAAGCCATCCAACAATAAAATGGTGAACATTTAATTGAAACCCGTCTAGTATACTTTTAAAATTGTGCTCAACAGCAGACAGGATAGGTAGGGTTGGTATAAAAGATTTATAATAATAATGCATGATTAGTAGTGATTATTGCATATTGGGAAAGGTATTTTATATTTATGGCACCATCTAGTGAAAGTCTCCCTCTGAGACTGTGGTACTCACCTCTCTAATGCATAGGACCTGGAACAAGATCTCCCCAGATGAAGTCAACTGCCAGAAGGAGGGCTAGCTGAGAGAAGAGCTTGCTCAGGGGTATTTCTTTTTTACCCTTGTCAGTCATGCATTCAGAGTATCTAAACATTTCAGTATGGCCCTTTCCGCATGTGGCGAGGGAAACGCTCCCTGCCACTACTCACCGGCTTTTTGGTGAGTCCGGGCAAGTCCATCGGGATGAGGAGCAGTGTGAGCTCGTTGCTCCGCACTGCTCCGGCATCCAAAATGGCAGCTTCTGGTTGGTGGAGGCTCTCCACCAACTGGAGAAGCTCACCAGCTGAAAGCCCACCCCTGGCAGATCTGCAGGCATGTACTAGTGCACGCCTGCAAATCTGCACCAGAGCACAGGGATGGAGCGACACTGGGTCGCGCGCTCTGTACTTTTTAAAAACCTCTTAAAAGAGGTTTTTAAAAAGCACGCTGCGCGACCAGTTCCTGTCACTCCGGAGCGGACTGAAGTGCGGAACTATGAAAAGTAGTCCGCCCCAGTCTACTCCACGGTGCAGAAGACCTCTGTTGGAGGTTGCTCTGCACCGTTTTAATAGGCCTGTGCGGAAAGGGCCTATGTCAAATATGCATGGGAAGCATATTGGCATGGAGTCTCATATGGGGAGAGCCATTATTAACCAGGTCACTTGAGATAGGCAGAATTCTCACAATGTATTGTGCCCAAACTGTGATTGCAGAGACAAAGCTCAAATTGTCCCATTACTACCTGCCCCCCGCCCCCCCCCGGTAATGCTAGACATTAGGAGCTTTGGCTTTCTTTACTGTGGATTCTGAATGAAGGGCCAAGTTACATATTGGGCAACTGGAAGCTCAACTCTGATGAGCTTCTAGCTCATGCTTCCGCCAATCAGCCTGCCCTCTTGGTGTCCTCTCAAGTATCTCCTAAAATGCACTCCAGCTGAGGCACAGCTTCAGAACTTGCCATTACAAAATCATCCTCCAATAATATTCTACCTCCCAAATTTAACACCTTTATTGTTCCATACAGCCCGAGAAAGTGGTTAATGATTTTGGTGTCAAGCAGTTGTTATGTTCTGGGGAAAAAAAGTTTCTTTCATTTTCCTTCAATAGTTTTCTAGTTTCTCCCCCACAACTGATATTAATCTTACTAGTCTATATTTTACTGCTTTGTCTCTTGACCCTTTGTTCTTTGCCTGCTCTGGCACTGTTCTGCTGAATTGATTTTTATTTTTATTTGACTTCAGTTCTTTTCTTTCTAAATTGCCCTCCACTTGCTTTCTGCTGTCCCTGGATCTCTACACGCACAGTCTGAGAAACTGGCACTCATGTGTGACTATGACCCAGCCACTGGAAAAAAAATCTTTTTGGGAGCCTATGTGTGATGTCTCCATGTATAGACTGAGAAATAACTCTCTTAACATGGATGAGAGGAGCCTTGCAGGGAATCCAGACTTTCACTGAGGATTCCACCTGACACAAATTGTGTCTTTAATGTTTTCTACTAATCTACCTTTATTAGTTCTGTTTTCTCATTTGTTCTCTTCTCTCTTACTTCCATTCTGTGTTTTGTTCCAACTTAGCCATTTTTATCCTCCTTTTCCCCTTCTGAAGGCCTAGCTAGATGTGAGGGCTAAAGCAAGGGTGGATAACTATGGCATGTTAGGGGTCAGTTTTCTACCCTGTGACCCTCTGGGAGCCATATAGATAGCCAAAAATGACAAAGAAACACAATGAAAAAATAGAGGCCTACTTCTTGTTTTGAAAAATGGGTATCTTTTCTTAAGTTAAGCCATTAACTTAAGTGCCTGTAACATTTCTAAAAAGAGAATTGCTGCTCCTGGAAGCTTTCAAGAGAAACAATTCATGCCTTTTCTCAGCAAGAAAAAGATGTATTACTTTTAATAAAGAATAACATCTTCATACACCACAGCTTAAGTAAGAGTATACTGCAAGTTAAATTTTTGATTGAATTAAACCTATTGCTTTATATGTTTAAATGCATTATTTGCCCATTTACATGGCTATATCAGCCATTTTGAGGAAAAGATGGGGAAAAGGTGGGGTATACCTAAGAAATAGATGGATAGATAATCATGCTCATTAGTTGTGCTGGGATATGACAGGATGTACATACATAAGAAGTGCTGTATTCCCTCAAGTACAAAAAGAAAAGAAAAGCTTGTGTCAATGAAGCCTTATGCACAACTTGGACATTTTATTTTTCTGGATTATAATCCCCATGGTACCCTGTGCTATTGCAGAAATGTGAGGAGCTGTCATTCAAAAAATCCACTTTTCCTAACTTTGCTCTTACATGATAGCCAAGCTGGAAGCCTCTCAAGCTCATATACACTTCAATATTTCTCAGATAAAAAGTGGGACGCATGGAGACAAGCAACATGAGAGTGTTGTCAAGATGGCAAAAGTTACTAATGAGGAAGAACACATGAGCTAAGAGAGGTTGCAACAGTTTGCTTTTGCTTGAGCCATACCCTAAAGGCACCAGATCTTGTCTGATCTTGAAAGCTAAACAAGATCAGACTTGGTTAGTCCTTGGACGGGAGACCACCAACAGGTGATATAGGCTATATTTCAGCTGAAGGAACTGGCCACTCCTGAATATTCTTGCCTCAGAAAACAGTATGAAAAATTAATGGGGTCACCATAACTTGACAGCTGACTTGAAAGCACATATACCTACTGGGAAGGGCAAGATTCTACCCCCACCCCTTCAGCTCCTCTTTTCTGAACTGAGTGAAAACTACGTTTGCACGTTGAGCTCTATTTGCAGTGACTGACAAAAGCTGAGGAGGGGAGGAAAGTGGGAAGAAGCAAGGAAGTCTGGGACATTTGAAAAGCAGCAAAAAAAGTGGGATGCCAGAGAATTAATTGGGACTGTCCCTACCAAATCAGGACAGTTGGAGAATTTGTGCTCCCTGCAAGTCCCAGTTGTACTGTCCACGTTCCAGACACACATTTCACAGCAGAACTGGTATGAAAAACTAGTAGACCTAGTTGCTACATAAAATTCACTCCATGTCCCTACTGTAGTCTAAAATCTTTGTGCTCCATTGGTTATTATAATGAGTTTTATGACCTGCAACAGCACATTGTTTCTTCAGTAAAAATTAATTTGCTATATATAGCCTGCAGCATAATATATTTGTTGTCTGGCAGCCATCAGAAATGGGCAAGCAAGTTCTCATTTCTATGAAACTCAGAGCTGTACCATGTAAATAAAAGAACAAACTCAACCCTGCTGATAAGGGGCATAGCCGCATGGCAGCAGTACTTTATTCTAATATGTACCTTAGATGGGGAGAAGCAAACCTTTTCTGTGAACAAGTCTAGTTGATATGGCAACCAGCAAACCCTCTCTGCAGTAACAGCTAGAACAATCTCCATGTGTAACTTTCATCTTAAATTCAGGTGAAGAGATTTCTGTTGCATGCAGTAGTCTGTGGACATAGGTTTCCTCAGGGAGGTTTATCTTTTTGTTAAATAAATCACTTCCCTTTCTCTTTTGTCTGCAGAGTACTCATGATCCATCCCAAAGAAATAAGAGCCGTCTTACTTCCTTGATTGTTAAATATTCAGTCTCAGTCTTTATCTGACCATATCAACATATACATGCACATTCATTCTTCTTACTTTGTATTTTTATGTGTGGAAGCCATGACTTCTAAATTAAAAGTCCCATATTCTAGTCTTCTCTATGTATTTGTTGATTTAAATTAATTACCAAAATTAGTTATAGGCTTTCAAATCAACTAATATTTTCAGTGTGGCTTACAACTAAAGTCATAAAGCAATATATTTCTTGAGGAAAATGTTAAAATAAATCACTCATACTACAATAAAACTATTAGCAAAATATATAATCTTATCTTCTTTTGTCCATGTCTTCTAAGAGATAAGAATTTAGCAATGTATGCTGGAGAGAGATGTTAACAGGTTTCTCTCCTTTTGCCTCTGCTTTTAGGTATATCCTAGGATGTGCTATCTATCAGAGCAACTAAAACAATCTAGATACCTAAACTGGGATAAAAGCCAGACTGATACAGATCTGATATCAGTGAGATCTCGGTTGCCATTACACAAGGGAATACTTTGTCCCAAATTGGGACGTTGGAAACTTGCCAGCAGTTACCTAGATGCAAAGAGAGCCTTGTTGTTTTTACAACAGTCACATGAGGAGCTCAGGGTGCCAGGAACCATCTCTTCTTTCAAGGATGCATTGACTGCCTCTCTCCTGTAATGGACCGCTCAGCCAATAGTTGCTTCAACTAGCCAGGGAAGGCAAAGAGCAAACATGGGAATAACAGGCCTCATTTCACCAACCCCCTGCCACAGCATCCTGATGTAAACCCGGCAAATTAGCCATGTAAAGGTCACAAGAAAACTATGGAAACAGTAACAATCAAAATTATATCCAGCCAAGAGTGGATGTTGAAACTTTTTTTCCTAGATGTACCTTCTGAACAGTTTTCAAAAAAGAAAAGTGAAATAAAACAATACACAGAAAGAAAGTCAGTGGAACTAATGTATATAACTGAACATGACCATTAATTTAGTGGATTTCCTAAATAAGTTTCCCATAGGTCATATCCCTATCTACAATGAGCGACTCCGTATGGCTCATTGTTTTGCAAGAAAGACTGAGCATGAAAGCAACCGAAAACCATTCTAGATCAAAGTGTGTTGGCAGAGCTATATGGGAAGCATTTGTTTCATGCATAAAAGCTTAGAGGTTGTTGTCACTATTCTCTGCACAACAGTTGACTTTTTAAAAATTCTTCTGAGGTCACTGCTTGGGGTGAAGGAGGTCACATATTTTGAGGTCAGCTACAGTGCTTACATTAATTCTGTCCATAATTGTGTCAATTTAACTGTCCTCCGTTCACTCAGACCTTATATGTCACCCTCAAAATGCAGCTATCAGTTTTCTGAGGGTTGTGACCCCTTCATATTCAACATCACAAAAGCAGAACCCATTCCATATTCTTATTCATTTCTATGGAGTTAACATTTCGCTGCATTTAACACGAGCTAATTCTCTTAAAATGAGTACCATAATCCAGCAAAAAATTTACTGCTGTCTGAATCACACAAAGTCACACGAGGGACTAACCCTGAATAATAATGAACAGGCTCACCATTCTCTTTCAGAATGTCTTTAAAGTGATTCAGATAAATCCAAAGTAACTCATTAAGAAAACCTATATTGTGTAGACCCTGCATAATCCTCGTGAGGACCGTCTTTTGTATGTATCATATAGGGGAGGGGGAAATAAGCTACCTCAGTGAAAGGGAAGTAATAGATTTCTGAAGGGTGGAGAAATTTCCTAACTGTGCCTCTGTATGTTAGGAAAATTAAAGAAAACAAAAGCCCAAGCAACAAAACCACACACTCAATCTCAGATAGGCAAGTGAATTTATGAACCCCTAGGGCAACAAGAGAGCAGCTGCACTATCTCTCAGATATGTCCTCTCACTGACGAGTTTGACACATTCTTTCAAGCTATAATTTTACAGGCTGTTCCTGTTGCATAAATTAAACTCTGGTAGATAATTTTTTTATGGCTCCTTAAACATTTGGCTGCTAAGCAAGTTAAATTAGCTGCAAGGATGGTCTGTTCTTGAGTGTTGAGGCATTTTCTTATCATCCTGTTTGTATATGAATATGCCCATTTTAATCTATTGTCAGCCCCACCCTTTGTACCAAGAGCAGGGGTAAATTGTATGTGTTTGTATGCCTCCAAGCCTCCTGTCGGCTTAGGACTTTTCCGCACTTGCTTTTTAAAATGGGGCGGTGCATCATCCCGCGAGGACGTTCGCATTTGGGGGCGAACTGAGTTCGGACTACTTACCGTTTGTCCGGACTTCAGCCAGCTCTGGAACACCCAGAACTGGTGGTCACCCATGTTATTGAAAGACCGATTAAAAGAGGACTTTCAATAGCACGGTGTGCCCCAGTCCGTCGCTCTGTAAAGTATAGATCTACAGGCTCGCGCCAGTGCGAGTCTGCAGATCTTCCAGGGGCGGGCTTCCGGCTGGCGAGCTTCTCCAGTTGGTGGAGAGCCTCCGCCAACCGGAAGCCTCCGTTTTTGCCCTCGGAGAGTGTGTAGCGCGGGCGCATGCTGCTCCGGACCGTCGTGGATTGTCGGGGGGGAACGTGCCAGTCTGGTGAGTAACGGACTGCCCCATTTCCTCCCCAAAGTGTGGAAAAGCCTT
Organism: Ctenosaura bakeri; assembly: GCA_948474755.1. Classification (NCBI taxonomy): domain Eukaryota; kingdom Metazoa; phylum Chordata; class Lepidosauria; order Squamata; family Iguanidae; genus Ctenosaura; species Ctenosaura bakeri. The sequence goes on from CAOLHI010000984.1 coordinate 277,671, forward strand.
TAGGGTGGCCCCATGAATTTCATAGCCTTTTTAAAGGTAAGGAATATTGATACTCACTGGGGGAAAAAAGTTTATCTTGATTCAAGTAAACCCACCTCTTATGGTGATGTATTCCTAGATAAAAGAGGTCAGTTATTCCATATATATATATATTAAAAAAGGGAGAGGATTGAAGAGCTAGGGACTTCTGAAAGTTATGGTCTAAAACAGTAACTCTTCCCAGTAATTCTTCTCAGTAACTTTTCTGATGTTTTTCCCTGCAAATCAGTTGTGCAGGAAAAAAACATCAAAATTTATCAATCTTTTGTGCAGATGGCCTGATTAAGAGTATCAGTCTTGAATTCCACACTGAAATGTAGGATGTAGGATCATAACGTGCCTTGCGTTGGGCTACAATAATTGGAGACCTTACATATCTCAAACAGCCTCTTAAACTCTGCTCAGAAGGCAATAGTGTCCAGAGCAGTTAAGGTTTGGGGATAATGTGCACCCAGAAATCCACTATTGTGACTAGGGAAGAACCTGTGCTGTTCTGTACCAAACAATCTTCAGTGTTTTTTTAGAAATCATGGTCATAATCTAGCCTTAAATTGAAGAGGGATGGAATGATGGTTGTCATTGGCTACATATAAGGCCTCCCCATCAATGGCAATTGTTGAAAATGCTCTCCTGACATTCATTGGCAGCAATAAACCTGAGACAAATTAAATTTTATGGCAGAGTAAATGGGAAAGTTCAGTCCTTTTGTCACTCTGCATTTTGGAAGATGGGCTTTTTCCTTATCAATTTGGAAAGTTTTAAGGACTGTTATTATTTTTTTTAAAAATCATTTGAAACATTTGCAGCTGCCTGGGTGATCAAGACAGAATCCGTAATGTGTAATTCATGTTAGTGATAACATGAGTAGAAACATAATTTATAAAATTAAAAAACACACTAGTTAAACAAAAAATACAGCCTCTATCCTGTTAAAAGCCTCTTCCACTCCACTTAAGTCCCACTGAAAGCAAGGAATTCCACAGTTTGGAAGATGAGAAGCTGGTGGGAAAGATTCCCTGAGGTGGCTGGGGGGAATGAACCTTGTGTAGATTGAGGCAAGTATGAATTTCATTTCAGCTTCTGTTCTCTAGGCAGTGGCTGCTGAAAGAAAAAGGGTATTGTTCATAATGCATCAGCCCTTTGCTGCAGACAACCCACAGGCAGTCTTCTACCAGTCCATCTTATCCATAGTTCTTGCAAGCTCTGTATGGGTACTGCTTCTTACTGGGTTTGCTGCTAATAATCTTATCATTGCCCAAACCATGAGCTTTCCTTACAGCATGAGCAATTTCCTACTAAAAGTCTACATATATTGCATCAAAATAGGGCCTGAGGCTATGATTTGATGGCTTGCAACAAAATGAGTGATAAAAGTACAAACCACCATGTTTCCAGGGAACCTTGGCAGATAACTGAACACTCGGGCAGCAGAGCAAGCAGGAAGCAGTGTCAGAAAATTACTTTATTTTTAGCCCATTACATAAAATCACAAGCACAGAATCTAAATCTAGTACTATTCTTCAGCCATTTTTGTAGTCTGAAGTTGCTGCTGCTTTTGCTCTGTATGCCAATTTTTATTTTCAAAGCTAGTCCAATAAAATAAATCAAATCTTCCAAGCAGACAATAAAACTGTCTTCTTGCACATGACTGCTGTGCATTTTGCACAGCTTCCTGGTGGTTATCCAAGTTGTGTTGATAGTTTGGAATTGTTGTCCTGCCCTTCAAACATAATTTAGGCTCAGTTAGACTGAGTCCAGGAGTGTACAAATCTATCAGTTTCTCTTTCTTCCATATCTGAATTTTTAAAATCTCCACTTCTTATTCATGAAGAATTTTCAGCTTTTTAGGCACATTCTTGCAAAAATGAACTAAATGAAATTTCCCCCCATCAGCACTAGGTGTGACTTAGGTTGTCTGAGAGACTGTCAAAGTGCAAAAGTTATTTGCATTTAATTAACTCAGCAAGGAAAGGGGAGGGGAGAGGAGAGGGAGGAATCTTGACCTTCCCAGTGTCCTCAGGCAAAAGCGAACTGCTGCAGTTTCTCCTAGCTAGTGCATTCTTCCTCATTAGTAACTTTTTCTATCTTACCATACTTTGATGTTGCCTGGCCACATGTGCCCTCGTTTTTCTCTGTGAGCTGTTGAAGGGTAGGGAATAGCTGCCAGTTTACCTTGCCATTTTCCTAATGGTGAACTCTATCAATTTTCTTGGATCTTTAAATAATAGTTTTATGAATATGTTTTTATTTTATTCTTTTAAGTACCGTTTTGTTAGTCTTGTCTGCATTGTGAATGAGCTTGGGAATTTAAAAATGAAAATGTTGAAAATGAATAAATGTATTTAGAGCATGAAGGAGACACTATTTTCCCTGTCTACCATATAGCTGTTAAAGATGAGCAGCCTGTCAGCAATAGGAGCTGATAACTATATTTCAGCACCATGAATGTGATGAAATATAGCAGGATTCAAACCTAGACTTCAAAGAGTTAAGCCATTTCCACACTAGATGTTATAGTGCTATTATTCCACTTTCAACATCCTATGGAAATCTTGGGGTTTGCATTTTAGGGAGAGGCCTTTGAGGGGCCTCTCCCTAAACTGCAAACTCCAGGATTCCATAGGATGTTGAAAGTGGTATAATAACACTATAACAGTCTAGTGTGGAAATGGTGTTAATCTCAGTGCTTTTGACCTTGAGGAACAACTCTGTCAGTTTCACTTTCTGGTGCATCTGAATATTTTAAATCTCAAACTGACATTGGTGCCAGTCCTTCATATATTTAAAAGGGGGCAAGGGTTAGGAGTAACCATAGAACATTGGTTAGTAAATAATTAGCAAAACAATTCTGGTAATCCTTCAAAGTTCAACAGGGATGAAATGGGAAGACTTGACTCAAAACCAGTCCCTTTCTACTACAAGTTGAGTATCTCTTATCTGAAAATCAGAAATCCAAAAATGCTCCAAAATCCAAAACACCCAGTCTTCCTCCTGTAGGGAATATGAGGGAATTACGGAGATTTGCTTGGAGGCTAACCACAAAGTCTCTCAGATTGATGCCTGTTTTTCTCTCTCAGCTTGTTTTGCAAGCAGCATCTCCCAGTCCCAGATGAGCCTCTATAATTCCCCTACAGAAAGAAGACAAGAAGAGAAGAACTAATGAAAGAACAGACCCCAGGTCAAGTGAACAATAAGTGATTTCATTCTGCATACAAAAAATCCAAAATCCAAATCATCATCATCATCATCATCCAAAATCGAAAACACCTCTGATCCCAAGCATTTCAGATAAGGAATATTCAACCTGTACTACTTCTTAGACATTAGATGTTTTACTCCCATGTTGCTATATTAGATATCTGGGCTATATTTGAGCCCTGGTGGCACATGGTTAAATCGCAGTACTGCAGTCACAACATTGTGCGTTCAATCTTGCAGGGCTCCACATTGACTCAGTCTTCCATCCTTCCATAGGTCAGTAAAATGAGCACTCAGCTTGTTGGGGTCAATTAGCTAAACATGTTGTAAACTGCTTAGGGAGTGCTTTGCACTGGTAAGCAGTATAGAAATGTAATTGCTATTACTGTATTGCTATTGCTATTTGGTGCGATAATATGTTGCAAAATATGGAAAGTGATTATTTGAGATGATGGCATTTGTTTTTCATTTTAGTAGAGCAGCAAGTTATTCCCAAAATTCTTTACCTTTGGTAGTAGAGCTCACTCTTTTCCATCCACCATAATCTAATTCAGCCACTTATTTTCTACACACTCATTTTATCCCATTATTTGAGATTTCCTTTGCTTTTAATCCAGTACTTCAGGGAGATCCTTAGTTTCACAGGAAATGCAGAGAACTCAGATATGGTAAATAAAAGAACAAATCTGCTGTAATAAAGCTTAGCATTCTGCTAAATCAATCAGCTCTCTTTCCCCCAGTGGACAGCATAAAGTCAAGCAAGTGATTCTACTTTCATCTGTTGGTTACAAATGGTTTCTTCAGCTTAGCTAAAATAGATGCTCACACAGATAATTCTTTCCCTAGTGCTGCCATTCTTGTAACGCATTAAGTAAAAAAAGTGCATGAAAATACAGTTTTTCCTTAGATATCTGTGAGCCAAGGTAGAGGTTAATTTCATACCTTTTCTCTTCCTGCTGTCAGAAAAGACATGGGGAGATTTTAAAATTCTGGACAATTAAAGGAGAAACTGTTTTGCAATTTCTTTTGGAAGTTACAGGTCTGAATCCCCTGCTCAGCCATGGAAATGCACTGAGTGACCTTGGGCAAGTCACACTCTCTCAGCCTCTGAAAAGCAATGGCAGAATCCCTCTGAGCAAATATTGCCTAAAAAGCTCCCATGATAGGTTTTCGTTAGGGTCACCATAAGTCAGAAATGGCCTGAAGGCATACAACAACAACTCCTCAGTTAAAGTGTCTGGCAGTAAAGCTCCTTTTTACAAAGGCATTTTTCCCCCTCGCAGATCCCCTTTTCCTTCTCTTTTGACTAGCTAGAAGTTTTTTTTATCAGCACCCATACTGGTAGGAAAGTGAAGAAGGGTTGGAGAAACATAGGGCCATTTCCACACTAGGCTGTTATAGTGCTATTATTTCACTTTCAACATCCTATGGAATCCTGGGGTTTGCAGTTTAGGGAGGGGCTGGCTGGCGCCTCCCTAAACTGCAAACCCCAGGATTCCGTAGCATGTTGAAAGTGGAATAATAGCGCTATAACAGTCTAGTGTGGAAATGGCAGACTTTAGGTATCCAGTTGCAGCAATGTGTCTGCAGTACTCCAATGCAGTAAAGCTTGACCTGGGAAAGAGCAGGATTCTGCTCTGCCTGATCCTACTGTAGGCCTGTGTGCCTACTTATGGCCATTTCCGCACAGGGCGAGGGAATCGCCCCGTGATGCTACACATTGGACTTTTGGGCTCCCCAGTCCGGTCCATGCTTCTCTGGAGCAGTCCGTGGCCACCGCTCCACACTGCTCCGGGGACAAAAATGGCAGCTTCCAGTTGGTCGAGGGTCTCGACCAACTGCTGAAGCTTGCCAGCCTAAAGCCCACCCTTGGCAGATCGCAGGCTCGCACCAATGCCTGCCTGCGAACCTGCATATGGGAGCAGGCTTGCAGTGGCGCGCTCTGTGCTTTTGAAAGACCTGTTTTTAGCGGTCTTTCAAAAGCTCACTGGACGACCACTTGGGGTTGTTTGGGAGCGGGCTGGACTGCGGATCTACGTTCAGTCTGGTCCCAGGTGCAGATGCTCTGCCCCGTTTAAAAAAACCTTGTGTGGAAATGGCCTATGACAGATGAAGCAAACAGCAGCTGCCTCAGTGAGCATGTATGAAGAGCAAAACAGAGAGAAAAAGGAGAGCAGATTAGTCCAGTTCATCAGCCCATTAAAAACATAGATCTCTGCTTTTAATTTACCGTATATGGTTATAAGTTTGACCACCCAAATGGAAACAAAAAGTGGATGCTAGTGAAAGAAAAAGTGATCCCTGGATGCATTTTGGAAGAAGCTGTCAAGTGGGTTTTAGAAGGTTTAAAGTATTTTTGTTTACTTAAACAAGTCTTGCCTAACCTGGTTGTTTAATTTCACATATGCATAGTGTTAGTTTTAAACAATGAGTTTGCTGAAACACATCGAACTGCTCTCTCTTTTATGCTGTGGGGACCTCTCTCTCTATTCTTTCCATGTTATTTTTTACCTCCGGTATGAAATTTTCTGTTAAAGAATTAAAGTTTAGGAACACATCCACTTGTTAGCTGAGGTATATCAGTCTTAGAAAAATAGAAGTTTAATTTCCTGAACATTATGTCATGTTTGAAGCATTTTTCTGGATTATATTGGTTTTATTATTTTTTTGTTTTATTCATTTAAAATGAAAAAAAGAACTCATAAAAAATGAATAAAATGAATAAACGAACTCGTCCTCACATAGTTACAATAACAAAAGGAGCAAGCACCAATAATAGCCAACAATAAACTGGAAAGCAACTGCGGATCTTGACTTCAACGTAAGAGAGAATGAAGCTATTTCAGAAGTTCTTAACTCTGAGTTTAGGTTTGCAGTTTTCACGAGAATATATATTAAATTAATTTGTTGGATTGGCTCCAGATTCAGGCATGAGCAATGCAGTTGGTAGGATCTTGCCGGTCAGGGACATTGCTAGATTGGATGAGCTATGGTATGGGATTTGAAGAAGAATCTTACCAAATTTGTCATCAGTACCTTTATGATCCTATTGGAGCTCTAGAGAGGCCCTTGTCTCTGTCTGACCACCTTCTCAGATTCTTTTGGTGGGAACAAGAGAAATGGTCTTCTTGGTGGCTGCTCCTAGTCCTTGCTGTCCTTCTATCAGCAATAGATGGAAAGAGGATGACTCCATCCTTGCTCTCCTTCCATCAGCAACAGAAAACATTCTTGTGCCACTAGGATTTTGAAAGCTGAATGGGATAAGCTTTTAATGATGGGTTGTGCTGTTTTATGGGTTGTATAGGTTTTTAATGTTTTAACCCTATAAATTGTGTAATTACATTTTAAACAACTTTCATATTTATATTTCTATCAAATTTTTGTACAGTTTTAATCTGTATTGTTTTAAATATGTTGTTATCACCTTCAGTCCCATTATTGAGAGAAAAGTGAGATATAAATTAATCATCATCATTATTATCATTGTAGTCATCATCATCATACCTGCACTAATCAGAGCTCGTTCACCCATGGAAGGCAGATGCTAGATCCCACTTAAGTTTAGCATTGTCAAGTTATTGACCAAGGCCTGAATTCTGTTATTTAGTTCCATTGAAAGTAAACTTATTTAATCAATTTTTAGTCAACACAGAGGTAAATCCCATTCAATAGGTCTATTTTGTCAAGACTAATTTCAGGATTTTAGCCTAGTATTTTAGCTATTGTGATAACTGAAGCCCCTGTCAGAGCTGCTGATAATGAGCAGCAGCTGTTGGTCCCTGTTGCTCAGGGTAGAGATGAGTCCTGCAGCTCAAGAGCTCCCCCTGCTGCCAGGGACCAAGCAGGCTCGGACGTTCCTCTGCCTGCTCCTTTAGGGCAACAGGGATCCGATTCTGAAGATGGTTTGGAGCCTGTGCCAATCAGCCCACAAACAAGGTGGAGACTCAAGATTGCTGAGCAAAGGGAGGCTTCCTTGATTAAGTTCAAGAAGCAGTGACTGGCCACACCTGTGTCTTGGGCTATATAACTGCCTGCCTGGACGCTTTCCTTTGCTTGTGGCAAACTTCTTTCAAGTCCTCCTCCTTTGAATTGATCTCTTGACCCTTGGCTTTTGGAACTCTGACTATGGCTTTTACTTGATGCTCTGGTAAATGAACTCCCTTGTGTAAAGTGCTTGCTAGTCTCCTCCTGGCTGGACTTTGCTGGCTCTCACACTCCTTTCTCTGGGCTGGCTTGCCGCCCAGGTCTCTGACCTTGACAGTTATGCTCAATTCTACAATTCCTGTATTATTATTGCTGACCATAAGCTCGTGAACAGGCAGTCCAAACCAGTATTGGCTTCCTTGGAAGGAAGAACATTAAACTTAATGAGACATATTTTCAAATAAGTATGCATAGGCTTCAGCCTCATGCATCCTGAAGCCTTTTACATTCAACTGAGCTTAACATACCTGACTTGGTTCCATAAAGCACTCAGAAAATTCTTAGTGACACACAATGTGGCCTCCCCTTTCCAGGATAATAATGTTTAATTGATCAGGTATTTAAAGGTGAAGAGAGGTGTGAAAAAGTAATGTGTTACTCCAAGGATTTCTCATTTACTTAACCATGATTCAGGACCCCTGTCTTGCCCCTGGAATACTGTTTACAGATTGAAATCAGTCAGGTGATTTGTTCAAAGCCTATTCTGAATCTGAATGTGTGTTTTTCCTGCTCTTGTGTGCACAATGGACATACAAGGAGTTTGAAATTCTACCATCATCTATGGTCATGATGATGCAGCTCAAAATGTTTTCCTATTGTGTTCAACAAAGGAGACAGTTAAGTCATCATGAGACTACTTTGTATATATGTCCTAAGCCAGAGCTTTCCAAACTGTGTGTCATGATACATTAGTGTGTTGGCTGCAGTGTGTAGGTGTGTGACGTAAATGTAACGGGCAGAGGAACTGCCTCTCCTGCTGCGGGCCAGGCCCGGGTGAAGGGGCTTCCTCTCCCGCCACTACTGCAGCTGCCCCAGGCCAAGGAAGACCCCAGCAAGGGCGGCAATAGACCAGGCTCAGGTGGAGGAGCTGGCTGCACTTACTGAATTACTGTATTGCGAAATGATGCATGTCTAAAAAGTGTGTCACCAACATGAAAAGTTTGGCAAGCTCTGTCCTAAGCTATAGGTGTCAGCCTTCTGTTTCAAAGTGTCCTCTGTTTAAAGGGTTGTCCAATACAAGCCCAGCTGTAATGTAAAGCACATAAGAAGGGACATCACTGTATGCTTTGAAGTTGCCTGTCAACAGTGCGTGGAGAACAGATTGATCTGTCATTAAAGCAGGAAATACACCCTTGCCTCTACTGGGCAGCAGGACAGGCCCTTGTGTACTCCCAAAATAGCTCCCCCTTCAGTGGCATCCCCACTAGCAGTGGAACCACCATTCAAGAATCCTGCTTTTAATGGCCCAGACAGGCAAGGTAGCTGTGCTGGATGGGCAGTACATGCTTTGTAGGATGAAGGCCTTGGTCCTACAAAGAACAAAAGCCCACTGGTGAAGCAAAGATCCAAGGAAGCAGCAACAAACAGGAATCTCTTCCTCCCCATAGCCTCTCTGCTTGCTCTCAAACAGGTTCTAAATGTGCAGCTGTATTTATAGACCTGTATCAAACACACTTTTCTATTATAATTGTTTTTGTGTTTTTGCTGAGTTTGAATGATGATGACAACATAACAACAACATTTTGGAAAAGCATTTTAACTAGTTATATACATATGAAAATCAAAATGATTGGATTTTTAAAATGCAGACTCTTAGTTAGAGATATATTGCTCAACACTTAGTAAAAAGGTTTCTAACTGGTTCAGTCAGTCCATCTATGTCTTGTTTTGTTGCGGTTTTCAACCATTAATTTTAAATTAAGTCATGAGTAGATGCACATCAGGAAGCATATGCACCTGTCTTTGCTACTTTATATGCCCTTGATTGACTACCATCCATCCTGTCATTTGTAATTATCTTATCCAGCTGGTTTCCTCTTGCGAAGAAATTAAAACTCTTTAAAGGTACTGAACTTGTGGTGTGCTTGAAAGGGTTTTCTTCCCTATATTTTGTCTCTGGAGGTGGTATGAGAGTTTCCTGCAATCCTGTCCCAGAAAAAGTGGACTATAAAGTCACTTATTCAAAAGCACCAAAAGTGAGCAATGGGAGAATCTGTCATTAACTTCATTCAGTATCTGAGTGTTGAGACAATATGTATGCATGTTTATCAACATTTGATTTTAGGAAAGGTTAAAAAAAAGCCTTCAAATACTGTAGAGAAGAAATACCTCAGAATAAAATGCTCTGTTAACATCAATTTTTTTTTTAAAAAAATCTACCAATATATGTATAAAAGAAAAGGGAAAAAAGCAGGAAAAAGACCCAAACCCCAACAGAATTTCAGAACAGCAAAACTTTTAAGACATCACCTTCAGATCTTCAGTTAGAACATTTCTAGGACTTAGCTGAGGAAGGAATACACATCCTTGCTATCACCATCCTTCATCTTATGAAATGGTAAGGTGAGATATCTATATGCTACTTGTGAAAGCAGTTACTTAGCGTAGCACACTCCCATTTTTAGGGCCATTGGTGCTCAGTATCTGGCTTCCTTTGGAGACTTGGCTTCAGCACAGTTAAGTAAGAACAGGTGTCCCTGGGAGCCAGCATGGCCTAGTGGTATGAGTGTTGGACTAAGACTGTGGAACAGCAGGGTTTGGATCCTTGCTGAACCATGGAAACCGTTACCCTGTTTACTGGGGGTCCGAGGAGGAACACCTATATGCGCTCACAATTAACTAAGTTTGGGGAAATTAGCTAGAGCACAAGTTGGCAATGTGAGAGGCAGGGCAATGCAGCGGAATCTTTTACCCGATGTCTACGGGGTAAGGCCAAGCCAAGGAGCACACCAAGTTATAAGAATAATTGTGATTTTTATTAAATACAGACAAACAGTGTATGCAACACACGCTCTCAGATACCTATAAAAAATAAAGTTTGGAGTGGTATAGAGGGATTTTGAGAGGGATTGTTGAACTGGGTGATACGACACCTGTCCTGAAGATTGAGTTCATTGGTATGGAGTCTCAGTACGTGAGACTGAGGGGACGGCTTGCCAAACAAAGAGGCAGCAAGGATGGATGGAAGTCTGGAGCGATCCAAGGAAGATCTTGGGATCAGGGGTTTTTATAGGGAGAAATGTAACTGCAGACTATTCCGTACTTGGGGAAAACAATGAGTTTTGGGCGCGAGACAAAGCTTTGGAAAGGTCAAAATTTAGCATGATTGAGTTAAGTCCGAATTGACAAAGAGGTAGACAGTATGCAAATGCCGTGCTTGGCAGTTGAGTATTCAGCTTGCCAGGGTGCCTGCTCGGGGGCAGGGAGTCCTTTGTAAACAGTGTGCATACATAATGAGGGTGTTTGCAGAGAGGTCTCCTAAAGCGGTGATCTGGCTATTTCTGACCTGCCTGTATTGTCTTGGGATATTGCAGTGTTTGATGGCCGAGCCTAGTTCTGTGCTTGTCCGGGGGCCTCACAAACACGTGGAGAGGGGTGGTGGAAGAGAGCCAAATTATTGATATCAAAATGAGACCTTTATGCTATCTCCAAGGAGGCCTAACCTGCAGTAACAAAACCCACTGGGTGACTTTGGGCAAGTCACATACTCTCAGCCTCAGAAGGGCAATGAGAAACCTCTTTTCCATAAATCTTTCCAAGAAGACTCCCTAATAGGGTCATCACATGTCAGAACTGCCTTCCTAAAAATGCTCCAGCTTCAGCTGACATATAATGCTCTTTTCCCTATTGTCTTATTCATCTTTTCCCCCAACTGCTAGTGTTTTCCTTAGACACACATCTGCCATTTCCTCTTAGCATGAGGAATATCAACTTACTTGAGCCCTTGAAGTACTAAAAAACACTGAAGAGAGATCACTAGCTATCAAGCAATCATCTGCTTTCATTAACTTCTGCTTAGAAAACATAAAGTAACCATCTGGAGGCTATATCCTAAAAAAAGAAATAGCCAGTCAGTGCCCATAACTGAGTACAGTATACACAGACTGTTGTTCTCTAGCCTCACTGCAGTCAGCTGTATAGAAAGCAATGGTGGTTCATGGGATGAAGGGAACTGGAGTGTAATTCCCCCTAAATGGCAAGGTCTACGAGCTATGCAAAGTAGAGATTGGTATGAGACAAGGCTGAGAACCATCTCTTAGTCTGACCTACTTCACAAAACAGAGAGGGGAGAAGAAATATGTATACCATCCTACCATCCTGAGATCCTCAGAAAAATAGTTAGTTATAAAGGTAGGAGGGAGAGAGAGAGAGAGAGAGGGAGAGAGAGAGAGAGAGATGGTGAGCATGTGGCCCTAACCCTTTTTCTCATTCCTTTTACTTCTTTACTTGAAGGGTACATTTCAATATAGGGGCCAATGTGGTATAGTATTTTGCATGTTGCATTAGGACTGTGGGAGACCAGAGTTCAGATTCCTTCTTCAGTCATGGAAACACTCTCTCACCCTAAGAGGAAGGCAATGGGAAGCATTCTTTGAATAAATCTTTGCCAAGAAAATTCTATGATGGGGGCCATAAGTTGGAGTTGATTTGAAGGTGCATAGCAAAAACTTTGCTACAAGCATATCAACACTTTTATGGAAAATAAGAGTTAAAAATAGATGTCAAGATAATCTTCATCATAATTTATACTCAACCTTTCTTCCAGAGTGGGATTCAAGAATGCTGACTAGTTTCATCAGTTTGCCCCAGTTGCACTTAATCAATGTTTATAACAGTACAAAGTGTTCAGTACATTGATCTAATTTCTTTATGATCTTGGCACATCAACTTGCAAAAGAACAAAGGAATATAAGACAGTGCTTCATACTCATCCCTTCTCAGTTACAGGGTCAGATTATCAATGGGTCATTTGGAGCAATTGCTCCAGGCCCTTTACAGGTTAGGGTCCAATGCTGGGAAAAAAAGGGTCACTTGTTCTGTTCTTCTCTAGTCATTTCATGATTCTCCCAATATTTTGTGCGTTCCTTGAGTAACTAAGGAAAAATACATGGGATTACACTGTTATTCTCACTGAAGTTGCAAGGTTGAAAATATTTTTGTGTTGCTGTCTATAGTATTATTTAATTTCCATGCCACAACTCACAGAATAGTTCTCACTTGTGCACAAAGGCAGGCTTTGTAGGGAAACTATTCCAAGGACCAAACCACCCTGCTCAGCAGTCACATACGACACAGTCGCCTCTCACCTTAACATACTTGCTGTCATGATTTCTGCCTTGCTACATCACAGGAAGTGCAGTAGAAGCATGACACAGTCTTCTGTTCTCCAGCAAAATAACAAGAGTATTCTGCTCTCCAGCAACACTTCAGGGCTACTGAAATTTTTATAAGCTGAAGGAAGCTGTAACAGGCCCAGCCTGGCTGTTGTTGCAGCCTTAAATGAACTTATTGGCCATTATATGTCCATTCTACGATTCTCTCAGTGTTGGCTTTCTAATGACTGACCTTGCTTCGGTAGAAACATGGTATTCCAAAATCAAGAGAGAAGAGTCATCTTTAGTGCAACCTAAATTCTCTTTCTCTGAGAAAAAGACCTAAACATAGGATTGGTGATGATGATTGGTTGACCACCTGCATATACTATTCTGTTCCCTTTCCAGAGGTGTCAAACTCAATTTCATCTTGGGCTGCATCAGCATTTTTGTTGCTCTCAAAGGGCCGGTTGTATCTGCAAAACTATATAAATGTATCTACTCTGTTATGTTAAATAATTGCCTCTGCATTTGATTATTACTGGTTTTAGTAATAACTAGCTCTGAAACTAGAAATCTAAGAAAAATAATGACAAGCAGATATTCAAGTGTGCAACTATTGTACAATTTATTTAAAAATGAGTTTTGAAAACAAACTTATTTTTTTAAATCGTCAGACAAATATAACCTGTGCCTCTTTCTGCTCCCCCCCCTTGTGGCTCATTCTGCACCTCTCTGTACCTGGTGAGCCCAATCCCCACATTGCAGGCCCTCAGCTGTGGATATTCTGAAGAGGAACCCAATAGCCAGCACTCGCAATCTACTTCTACTTCTGACTGTTCCTCTGTCCAACTCTTGTGAGCCACATGGAGCATTGCCACGGTAATCCACAGCAACACTCTGATGGTGAGACTTGGACAGAGGAGCAGTCAGAAGTAGAAGCAGATCATGAGTGCTGGCTACTGGGCTCCTCTTCAGAATACCAGCAGTTGAGGGCCCACAATATGGGGATCAGGCTTGCCAGGCAGCAGGGGGAGGAGAGTGCCACAGCAGCAGGAGAGGTGTGAAGGCCACATGAAATGGTTTGGAGGGCCGGATTCAGCCCACAGGTCTTATGTTTGACACATGTCCCATAGATGGTCACCTCTCTCAATGCTTTTCTGAAAACTGACCCATTAACATACATCAGCATTGTTGCCATTGTTGTTGTCATCATCATAACCACCACCACCACCACCACCACCACCACGTTCACTTAACAGAGCATGGAGGGACTGGGCCTCACCCCCAAGGAGCATACTATCTCAAAATAGGTACAGCAGTTTTGTATACCAGCAAAAATCTCCTGCTTAAAAGACTAGTCAATGTAGCTGTTCATTGCTGCTCCCTTAGATCTTTGCTTCACCAACAGGACTTTCTTCCCATCCAGCACAGCTACCTTGCCTGTCTGGGCTAAAATCTTAAACATGCTTACTTGGAGTGATTTAATTTAATTCAGTGGTATTGACTTGTCAGTAAATCTGTATAGAATTGTACTGCTAAACATTTAAATATGAGAAGTGATCTTCACTTTCTTTCCTAACTTCTTCTAAAAGTCCCCACCTATCCTCTGTATTTATACTATTTTTTTAAAAATAAAATTGATAGCATTCCTCTCCCACTCCACAAACATGCTCGAGAAATAAGCCATGTCAGCATCCACAATGACATCCATTATGGATTATTTTATGTAATCATCCTTTCTAGAGAAAATTCCTATGACAGCATAATGCTTGATCTTGTCGATATCCATTATACAAGCCAACATGGCTCATTTATCAACGTTTGTTTAGAATGAGTATCAGAAATACTTCAGGAAAGTGCTCTGTTGAGTAATTTCAGTGGACAACCCATTATTTATTTGCAGTAGAAAATATGTATTCTCTGGAAAAATATGCTTAATACTAGAATTATCTATATATTTGGCTTCAGTATAAAACTCCTTGATCCTCCAGAGAGTTAAGCTAGAGGTATACCTTTTCACAGTTGCACTAATGTCCTAGACAGCATTATAGGAATTTAAAGTAATGCCAGATTCTTTTTCAGGACAGCATGTATCAGTGCAACTGGAATTATATATAGATAATTATAGATATCATTATCACTGATGCACTGTCTAGATTAAGGATATCTATCTATCTATCTATTTATTTTTTCTTTCATTCATTCATTCAAATAACTTTCCTTTCCTTTCCTTCTTTTCTGTATATATTTATTACCTCTCACTCTTTCTATATCTCTGTGTCAGTGCCCAATTGGTAAAAACGCTTTAAAAATAGGGAATAAATAACTAAAAACTAATTAAAACAGTTCAACCTCCTTTTTAAAGAATCCAAAATTTAAAAAATAGCCAGATATGGCCTTTATTTTTTAGAAGTGTATGATCTACAGCTGAACAAGAAGATATTGCTCTCAGAAAGAGATAAAAGGCCGTTTCCTCCCTACAATGTTATAGTGCTATTATTCCATTTCAATATCCTGTGGAATTCTGAGGTTTATAATTTACTGAGGCCAAAGAGCAATCTGGCTAAGAATTCTAAAGACCTCTCTCTAAACTGCAAACCCCAGGATTACACAGGATGTTGAAAGTGGAATAATAGCTCTACAACAAGCCCTTTCCGCACCTTACCTTTTTTTGGCACTGGGGTGTGGGGATCACACGAGCAGCCTCCAGTGAGAGGCTCTCACATCCCCGCTGCTTCAGCTCCGCACGAGCTGCCTGCTCCCAAGCAGGCAGCGTGAGAGCCCCACCTCTTCCTTCTGCAGTGCAGCCTGGGAGTTTCCCAGGCTGCGCTGGGGCAGGAAGCATGACCGCCGCGGCTCTGGAGCCTCCGCACCCACGGCAAGTCTGTACGGGGCCCTGGAGCAATGCACAATTGTGCACCATTTTCAGCTGAAAGCCAAAAATGAAAAAGTGCACGAGCGGCGCCTGCCCTACCCCGGAGCATTGCGCGATTGTGAGTGCATTGTGTAGATTGTTCCTCACAATTGCGCGACACTCGAGGGGCCCTTTCGCATGGCAAATGCCATGCGAAAAGGGTGACAGTGTAGTACAGAAATGGTCAGGATTGCTTTTTGCACTGCATCTATGTATAGATAAGGGGGAAATTGCAGGCGGAAAACTGTAGCAGAACATATGTAAGGAAACTATACATGTTTTGAACAATGTCCAAAAATAAAATAATGAAGAAAGGCAGATGGTGAAATGCAGTTAACAGTTAACACAAATATGTGAAACAATGCAGTTGTGTATAGCATACTGCTTACGTGTAGTGGTAAAGAATTTGAGGAAGGATTTTGGTCCATATTTGAGATATAATTTGAATTAGCTTGAAACTTATCTTCTACATTACTTCTGAGGAAACAGTTTATATGCATTTTAGCAATAACAGCTTTCAGGTATGCTGTAATGAACTGAACAAACAAAGTACCAGAGGTATTAAATAGAAATGCTGCAATGTAAACAAACAGCGCATTATCAACTGTATTACCTTCTCTAGCCTAATACAGACCCAGTAGTTTCCCACTCTTTTTTAGTGTAGGTAGCAGGAGCTAAAATCTGTAGTACAATATAGATTGTGGAGGCCATTGGATGATATAAACAATATTTAGGGCTCCAATGAGAAAATAATGGGGCACAGGCTTGACTGTTGTGTTCAAGCCTAGCCAATATGCTCTATTTCTGCTTTTCTCGGAGCATGGATCTGATGAGCCTTGAGTATGATGTGATATGGAGGTGTCAATAAAGTGGCATGGTGGAATTTTAATGTACGGGGAGGTCAGATTCCTGGGAGGGACCACGAAAGAACAGTTAGCAGCCAATCCATTATATTTTCAGTTTTGTACAGTTCTTCTGTGGTAAGAGGAGAAGAAAATGTCAGTGTAACTGTTGTTTGCTGTATACTTTCAAGGTGTTTCTTACATATGAGAACCTTAAAGTGACTCTATCACAAGGTTTTCTTGGCAAGATTTGTTCAGAGAAGTTTGCCTTTGCCTTCTTCTGAGGCTGAGAGAGTGTGACTTGCCCAAGGTCACCCGATGGGTTTCCATGGCCAAATGGGGATTCGAACTCAGGCCAATTAATACAACAGACTAGAGTTGTATTACAACACTCAAGCCACTACAGAATGGCTCTCTTACTGGTAGTAATTCTATGTCCTTTTGAGAGGAACTGTATATACGCAATGATCAGTGAAAACAATGGCAATCATCCCTAACAGATCCTGTCTAAACAGAATTGATTCTGTTTTGATTCATTGATTCATGAAATCCAAGGGAGAACTGTTTTCTTAATTTCCATTTAAAATCTGTCTAAAATTCTCCAAAGAAAAGAATCGTAGTGTTCGGGGAGGGGTGGTAGTTTGTGCCTCGATCTATATGTTTACATCTGCACAAAGATAATTTGCCTATATGCACATTTTTATTCAGTCCAATTTATTTATTTATACAACTATATATAACTTTATATTTTTTTAATATATAAAATTATTTCTGAATAATTGAACCCAAAGTAACTTCAAATTCAAAACTACAGAACAATCCAAAAAAGAAAAAAAAATTAAGAGCAAGACAAGAGAGAATCTTAAAAACAGAATGTTGGCTTAATACCTTTATATGTGAAATATTGAGGAAGGACATTTATGCGCAGAAAGGAATGTGTTTATATGGATAATTGGTCTTCTTTTGAAATAAGCCAGGAGGCTTTTGTAGCTAGCTCAGTTTTGTGTATGTATTAATGCTGTGCTGGCCTGATACATTTTGCTGCTTGCTGTAGAATCCAGATGGTGCCTACATTTTGTTTTGTTTATACACCATTTCTTGCCTTCACCTATTCCTCCACTCATAATTCCTTTCCTGGAAACATGTTGCTCCAACCTGAAGCATTACAAGGCTAACCTTTCAGCAATGTGTTCACATCCAGAACTAAACTGCTCATTTTGAAGCACTGGTCTTTAGTCGTGGAAACATTTTTTTCCTTTCTTGGTCCCTCAAAAGAATTTATTTATGTTTCATGTTTGATTTGGTTGATTAAAACTGGATCACTCCATTTGATCTAGGGCAAAGTAACAGTTCCCAAATCCAAACAAATCTATGGGAATACAGTTATTTTCTTTAATAGCATACTAATTGGCAGGCCAATTAATCTGCTCATCTGTGAAGAGAAAATATTTTGCAACAAGTAGTTCCATTTCCAGAAGTCATTCTCAGAGGTAACATTACAGTGGTCTTTTTTCTTCCAACCCTGCAACACGGTCCAATGCCTCAAGAGTAGCACAGGTCAATTAGTGGACAAATTAAGCAATTATTAGGCACTAACAGGGTGACTGGCATCATTAGTCTTCCTGTTTACCAGCACACTGTTATTTTAATACAAGGACCAACAAATAAATTAAGGCATCTGTTGTATCCAGCGCCTGCCTTTGAGTAAATTATATTAAATTGATTTGGTTTCTGCCAGATTCTTAACCTTGGTCTAATGAAATATATGATATGCCTTTTGCTGAATGTAGGAGATGTAAATTTTGACTTTCGTTGATTTATTAACATAAAGAGCACTTCTCTTGGCTTTTTAAAAGTCCAGTGCATTTTTGTTTCAGTCCTTATTGATCTAGAGGCCATCGTTTTCATCTGAACAAAAGCTCTGAGGTAATTTTATTGATTGACCAAGTCCTCATCATGATTTTATTATAGGACATGAACACATATATATGGCAGATTTCATTTGCATCTTTATCATAATGATCAATAGAGATTTTCCTATCTCGGCATTAGAGCTGATATTTGCCTTTGCCTTTTGCTGTAAACATTTTAAGATTAGATTCAATTGAGGCACCACGTTATGCGGCGGGTGTTTTGAACCTTTACTTCCTTTTGAAAAAAAAATTTCTATTTCCCTAACTTCTAAGCAATTTTTTTCTGTTTAATATATAGTATTTTCTCAGAATTTTGTTTGTTAGCCTTGGGGAAGAGAGATGCACTGCGTTGGATTCATGATTAACTTATGTCCCATTGATTTCAGTGGGTCTGTTCTTACATGCTTCTAGAAATAATATATTACAAGTGTGGGTAGAAGCCAGTTTGTAATCAATGCCTATTTACAAGGGGCCCGAACCCCCTCCTGTTTAATGAGAGCAATAGCAAAAAGATATATATCTCCCGCAGCAACACAAATTTGGCTTCTGAAATGGAGAATACATACAGGGGAAATTCAGGAATGGAGCTATTTGTGAAGGGATGCAAGCTATACTACAGTCTATTTATACTCATGCCAATGAGAGATTTCCCACCAAAGCAAATACCAGTTTCTGAAAAGGAATGGGGAATGGCAGAGATAAGTTCTTCCTCTAAGCTTTCTCTGGCTTCATATGAGCCTTCCTAGCTAGTTTAATTGGTATTTAAATAAAAAACAAAACAAAGCCATGCTTTTTTTGCGTAGTCTTTCCCCAACTAAATTGCACTTGGAAATTCAAGGTTCTAGTACTGAAAACTAATATATGTGGAGTAACCTCAAGAACAGGATCACCTAAGAAAGGACGCACTTCCTTGTGAATTGTAGTTTACATCCTGAGACAAAATTGCTTGAGAACAAAGTAAGAGGAAAATTGAGAAATATAGTTAATATAATACAGAAGTATATATACAGCCCTTACAGAGCCAGCGTGGTATAGTGGTCTGAGCACTGGAGTACAAACCTGGAGACCAGGGTTCGATTTCCTGCTTGGCCATGGAAACCCACTTGGTGACCTTGGACATGTCACACATTCTCAGCCCCAGAAAACCCTGTGATAGGTTCACCTTAGGGTTACGATAAGTTGGAAATGACTTGAAGGCACACAACAACAACAATATCCAGTTATCCTCAGAACAGAAGGAAGCATAGAAATGGTATAGGAGTGTTTCCTGTGCAGTGATACATCCATTGTATCAACCTTACCTGACAGAGGTTGCTCAGCAATGTTTTCCATTTATATTTTTATCACTGTAACAGCTTGAATATGTTGTGTTGAAAGCATACACTTGCTATGACAAAATTGAATAGTTTTGCACTGCCATGTGCTGCAATTTTGCCAAATGACTTCTTAATGTGATTTTATACAGTGTATATTAGTTTTAACACCAAATGTTGACTATAGCATAAAATTAAGGAGGGAAAGAAGCTTCTCCAAGGCATCTAGCCAATTTGTGCCAATCCATTTTGGAAATGGAGCAGGAGCTTTTATATTACAGAAGTATTTTTCATTTGATTTCAATTTTTTCATATAATAGACTGTCCTTTACTTCCAGGGAAAGGATGTTCTGTAAAGCACAGGTAGGAAAGGTGTGGCTGTGGGCCCCTTGCAGCTCCCCAGATCTGTTTTTGTAGACCCAAATGGTCCCTGCAATCAGTTTAGGTGTTTGTGTTAAAATTTGTTGTTGTTGTTTTTCCAAATGGCCAATAATATCCCCAAAGGATCTGCTCACTTCTGCAGTCCATGAAAACCTATGGCTATGTGTCAAATAAATATTGGTGATCAACCATGAAAGAGACCAGATACATGAATTTGGTAATAAGGGCCATTTTATTTAATCTGACCTATTCAGAATTGCATTGGCAATTCTAAATAAAGGAACAACTGGAAGGAGACCTGATGTGAGTCCAGCTCAGATGTTACCACATAACAATCCCTCAGTATTCCTTTGGGTGAAACACCTCAGACTTGAAGGCAATCCAAATTGCTTTAGTTGTTCTGTAGTCCTGGATAACTGAAAGGTGACCTGGGGGACTCCCACACAAGCCATAGGGCCCTACAAGTGAGAGCCCTAATCCCAGGTGAACCTCAAGAGTAGCCTCCTTCTATAAGCCTCTGGGACACAGAGCCCTAAAGAGGGAGTTCCAGAGCCCTAGCTTACATCAAAGGGGTGCTAAGAGGTGAACACCAAAGTCTTATTCTCCCCACTACCTGCCAAAGGAAAACCTATTTAATATACCACCCCAAGCCAATTGTCCTGGTGCCAACAACTACGGTATGGGATAGGCCAAAACAACAACAACAATACATGCAAAAGGGGGGCTCCTGTGCTGTGAAGATTGTCTAAGCCAACTTGCACAAGTCCCACCCCTGGTTTATTACATGCTCTGGTGCCATGCGCCAGTCACAATCACACCCTGGTCTCTTCCATGGAGATCATCAAATTTTTACCCTCCACAGCGATAATTATCATCATGTAAGTCTGGTTAAGTACCGTTAGTCTTGAAGATGTCACAAGACTGATTGCTCTTTTCTTCTTCTTTTTAAAAGTTTAAGGAAGTTAAAGAAAATAAAGTAGGGAGTGGTTTTAAATTACAGATTTCAAATGGATCAGCTGACTCCTCAGGATTTCATATCAGTAGTGTATAAACATTATGATATATGAAAAATACTTTCTTGGTTAACTAGAATTACTGTTTCACTTTAGTGAAATTCATTAAACAGTAAACTATAAACTATAGTTTTGATTTAAATATATTTTATAAAAATACTCTTTTTTTTTTTGATAATGAGTGAAAGTTAATATGTTTTTCCCTCCTATCTCCCGTAGGTATCATTGATTTTCTCATCAGCCCCCATCCAATTGCCAAAGTGCTGAGAGATCATTTGGTCTTCAAGATTGCTCCTATGCTTAATCCAGATGGTGTTTATCTTGGTAATTACAGGTATGGGCATGTAAAATGTGACTGTGTATGTCTGCTTGTTTCAAAGTGGGGAATCTGTGGTTGGGCATCTGCATAACTGCAATAGCTGGATTATGTCTAGATTCTAAGCCTTGTATCTGGTACTCATTTGGGTCATTCTGTTTCCAGGTTCTAAGCTTTCATTTTTTTCTTTAAAAAGTAAGTCTCTAGCCCTTCTGGAAATGAAGATATATTTGCATTGCTTTGCAAGAAAAGAACTTGTTACTGCCTTTACATATTAGCTAATGACTGACGTTCTATAGCATCACCAAAATGTGAACTGACCTTCTCCTGGGGAAATGTTTCAATTTAAGCCTGCTCTGCTTGCAAAGAACATAGGCAAATTCTTACAGAGGTCCCAGAGTACAGTGGGAAAATAGCAGAACCAAGGCACAGGATGTCATGGGGTCTGCTGCCACAGACATGCCTGCTTTACTGAGTTTCCAGAAAGTAAAGATTATATTCTCCAGATATCTAAGAGCTAAAATTGTAGGAGGAAAAGGGGAAAAGCGAAAGGAGAAGATGGGTAGGTAGACAGGTAGACAGACAGACAGACGCTTAAGGTAGATGCTTGCTGTGTATCTTAGACGCCTGGTAGCTAGAATTCCAAATAATAAAGAAATGAAATCTTTTTGGAAGGACTAGTTTTACTTTTCCTTGTTTTTGGTATATGACATTTTTATTATTTACTTGTTTTTTTATTAAAATATTTATATCCCTCCCTATATCTGAGGTTCTCAGGGTCGCATATAGCCAGGTAGGTCAAACACATGACCTACCTACTAAGTTAAAAGGGCCAAAATAAATATGAACAAAAATCTCGATACTTACATTTATTAGAACTAAATCCCATTTCCTACTGTATTGTAACCCATAGCACAACAACAAAATATTAGCTATGGGGTATGTAGGGGTGTAGGATGGATTTGTTTTGAGAAATAGAAATAAAATACAGGTGGATAGTGTTAATATAGGAAATACAGGTCTATCATACTAGACTGTTACTTGCTTTGAGCAATCAATCAATCAATCAGTCAATCATCTATCTAATTTACCAGAGAGGCATATAGATAACACCAAGGAGCATCTTTCAGACTTTTCAGACAGGTAGCCATATTTCTCTGTTGCAGGAAAAACAGCAAGGGGTCTTGTGGCACTTTGGAGACCAACAAGTTTGGCATTGTCATAGACAACAGTAGAGCAAGCTGTCCTGCTGCTTGATATGGGAGCAGGAATGGCTGCTGTTCCTATTTCACAGTTGCTTGCCCACTGCCTCCTTGTTCTTTTAAGAAATATTGGCCTGATCCTGCAGGTTATCTGCAGACAGTGATGTCAAGAAGGAGTGGTAACTGCCATAGGAGCAGGCAAGTAGGAAGTGGTGCAATGGCTGCTACTACAGCTGTGTCAATGAGCAGGAGATGGAGAAGGCAGCAGGCAGAAACATCTTCAAGGAAGGGTAGTAGCAACCCCAGGAACTGCTGTGCAGGTGAACAAAAGGGGATGCAGAGGGAGAGCCAGCAGATGATGATAGGGCAGCAAGGAGGAAGAAGTTCAGCAGCATGCAGGAACAATTGGGAGATGGAAGGTGGTGTTACTCTTTATGTTGGGGGTCCCGGGAGGAGCGCCCAAATTACCAAATAAAAACACAAGTTGGGGGAATTTAGCTTGAGCACTCTCTTTGCTAAACGAGAGACAGGGTAACTTTAGCAAGGATCTTTAACCCAATGTCTACGGTTTCAGGTCAGAGAACAGGCAGGCACGTTTCAAAAGTAACAAAAATAACAGTTTTATTGAAAGATAAACAGCAAATAAAACAACACACACACTAGCTAACTTGGAAGCAGAAATGGAGAGCTTAGGGATGGGTAATACGACACCTGGTCTCGTAGTCCTGGAGAGAAAGACGGGGTTCCAAGAAGGGAGGCAGACTCAGTTGTGGAGAACTGAGGGGAAAACTTCGCTGGACAGAGTGGCAGCAAGGGGGGATGGAAGTCCAGAGTGATCCGAAGTACTCCAAAGATGTCCCAAAAGTGGTGACCTTTTATAGGGTGGAGTTTACCTACAGGCTATGTTATGCTCGGTGAGAACAAAGGAAATTTGGAGTTGGACAAAGGAGCTGGAAAAGGTCAAGTTTTGCATGATTGGTTTAGCTTTGACTGACAGTAGCGTGGCCAATTCGTTAATAGCCTGACATAAAAGAATGGTTTGGCTCTTGGCTGCATGGCTTTGTGTCGATCCGAGCAGAGCAGAGCCAGTTTGCAGGGAGGTTTTTCCCTAAAGCAACCGAGAGGCTTAAATTGCCTGCCTGAATGGGGTCTTGGAATGTACAACCATTAACGGCCGCGCCCGTACGTGCTTGTCCAGGGGACCTCTGCAAACATGTGGAGTGGGGGGGCAGAGAAAGGTCAAGCAAAGACCAAATTATTTGATATCAAAAGGATATCTAGTGCTTTCACTGGACGTATCATAACCGTGATAACAGTGGGAGATACAGGAGTAGTGGGTAGAGATCACAGCAATGTGAGGTGGGCTGGGAAGCAATGAGTTGAGATAGCAGCAGAAGGACCCTGTCAGTGTGGTCATATTGAGCAGCACATTACACCATTCCTGACATCCTGCTACCTGAGGCAGTTGTTCCACTCTGTTTAAAGATGTGGTCTCTCAATTTGTGGACTGCAAGACTTTTCATCAAGTGTAAGAAATCTTTTCTGAATTGGCAGTTTGGGTGGGAGATAGTAATCAGTGGGGTGAGAGGGAATTAGCACACAAAAGTATAAACATTGATCATTGCCATAACTGTGGGCATTACGAACCAGTAGCTAGGTGGTCATACAAATGTCCTAGAGCAGATGAGCTGATTAACACATTTAGGACAAAGAAAGTTAAAAGATAAAATTTTGAAGATAAAATTAACAATTTAATCTACATCTCTAAAGGAAACCACACCTTTTCCTATTTGTTCTCACTTTATTCTGCATTTCTTTTTGTTTTGAGTCACATGACAATGTGTCATTGTCTTACAGGGATTCCATTGGTATTTCCATAGATACACATGGGTTTGTTTGTTTTTCGCCCTAGTTACATAAAACGAAAAACAGAAACAAAACAAACAATCAAATCTAGTGACAAAATCATATCTGAAATTCCTGTGCCTTCTTTTATATAGTTTCTTGAATACAAGAGTCAAATAGACGGAAGTTTGTCTGCACTGTGTCTCATTTTGCAAATAATGTCACTACCTCAGCATTCACCCAATTTCAAAGCTGATTTTGCATCCTCTTGCTATATCACCCAATACCATAGTGAATTCATAGAAACATAGAATCATAGAGTTGGAAGAGACCCCAGGGGCCATCGAGCCCAACTCCCTGCTATGCAAGAACAGCCATCTAAGCATTTCCAACAGATGGCCATCCAGCCTCTGCTTAAAAACCTCCAAAGAAGGAGACTCCACCACACTCCCAGGCAGTATATTCCACTGCGGGACATCGATGACTGTCAGGAAGTTCTTCCTGAGGTTCAGGTGGAATCTCCTTTCCTGCAGCTTGAATCCATTGCTCCTTGTCCTAGTCTCTGGAGCAGTGGAAAACAAGCCCACTCCCTCATCCCTTCAGATATTTAAACATGGCTATCATGTCTCCTATTAACCTTCTCTTCTGCAGATTAAACATACCCAGCTCCCTAAATCACTCCTCATAGGGCATGGCTTCCAGATCCTTCACCATTCTGGTCACTTTCCTCTGGACATGTTCCAGCTTATCAATATCCTTCTTGAATTGAGGTGCCCGGAACTGAACACAGTATTCCAAATGAGGCCTAACCAAAGCAGAATGGAGTGGTACCATTACCTCCCTTGATCTAGACACCATACTACTATTGATGCAACCAAGAATCGTGTTGGCTTTTTTGGCTGCCTCATCATACTGCTGACTCATGTTCAGCTTGTGATCTACCAAGACTTTTAGATCCCTTTCACATGTACTGCTGTCCAGCCATGCGTCCACCATCCCATATTTGTGCAATTCCTCCCCTTCCATTTCCTTCTTCCTCTTCTGTACTCTATCCTTGCATTTTTTTCAAAATTTTGCAATGTGTTCATACAAAACAGGCAAAAATGCATATTCTTGTGAATTTTTGTGTGCTCTTATAAAGCAACAGCAAACGGTCAGTGACAAGGACATGTGTGAAACACATGGGAGTGAAATATACTGATCTTTCACTTCTAAATGCTGATGGAGGAATCACACTTAACTTTTTCCACAGTGTGCAGTCTAATAATGCAGGGAGAAAGGTTGGCCAAAATCCACCACATCCAGACAGTTTCATTATGCAGAAAGAATTTATTGTAAATAATTTCTCAGACATCCATTTTGAAGTCCCATAATACTTTGCTTGCAATGGGGAGATTCACTGTCACAGCAGAGCTAGCAATGTTACTTTTAAGAAGAATGAATATAACAATATGCTGCCCTCATCCATAACTGAGCAGTGATAGGATGATGCTCTGGGAGCCCATGCATCATCCTAACACAGCTTAGTTACAGATGATTTCAGCTTACCACAATATTCGTTCACCTTAAAAATAGTTTAACAAGCTCTGTCTCTGAGTCTAATCCTTTTAGTCAAGTTCCTGACTCGTATCTATCAGAAATACTCAAATGCTGCTGAGAAGGCATTCATTCTCCTGAGGGCCATTGTACTGCTTGGTAGGAATGTAGACAGGGAAAAGAATATGCTAAGTCAATATTTGCAATTCAACACAAGCAGCTTTTTTTTTTTTTAACCTGTATGCCTTCTGCCATCCTTTAGGACTTTCTGGATGGTGAACTGCAAGTGAAGTTCTCAGAGCCTATCAAACACATCTGGCCTGTCATTTTCTATACCCCTTGAGAAGCTAGGTATTACAGAAAGAAAATTATATTCCGTATCTTAATTGCTGAATTGATAGAATGTTATAATTTTAGGCTTTTCACCAGATGATGGAAATTCAGCCATTCTGAACTAAAAGGATGGCTAATGAGGTGAATGGAAAAGCATTAAATTTGCTTGCCTTTTACCACATCATTTACAAAAATGCCTAATGTAACTAATAACTTAAAATGAATGCAGTAAGCAGAATGCTGCCTATTAATGGAAGAAAGATATTGAAATCTTGATAATGTGAATGCTCCATAGCTATTGAATAATTTGCAGCAAGAGTTTCATTTGTTGAAGTTTACTGAATGGGTTTTTATTAGGTCCTTTTGAAATCAGAGTCCCAACACTTCAATAAACTGTAGTTTCAGGGTGATCCACTAAGTTAGTAGTTCCCAGCCTTTTTTTTTCAGTTGTGAAACCTTTGGCAGCCCATTTCCCTAAATTGTACCCTTCATAGTGGCAAATTGTTCGTAAATAATATACTTGCTGTTATTTAAAATGTCTATGTTGTTATTGAAAATAAATAGGCCAATAATTTGATTAAAAAGCAATGGAATAATAAGGTGAACAGAAAGTGCATATACAGTAACCCCTTCATTTTTGTGAGGGTTCAGGGAGCAGACCCCTTGCAAAAGTCAAAAAATCATGAATAACTTCCCTCATCTGAGTGAGCACTTCCCCACCCATTCTCTCCCAGGGATCCCCCTTACATTCTCCTTCCTATGGCCCTGGTAAGACAGGCAAATGAATAGAAGAGAAAACATTCCCCCCAGCAGTCACGTGGGGGCGAGGGGGGATTTGCCATGGGTGATGATATTTTTGAGGCGTCCCAGCCTGTAGCCATGCCCCCATGCACCCTGGCCACGCCCCCATGCACTGCAGCCATGCCCCCGTGCACAGTGGCCACGACCCTCCCGCCGTAGCACCACCCCCTCCACACAGTCCAAGCTCTGCCACTGCCCTGTGGTCTGTTTGCCTGCCCATCACCTGCAAGCTTCCTCTTTTTTCTGCCCGTGTGAGCGACAGGCAAGCAAATGGAAGAGAATACACCCCCTGCTCTGTTTGTCTGCCAGTCATCCATGTGTCCCACCTTTTTTCTGCCTGCATGAGTGAATGGAAGGGAAAACATTTCCCCCTCCCTTTTGCCTGCCAGTCGCCCACATGCCCTGATACTTTCTGCCTGTAGGGTCAACAGGCAGGAGAATGGAGGGAGAAAGCCTTGCGTGCACATGAACTTTCCCATTCATTTGCCTTTTGCTGGGACACAGAGAAGGAAGGCAGCATGCTTGACCAAAAAGCCAGGGAATGGGAGGGGGAAAATGGTGGGGGGAGGCAAGTGGGTACCCTGTGAATAATCAAATTCACAAAGGTCAAACCTGTGAATGTGGAGAGAGAACTTTATATTTACATTCAAAACTCAAAAGATACAATGACTCAAAACTTAAAACAATGACAAAGAGAAGAGATGGTAGGGAAGACCTGGAAGAACTCACTCACTGTACACTGCTCACAGGACTAACTGAGGTGCCTGTTTATGCATACACCACTACCAGTGTGAAGTGGAAGAGAGTGAGAGTTGAGCCTGCGAGGGAGGCACTGCTGAGCATACACAATATAGTGGTGTATCTGCAATGCGTTGTTTAGAGAAGGACTCCTCACCATTCACCAAAATAGCAAAGCAAGGGAACAGGGCTTTTCTTGAGGTTAAATAATGAAGGAAAGCTTCTCATCATAATGTTCAATTAATTTCACAACTTTTGACTTGTATCTTGTCTTATACTGTTGACTTTTGTGCCTTTTTCAATTTTTGCATGTACCTTAGTTCATACCTTGGAGGAATGTGTACCCTGGGTTGGGAATCACTAAATAATTAAGATGGAATTTTCTGATTGTCTAGATTTAAGTTAATTTTGCCAAGAAAAATATCCTACCTGAATATCATACCAGCAGTTACTTGTGACATGATAATTCTCATCCTCTTTTAGGTAGTTTTTTGAATGGGGTGAGCAAAGTTCAGGCCTGGGTGAATTGCCTTACCTGGACACTTTTAGGAGCAGCCATCCACCTGCAGCTTAGTGTTGCTGTTATTTGCTGTCAAGTCAGCTTTAGCTTGCAGCAAGGGTGGGCAGCAGTGGAAGGCCAAGGGGCTGTATTACCTCCCTAGGAGAACTTAGAGGGCTGCAGCCCCATACTGCCTAGGAGAAAAATAATTTCCCCCCACAAATTCCTCGAGACACCCTTTAGGGGGACATGGGGGACATTTTGCAATGTTTTAGCTTCCTTGTGCCATTTTAGGCCTAGGACAAGTCTTTTTTAACAATGGAAAGTGAGTTCTGTTGTTCTTGTTTTTAAAAAGCCCTCTCCTGGGCTTAAAATGGTCCAGGGAGGCCCAAAAACATGGCACAAATGCCTCCACACAGAGGTGGATCTAGGGTGGGGCAACTGAGACATGTGCCCTAGGCGCAAATGCCTGGGGGTGCCATCCTGCCCAGCACCTCCCGTGCCAGCCCTTTGCCTCCCCTCACCTGCCGCCACCTTCCCACACCTGTCTGCCACCTCCTCACGCCTGCCACCACCCAGCCGCTCCTGCCCATCACCAACCTGCAACTGCTGCACCAACCGGTTCCCACTCATCACCTCCCTGCAACCCACCGCTGCCTCCCTGTGCCCACCTGTTGCCTCCTCACACCTGCCACTGTCCATCCGCACCCACCCATTGCCCCCCACCTGCCACTGCTGGGATCTTTCCTACCAGGGCAGTGGTGGCGCAGCGGCACCTAGGGCTGCAACTTCCATGCTGGCCCTAGGTGCTGCTGGGTCTAGAAATGCCACTGCCTCTACACCCCATGCAGGGTATCCAGGGCAAAAATTAGGCCTCTGGGACCACATGCAGACCATGGGCTGTACATTGCCCATTCCTGGTTCATAGCGATCCCATGAACTAGAGACCTCCAAGAGTACTGATCACCAACTGGCCTGTTGAGATCCTGCAGGCTCGAGGCAGTTATGGCTTCCTTGATTGAGTTCATCCACCGGTAGTGAGGTCTTCCACTTTTCCTATTGTTCCCCTTTTTACCAAGCGCTATAGTGTTTTCTAATGAGTCATATTGTCTCATGAAATATCTCATGTATGATAGCTTCAGTTTAGTCATTTTGGCTTCTTAGTGAAAGTTCAGGTTTGATTTGCTCTTTATTTGTCTTTGTGGCATTTTGGAGTATCCACAGAACTTTTCTTCAGTATCATCTTTCAAATGAATCAATTTTCTTACTGTCAGCTTTCTTCACTGTACTGCTTTCACAATCATCCATAAAAATAAGAAATTCTATGGTATAGATGATTCTAACTTTGATATGCAATTATATATCTTTACATAGGAAGATCTTGTCTAGTTCCTTCATAACTGCCCTTCTAAGTCCTTGGCCATTTCCACATGAGACTGTTACAGTGCTATTATTCCACTTTCAACATCCTATGGAATCCTGGGGTTTGCTGTTTAGGGAGGGGCTACAGTCTCAGTTTTATTAATAACTAAGCCAAAGTTTAAAAGCTTTTTTAAAAAAATCTTTATCTTGATACTTTCATTATCCACATTAAATCATTAGTGGTCATTATTTTTCTTTTCCCAATATTCAAATTTAACCCTGCTCTTGCACTTTTTAACATAGCCTTGCATGGTTTGACATAGAAAAACCCTTCTGCATTTTTTGCGGGGAGAAGTGGCAGTATCAGCAGTCCCTGCAGGCCTTGGAAGATCTCAAGAACAGATAATTGCCATGTGTACCTGCTACAGGTGCCCACTCCTGTTATGCATGACCAGCCTAAGCACTCCTTGATTTCATTGGATTTCAGAAGCTAAGCAGGACTGGAGATGACCAGGAAACACAGGTGGTTTCTAGGCACAGCTAGGAAAGCAACCAAGAACACCACCAGTGACAATTGATAGTCCTGCACTACATGGACCAATGTTCTAAGCATAGGGCAACTTCCTATACTCAGCAATGTTGTTAATTGTTGAATGGCAAACCAGAACTATGTTCCTATATTGAAAACTAGATTTCATTATGCTATTGGTCACATGGTCTCTTTAGTCATTTATCTTGTCTACAAGGCCCTCCTATAATAGGAGCAGAATGGTGGTTCTTTCCATTCTGTACTCTTTGCTCTGAATTTATTCCTCTGGCCATCTTGAGATCCCCTGATATTATATTTGGATACATTTCTTAATGTACAAGAAGTGAGTAATTATCAAGATTCTTTCTCTTTCCTCCCCATAAAGAAACAGTTTATTTTGTTCATTCTACATTTCATCTCAGGTAGTAAAGAGCCCTTTCACATTACACAATTATAGTGCTATGATTGTACTTTGAGTGCTAGGGTTCTATCCCGAGGAATCCTGAGATTTGCAGTTTAGGGATTTGGAATTCCGAGCCAGAAAGCACTAGTGCCTGATCAGATTACAAACTCCAGTATTCCATAGGATGTAACCATGACAGTTAAAGTGGAATCATAGTGCTATAATTGTGTACTGTCAAAAGGCCCAAAGATAATGAGCAGCAATGTTTGCAATATCAAGAAATGACTGATACCAACAAATTGTTGCTCAAAAAACAGAGTAAAATCCTTGAGATTTTGTAGAGATTTCCTAGTAATAGAAAATGTTACAATTAGGAAGATAAGAGTTTAGTGACACAGATGTAAACTTTGTGTTAGTGGCACAGACGAGCTCTTAGGATGATTGTTTATGGAAGAGAAACAGTAGATTTTTCTGATGGAATATTCACAGTTGTGAACTCCTGTGATATGTTTGTTTGTGTTTACTGAGTTGGATACAGCAAAATACCTGTATTTATGATGGAAATACTTGTACATATGCCTTTGGCACAGGAAAAGCAATTATGGAACTTTTAAAATAACAGCAGAGAGTGGAAAATTACCAGAGTCAATAATCTGGAGGTTCCTTGTGTTCTGGGCCAAAACTACCTGGATACATTTATTTAAAAATACATATTATGAAATTTCTAACTGGAGAGATTATTTCTAGCCTAATACCAAGGTTGTGCTATCAGATATTATGTAGTATAATGGGACTTTCCTCCTTTCCCCCTGCAGCACTCCAAGCTGTCTGAAAACCTGCTCTAGAGGAAGCTCAGTCAAACTTGGCTTCTTTTATTAAATTAATCTCATACAGGATAATGAAGTATATGTCACATTATACAAAAAATAAAGCTATACATGACTTGCTTAGAGACAAAGTGCACAAACAGTACCTGGCTATGAACTAGAGCAGATGAATGAGTAAAAAAGGGTAAAAAATTCCCAGAATAAAGATCGCTTCCATATAATGATGGAATTATTTCAACATAATTGTGAAAATAGACCCTAACCAAGCTGGTATGTGGGTTTTCTTTCTCTAAAATGCTCAAATAAACACTGTTCTATAATTCTTAATGCCTGGTAGGAAGAATAGAGATCTTTTTCCTTCAAATTTTAGCTTTTGCAACATTCCCCAGCAGTTTGGCATTCACACCTTCTGGATATATTACAATACCTACGGCAGGAATAGACAGGCCAAGGAAACACAACACAGTATTCTTGATTTAAAAGCTGCGTATCCTGGGGCCTAGGCTGAACTTTCCTTTATCCCGAGCTTGCTCTAAACTTGTCACCATGTAGCTGAACGAGTGAAATCTGTTCCTGCAGCGAAGGCGGCTGTAATGGTGCCATCTTCAGCTTAGATTAGTTCCAATTTGTCATTCTCACCTTCCTGAGATGAGAGACCCCAAGATGGCATGGAAGGGAATATGTTTTTTAATACTGGCAGATCTCTGCTGAA
The DNA here is from genome assembly GCA_948474755.1 of Ctenosaura bakeri. NCBI lineage: Eukaryota > Metazoa > Chordata > Lepidosauria > Squamata > Iguanidae > Ctenosaura > Ctenosaura bakeri. The sequence goes on from CAOLHI010000984.1 coordinate 309,686, forward strand.
GCATCCTTGAAATGCAGTGACAAGGCAGCCGCAAAAGATGTCTGTACTCCCTCTGAAAACTTTGTAGCCTGTGAATCAGCAGCTAGCAGCTACTGCACTGTGTTCCACACCATTTCATTACTTACTTATTGGCTGTGACAGTGACACACGCTGGGCAAGTAACACACAGCTGTTAATTATGGCATGCAAACTTGTCACATTTCAAACCTGAAACATCTCTATAGTGTCTCAGCTGAAGCCGGTAGGGAAAGGTGTCTCTACTCTTACATTTTTTGTGTACTAGTTGGGAACATAGCAACAATGGTGCTGCAGAGGTTATTGAGCAGTTCTTTTGAAGTTCAGTGCTGATAAGCAATTACAAAGATTTGCAAATCAGAAATTGCTCTCTGTTTTAGTTTTTCTGAGAAGCTCCTTTACCATCAATATGGCAGGAAGACACAAGGCCCTTTCCGTCTGGCAATTGCTCTTCCTGTTGAATTTGGCTACTTCCACTGGGTGAAATTTTACCCAGTGTTTACTTTGGACAAATTTGCCAACATTTGCAAATTTCTTCATCTTTTGAATGAAAAGAACTTGAGTGCTATTCTTTTGTTTTCAGTTTAAGCTGAATGGAGGAGAAAGCAAAGTGATACATCCAGGGCTTTGAGTGCTTAGCTCTGAAAGGTATGAGTTTGAATCTTTGTGTAGTCAGACATTTTACTGCTGAATTAGGGTTATCACTTTTTTCCTGAAAGGTTAGTCATTTTAAACACTTACATGGTAGTTGAATATCCTTCCCTTTTCTGAGAGACCTATTGGATAATTGTAGCTTTTATAGCAATTCTACTTTGTCTGGTGATCTGTTTGTTTGGCATAAGCTGAATTATATGAAACTACTGACAGCAAATTATCTAGAGATGCTGCCACTATGCTAGAGGGTGGACCACTAGGACATTTTTATTAGCAAAGATGGCAACATCATCTGACACTCTCTTTAGGCTTCTTTGAGCTTAGTTTGGAATTGCCATACCACCCAGCTTGCTGGCATTTACCTGGATTTTAAGCATGCCACCTCTGACCTGGATTCTAAACTTTCATTTTATAAAAACCTAAGCCTCTAGCCCTGGTAGAAGCCAAGATATGATATGAAAGTGACTATTCTGATGTGACTATTCTGTCCAATTGCTTTGTGAGAAACAAGTATGGCCCTTGCCTTTAAGTTGTGAGGTAAGGCAGAAGGAAAAGTAAAGGAGAGTAAGGAGACTGAGTGATGTGAATGGTAGATTCAACAAGCAAAAGAAATAAGGTTTGTGAAGGCACGAGGTGAGGAACCGAGGGAGTAGGAGGGCAAGAGAAAGTGAGGTGGGGGAGAAGAAAAGAGCATGAGAAGTGACAGAGATCAAGAGGTAAGCATGAGGTAAGCCAAGGCACCCAAGAGGGAAGTCTAGCTTCACAAGTTTGGGGAAATATGAAAACAGATAGGAAATAACACAGAGAGCAAGGAACAAGAGAGGGGCATCACAGTGGCATGAGGTGAGTCTGTTTCTTATGTAATAAAATATTTAATCTCTTATCTCTGAAGGAAATCACACCATGCTTTTCCCCTTCAGTTACTAATGTTTGTCCTTACTTTTCTCTGCATCTTGCTCTGTGAATAAGAAGGCAATCACTCTCATGGGCTTCATATGATATTTTCATAAATCAGTAGCTTTTTGCCATCAGGAAAAAAAAAACTTTGTGCAAAAATTACAGTGATCTGTAGTGCTTGTGCATGACAAAAAGATAACATTGTTAGCACTGGGAATGTACCCACTTTCCCCCTTCCTATTATTCCCCGCAACAACCCCATAAGCTAAGTTTTCTGAAAAGCTGTAATGAGCCAAAGGCATAAGGTAAATTCCATGATCAAGCAGAGATCTGACTTTGGGGCTTCCTGTTCCAAGTCCAGCCCTTTAAATGTTACTCAGTACTGATGTTCTGAAGTCAGATGGTCCTATAAAATAATGATGTGAAGCTAGAAACATAGTGGAAGAAAAAAAATGCAACAATGAATGTGTGAAATCTGCATAATTACAGTGCAGATTAGAGTAATTTGTATAATATTAAAAATAAATGTTCTGTTTTGAGGGACCCGAATATGACATTTCTAGCTCAGCTGCAGTTTTGGTAGTACCTGTTGGGGTAAGGGATGGATTTTCTTAGCAACATTTTATGAGTTATCTTTTTCTGTACCGGGGTGATTTGGTCTTGAATGGGCAATTTAAGATCTAAGACCTATGCTCAGGATAGATGATAGCTGCCAGAATTGGTTTATTAATATGGATTGGCACAACTGCCTGCAGATCTGGATTCTCTTTGGATTCTCTGTGGAGATTGTCAAAAATTGCCACCACTTCAACATTTTTGTCACCTCTTTGTTGCTTCATTGATTTTTTTACAGCTGCAGTTTTACATTTTATTGGCATAATCTTAAAATGTTTGATTATTCTTACTCGGCTCATATTTCAAATAAAGCAGTGAAACAAGCCAGGAAATTTCTGTCTGTGGTTTGTTTAGTATGATGTCTGAACCAGGATCCCTGTCTTGTTACTCTCCAGATAAGCTAGAGTTGTAAGCCAGTGTTTTGGCTTGTTGAAAGAAGGACAAGCCAGAGACCCCAGTTTGGATATGACACTAAACAAACCACAGCTGGCATATCCATGGCTTGTTTAGCCATTCCTGCTGATAGGAAGAGGCAAGTGGGAACATTCAGCAGCATCCAGGGACACATTGCTTGTTCAAAATAGCACCTGATATCTGCATAAAAGGACCCAAAGTTGAGCAGCTGGAGAATCTTTTCCAGTTTTGTATTTTTTTCTGTCTCTCACTGGATCTTCTGTTTTATACCCTGTGCTAATTCAGAAGGGTTTTCTATCTTGTGCCCCAGAATTCACTAACCTCCCCTCACAGAGAGAATAGAATCTTAGACAAATATTTATTTCACAAACGCCCTTTTATATGTAATTTTTTTTGATCTGACATGGTAATACATTAAACAGAAAACCTGATGAAATTTATGGCATCTCCATAAGTCAACAGACAACGTGAAGGCACATATATACACAATTCATGTTTGTCCTCTGGGAAGGGGGAAAAAAACCCCTAGCTTTTCCCAAGGTACTGAAAAACAGCAACAGGGTCACACACATGAAATAAGTAAGTAAATAAATCTTCAGGATCCTTCAGCATTAACTATTATGGTGTGGTTACTCGCAAAGGGAAAATAATAGCATCCCAGGTGGATACCATCCAAACCTGAAATCACCACTCAGTGTTGTTGTTGTTGTTTCAAAAGACCTTTCCAGCTGGCAGTGAACTGAGAATAGACTAAGACCTGCTAGGGAGAGATAATAAGGAAACACAGTCTTGTTGTTTTTATGTGGCAGGAACACAGTCCTTAGGTGAAGACTGTGCAAGAGGGAATGGAAAGAGAAAACCTTCTGAGTTGAGAGTCTCTCCTTTCTTTCTGAGTCACTTCTCTCCCCCCCGCATCCTCCACTGCACTTCCTTTAATCTCGGCTTGACATGCTCCTGGGAGAGTGTGCTTTCTCCTCCTTTGCACTCTGGTGGAGACAGTGAATGCTGATGAGAGAATGCCCTGCTAGGAGGATGCTCCAGGCAGTCATTTGCTAGACCTATTCTTAGGAAGTTCTCAATGTGCCCAATTAGTTGGGGGGAAACAATGGGGAGTCGACATTAGGAAACAGTTCCAGCGATCTGCTGCAGGAGCAGAGTACCACAAAGCACCTTTCTTACAATACTTTCCTCTGTTATAGGTGTGTGTGTGTAATTTTTGTTATTGTCAAAATCTAGTACTGTAATTCCAGATAGAATATTCACTTTTATTTCTTGTTTCAGAGAGGAATAACAGAATAACATAGGGAGCAGGGGGATTCTGGCATTAAACCAGTGAATTTGGGATGTTCCTTTTCAAAAGAAACTAGTTATTTCACTCATTACTGTGATCACCCAAACAGTCAATAACTCACTGAGTTATTCATTACCAACAAGTTATTGTACCTGTTAGACCTGTTGGAAAATTCAGGGAAATGCTCTGTGGTTTCCCCAATGGGGCAATTCAGATATTTTTGGCTTGAAAAGTCTGATAAAAATGCAGTGTAAAAGACAGCATAGAGCAATCCTTTTTGGCTGCAGCCAAGAGGCTGGCTGGCCACTCCTGTGACCCTTCCAGCACTCTCTTCCATTGCCCAGACTGAGTCAGCACACATACCCAATAATGAGTAAAGGAAGATAACATGTCACCGTTCCATTGAAAAGAAGTGAATTACAGCTATAGTCGTTGCTAGGGAAAACAACACTGTTCCAACCTATTACTGTCAAAAGTAACTAGTCACCAGAGAAACTTGTTATAAAAAGAGTTAATTTCTAGTTTTGCATAAAACATACTAAGATCATAGCTAAGAATTTGGAAACATCTTGTAGAGAGGTAAACTCTTTGGAGTAGGGGGCTGTATCATTCTCCTTGGGGGAGCTAGGGGGAACCCCTGCTGTATCCTCAGAAAGTTTTTCAGATTTTGCCCTTATATGCTCTGTGGCCCGACTAATGCCCAACTAATCCACATTTAGTCCTCTCTGGGCCATTTTAGAGGCCTTTTTTCCAACAGGAAGTGACCCAGAAATCCCTGGAGGTGTCTAGAAGCATTTTGGGGTACAACATTAAAAACCGGTTTAGGAGCCACAAAAGTAGCTATAAGGGTCACATGTGGCTAATGGCTACACTTTCTGCACCTCTGGTCTGCACCCTCTCTCTCTCTCTCTCTCTCTTTCTCTCTCTGTTTGAAATTTTTTCTATATGCTGTCTTTACTTAGCAGTCCATCTGCTTCAGTGATCTTAATACTAACCATAGTGACAAACCAAGTGCCCTGTTCTGTATTGGTTCCCCCACCCTGATTCTGACCTTGACCCTCTGAATAGCTTTCAACACAGAGATCTAAGGGCAACTGCTGATTCCTGTCATGAGCTCATACCTTAGGAAGATCAAATATCCTAGTCCCATTTCTGACGTTACACTTCCTGTGACTCAAACATTATTTCTGTCCATTTGAGAGACCATTATTCATGTACATTACTTGTTTAACCGTGGAACCAATGGGTTAAAGATGCCCAAACCAAATCTTTGCCATCAAGGCAAACAAATCTACCTGCTAGGCTCCAGGCCCTTTTCCATTCAGGTGCTGAACCTAGTACAGCTGCTGCTGTTGCATGGGTTTTTGCAAAAGAAATTTTCTGTGAATTGTACACATGGTGCTGGTAGTCGTTTGATTCTCATTATCATGTATCATACTATAGGTAAAGCATTGTTAGCATCACCAAGCTAACTTACCCTTTAAAAAGTTACATCAGTGGTTGAATGCATCTAGTTAGCGATCCAACAAAGAATTCACCATGACCCAAAAGCTTGCTTCCATTCAGACATTTTAAGTATGATCCTATTTATGTCTGTTCAAAAATAACTACTATAGTCTGGTTTCTCTCCAGCCCATAAAATTTGTTTGCCTTTATATGTAGGATGATAATATCAAGTTACTTTTGCACTGTATCTCCCAGGATCCCCAGACACCATGGCTGCTACCAAGGAGATTCTGGAAAATGTACTTCAAAAAAGTAACTTTTCTAGGCTCAATATCCAATCTCAGACATATTTTAACCAAGGTGCAAACTAGGAACATATTATTGCAAGGTACTGGCTGCCTTCATTGTTTCATAAGAAGCCCATTGTTTCCTTCTCAGTTAAACCCAAGGTTTACTGTCATTTCATGCATGTGTAATTTATAAATTACACCAAGTTGGAAAAGGCAATATCCATCTCCTGATGTCAAAAGAAAGCTTCTGATGGGGCCCATTTTTCCTAATTAAGTATTTGTCATGCTATGTGCTATATAGTATCATTATTATTTATATAGCCCCTTAAAGAAAACAATCCTAAACCTATGCATAAATGTATCAGTTTATTTATGTTTCTGGGTGTAAAAAGAATCTATAATTACCAGGTGTAGCCCTAGCATAACTGCTATTTAATGACAATTCCTTTTTGTTACCATAGAAATGGGTCCGGAATAGTTACCTATAATTTCTCATTCCAGTACCTCACACATGTTGTATTGCAGCATTACCATAGTAATTGCCTATTAGTCATCATGAAATAAGCAGTTATCCTAAATATATCTGGATATTGTGAAATTTTCTCTTTACTTTCTTGAAAATGTACCACAGCATGGAAGCACTCTTCATTTTCCCCTTGCAGAATCTGAATGAGAAAATCAACAGGACAATTATCTCAGCAAAAGCAACACTGTGTTGGTCTATGTTAGACAGTGGGTGAAGCATTGCTTTCACTCCTAAAAAGCATGTGATCAAAAGCCCAAACAGACATGAAATCAAGTAGTTGGCTCCCTGTCTCTCAACCTAATCTCTCCATAGTACAGTTGTGCGTTTGTCTCTATAACAGTCTTTTGTCTACAGCAATCAATATCGATCATTACAGATTTTCAAGCAATGTATGGAGAAACCTACTGGATTAGACCAAAGGTTCACTTACTCCAGCATCCCATTTCCCAGAATAGTCAACTAGATACTTTTGAGAAGCAAGGTCTGATGGTAGTACCTCTGTCCATCTGTTACTTTCCCAGCAAGTGGTTTTATCATTTTATTAAAATATTCATTCACTCATTAAATATATATATCCCACCTTCCATCTAAATATCTCTGGGTGGTTTCTAAGAAAATCAACTTGAAACAATGTAAAACTTTGTTCAATCTTATCTGGATCATGCTTCATGATTTTTTAAAAAATTATTTTCCACCTACCTTGTTAAATACATTATCAGCCAGGGCTTTTGTAGTAAAACAGCTTCTCCAGATTTAGATGGAAACAAGAACTGGGTATCCAGACAACTTCTTTGTATAATTTCATTCCAATGTTAAACAGTATAGGTGACAAGACAGGTTCCAGAAGGACTCTACAGGACACAGCTAGGATATCGAAGAGGAATTTTCTAGTACCTCCTTCCAAGCTCATACTTTCATGAAACCACTGTGAAACAGTGCTTTCAAATCTTTCCAAGCAACACAGCTCAGAAGAACATTATACTGTATAGTATACAAAGCTGCTGAGAAGTTCAACAAAGACATACCCCTGATCATCTCCTGGCATAGGTTCTCCATCAAAATGACCAAAGCCACCCCCATCTACTTAGCAACCTTTAGCTGGATTGAAATGGAGCTGGGATGCCAACACACTCTGTAATATTTTTTTTAAATGGAATATCTGAATATAGTTGGTAATTATAAAATACTGTGAGTTTTGAGCAGAAGCCTTTTTTTTTTTTAATCAACTGCTTCTTTTAGGCACATTGGAAATCTGTCTTGGTATGAAGAGGTGATAACTTCTTTAAGTCCCTTTAAAAACTTGACAAGCCCTTTGATTCTTCTTATGCCAGGAAGGGCAAAGGTCAAGCACACAGGTGGTGGCTTTCCTCTCTACAAGGATACCGTCCATGTTCTTGGGTTGTACAAATTGAAAAGTATCTATTGTCACAGGACAAGCAAGAACTGCAGTCACATTCACTGGGTCTCTTCTGTAGATCAGAAAAAATTGGAGCATTTTTTTTTCCTGCAAAGTGCTATGCAGATTGGTCGCCGCAGGCTACTACATAGCCTATGTTCTCTTCTTGTGGGCCAGGGTATAGTTGATGCTCTATAATGATGGGGGTGGGGAATCCTTCTTCACACCTACCTTTAACCTTCCCTGATTACATTAGTTCTGTGTGGGTGACATGCATGTTACATACACTCCAAGTGCCATAGATCTGCCAGGATGGCAATGCTTAATTTTTTGCATTCCTGGTTTCTCAGAGGGTGTTAAAATGTCCCACTACCCCCCCAAGCCACTGTGTTGCTTGCTGTCATTTGCCATCATACACTGCAAACTGCCACTAAAGACAGCTACCCTACCTTCTTCTCCTTGCTGTTAGCCACCTTGGCAATCACAGAAGGAAAAGGAGATGATGCATGTGGCAGTGGTAGTTCTAGTGCTCTTTCCCTGTGCTACTGGTGCATTGCTTTGGCAGCCTTTGTATCTCCCAGGAGCATTACCTTTCCTGCTGGTGCAAAGAGATGGCTGCTCTGGTATTATTCACCAAAAGCAAGAAACAGAAAGTCCAGTGGGGGTGGGGGAGAAAATGTTTGGAAAGCAATGCAGCGGCCGTAGTACTGAAGGGGTGCAAGTGGCCACCCTCTCCATCTGCAGTTTGGTAGGCCAAGTACTTATTCTCCTTTTGCATGCTGACTTCTTCCTTTTTCCCCTCCCCAACTCCTGCCATCTCCAAACCATGGCAAAAAGCAAAACTGCAGGCTTCTTGAATGCACAAGGCTGTTTGGAAGGACAATGAGGCAATTGGGGAAGTTGCCTGTGCCACAACAGACTTAAGGATCTGTTCAGAAACCTGCTGACTTTATATAGGAGAGTCATTTGCTGCAATGGTAATTCTTGAATTGGCTTTGGAGATTATGGTGATAGGAGTAAGGGGCATGTGAGAACTCTTTCTGTCCTAGTTTTCATCTATGAAATGTTGGAGGGTAAGATGTTATGATGTTTTAGGAGTCTAGAACAGTCCAGCAAACTTCTCCATAACTTGTACTTTTTTGTGATGGTCTTTTTATGCAACATTGGCATTAAACAACTTTTTTGGTGAGGGAGAGCATACTTTCACTTGCTTGACAGGGCAATTCTGTTATCATTCAGTCCTGTTGCATGTTTCTGCTGCCCTCCATAGCAGCAACCAAGGCAACCAAGTTTATGTTGGAAATAATGGCAGAGTAAGCAGTCGAAGTTTTTTGCCTGGGATGATTCAGCTAATGAGTTACAGGTTGTTATTCTATTGGCATGGAAAATCATTATCAATTAATCACTTAGTAACCCAATTACATAAGCACCTGATGTTTAATCTGCTTTTGGTATGTGTGTCTGTTGAAAATCATATCTAAGAATTTATGTCCATTCTTTTAATTAGTTGTATTACAGAAGTTGGGAATGAGGTGAAATGTTTTATTTATTTCATTTTGTTTTCTCTTTAGGTGCACTGCCTGGAAATAGGGTACTAAACTTTCAGCTAGCTATTTTTTGTCCTGTCTTGTGAGGACAAATAATTATGATATTCTTCCACCATGTTCTCCCTATACTCAGTCAATACGAAGTATTGCTAAGGAATGAGTCTGCTTAGAAAAACCACTGGTTTTTATGCGCACAAAAAGTGTGTTTTCTGCATAGGAAAAAAAATGTTCGCTGCCCAGAAAACGATGATCTTCCCAATTAAAAACTACATGCCTTTCTATCCAGAATATTTCTTCCACAACATTTCAAGATACTGAATACTTGGAGAAAAATGCACAAAAATCTGGCTGATCTGTTATTCTTTCCAGTGGAGTTTCCTAACTGTCAGGAAACCAATTGTTTCAATCTGGAGAAAAAAAAATAATTACAAGTCTTCTTTCTAGTGTATTTGGAATTGCTTTAGCTATAATCAGAGCTTGGAAAAAAATCACTGCCCATTCTGGCTGTGGATTTCTGGCAGCTGTAGTCTGAAAAGTAACTTTTCCTGTTTCAAGACAAATCATTTTGATTAAATTCTTATCATGCCTCAAAATATTGTGTGTATACATGTGAATTCATGTCTGTCTCTGTGTGTTTTGTATGTACATATTTGAGCTTTGTGTTTACTGCTTATTCTACTGTGCTTTAAAGACAGTTTTTTTCCCACAGCCATTTTGAGATTTTTCTTGCTGTTACTTAAAAAAAATCCTTGTAAAATGGTTGTCATTCTTTATCTTAAAACAAATACCAGTTTGCAAAAGAGTTCCCACTGCTTGACACTGAAAATGCTCTTTATATTGATGTGGTAACTGCTCATTTAAACCATATTACAGCTTCTGAGTATTTTTCAGTTGCTATTGATGTGACAAATTCTCTTGCACTGAGAACTGCACCAATCAATAGTGTGTCTGTATGCACTTTAGCAACAAAACCTGATGCTTTGGGATGTCAGTTTTTAAAGAATCTGAACCTTTTTAACAGCATTAAATAAAGCTTTTTTCCCCTTCCCTTTTCGTGCAAAAATAGTTATTTTAATCCAGCGTGTAAAGAAGGCTGGGCAATCATGTGGTGGTGACAATCTTGTATATGAGTCACCTTACAGCTAGTTTTAGCATGGCTCCTCTGTCCTTCACCTTGTAGTAACATTGATCTGAAAACACAAAGTAGCCTTTTTCCTTTCTTAAGGAATCAGGGAAAGGACTGGTAATAAGAGATAATTGAAAAAACAGTTCTTTCTAAAAATATTATTCCTTCTGGTAGGAGGCACAGCACCCTTAAAGAGACAAATTTATTTTCTATTTAAATGGAATTGGAAGACATTGCTTTAGAAGACATTAAAGAATAGATTTATTTTATTGGAACACCATGTCTGCTTTTTGCTTTCTTTGACCTTTCCTGGGCTTGTTTTTCTTTCTTTTTTTCCTTTTGGTGGTGTTTAGGGGGGTTGTTTCTGCCCCTGACTCTAATCATGCCTGAAATATACTAGGATGTGTTGATTTGATTGGTGTGTGGTGTCGGTAAAATTTCATCCCCTCTCAGGATGCATACTGAACGAAGGCAGGAAACGGCACCTTACCATCCATGTTGTCAACAGTAGAGGCTGCCCATAAAATGGGAGGACCAAGAGGAGGAAGCCAGATGGGGAATTTATGCTGGCTGTCAGAGAAGCTCCCAGGAACTTCAAAAGAACTTCTACCTGCTGTGGTTATAAAAAGTCATGTTGGGACCCACCAAAAGTACCTCAGGGTAGAATGTCATCTGGATCTTACAATGAGCCAGGCCAAATCCTAAGCCGTTTGCCCAGCCTGGATGAGCCCGTAGACACAAAGCACAGCTGTCTTTGGTCAACCTGTGGATCAGGCCCTGAGCCCACTCTTATCTCAAAAGAAAGTTTGAAAAGGCTTCTTGTTGGACTATAGAATCCCTCAGACGTTGTGGTCATCCTAGGAGTTATAATCCAAAACCTGGGGGCAAAAAGTAAAATTTCCAAACTCAGGTGCAAGGCCACATCCAGCAATTTATCTTTCCCAGTCCTGGGTTTCTTTGTCATCACTGTCTCGCTATAAGATGTGTAGAGGAAGAAAGCTCCCTTGTTCTCCTACTGAATATAGACTTCCTGCAATATTATACAACAGTTGCTCTTAACCTTTGTGGGGGGGGATGGGGGTTTATAGGGACCTTTGAGAATCTAATGAAAGCTAGATAAAACAATGCACATTTTCAAATTTACAAGAAGGAAATGGAAGAAAAAAGTCAATTTTGATTCCCATTTTTTAGCCTAGGAGACTATGGACCACAGGTTATGAATTTCTGTTTTACTGCAGTGCATGATACATGTAGCTGCTTTTGAAGATAGTCTGGGAGATCCAGTTAGCAATCTAGTAGTTGTGTTGTGAACTAACAGGGACCAGTATTTGGGGACACCAAAAATGTGTTTAAATACATATTTTAAGACAGATGTAAGGGTTTTGATAAAGCATGAAAGACTTTATTTGTAGAAAATAAAAATCCCAAAGTAACTTGGGATGGTATCCACTTATGTAGCTACATGCTTGGTAGACACAAAGAAAAGGACTGAGAGGGAGAGAAGTTAAGTCATCCATGATAATATCCATCTAGACAAGGAAGACAAGAGGAGAATACCTGGACAATCATAAATATCAGTCTGTCCCACTGCTGCCTTTCAAAGGCCCCTAATTCTTACTGCAAGCATTATTCCACCTTTCTTTGCTTCCAATTTTTAAATATTTATTTCAACTGTATTTTCTCATTGAATACACATTTATAAATGAATTTCATTTCAAAGCTCTTGTTTCTAAATGCAGCTGCAAATTTTATAAAAAGGCTGAAAACTACATAACAAAATTCAGAAAAATATCAAATCTAAAGGGTAATTATATTTTAATCTATAGATTTTTAGTTCAGAATTTGCAGATCAGAGGAGCTCACACTGAAATGCTTAAAACATCTAGTCCTCCAACCTTAACTGTAGTTCCAATCAATAAATGTTTGGTAGTTTTATCAAAAGCACAGCTATAAAATTAATTCAAATATAAATAATTAGCAAATGTAGTTACTTTTAATGGACAGCAGGACCAGTGGTGAGATCATTTATCATTTTGTCATTTATCGCATCAGCTGTGACTTTTAAGCCTCTTCTGATGTTTTCCAATGCAGTTCTCTGTTCACATAGATGGAAGTAACCCCTTTGAAACTCAGTGGGACTTACTTTTGGGTAGATTATGTATGGGATCTGAGGGCAAACACAAAACTGAAAGGGGAAAACAGACATCATGAATCTGATTATCTAAATACTATCTGGGGTTGATTTTAATTTCAACAAATTTAGAAGTCAGCAAGATTTCTTGTTGCATTGAGATTGTTAAATCCAGTTTTAAGCACTATGATTTATAAAATACTGTAGTCCTGGATTCTAGGATTATGGAAATAATATTTGATTCCTGTAGAAAGCAACATTTATAACAAAAGGTCAGTAAACACAAAATAAACAACAAAACAGCGGATTAAAAAGGCCAAATAACTAAATTGCAAACTTGTCTACTCATAGGTCAGTGAACCTTATGTCAACTTCATTTAATCTTGCAGGTGAGCTCTTGGAAGAACAGAGCTGTCTGACTTCTGCTCATTTATTTGATCTTACGTACGACCTCTTGCAGGGATGGTCAGTTTAATAGCTGCAAGTGTGCTTATTATTTTTCCTTAGCAGCTGTTGCCAAAGGGGCAAGTAAGTTGCCTTTATCAAATATGACCATGCTTATAGAGCAGGTGAAAATCTACATTTTGATTTTGGGTAATTTAATTCAAGCCTTGCCATAAACAGTGTGAAAAGGTGCATCTCTCTGAGGATACATTTAAAAGTGGTCCCAAATCACTGAGAGGAATTGCATTAGAACCCAAAATCACTGCAAGGATTAGATTGGGGTGTGCAGAAAATGTGAAGATAAATATGGATTCAGGTGAGGGAAGCATTTTATTTTGTGTCTCGCTCACTTTCATGGCAAGCCAAATGGAATGTGTATTAATAAAACCATCAGCGAATTAACTTGCAGCTACTTGATGTTAACGTAGCTCCCCAGGGAAAGAAGAAAAAAACATTTATTTCAGGTTCTGCAGATCATAAACCTTCTGCCTTGGACAACCTTCGTGATCTGGTTACTAATGGACTCTTCCTCTTTTTATTCCTGATGTGGCCGTTGAGCTGATGAATTGCACAGATTACACAGTGATAATGGATAGGGAAGGAGAGATTTCAGCACTCCCTTTAAGGAAAACATGAACAGTAAATTCTCCAGATTCCCCCAAGTGAGTGTGGAGGACTGATGCTGTGAGGATGCAGAGGTGAGAGGAATTTAGAAACATTGCAGCAAATGTGCTGTGTGTGTGGTTCTTCCTCCACCTTCCTGAGAAACATCTAGCATTGACCTCTTCAACTAAAATCAACCTGGATTTGTTCCTGATTCTGTAGCCGTTTCCACTCTGAGAGAGTGTTTGAGAGAGATTAAGCAAAATGCATGGACAGCAGTTTACAAATGAATTGTGTAGGAACCTAATATGGACAGAAATAGTGCTGTAGGGATTTGGATTTTTCTGGTAGCCAGCATAAAAAACATGCGTGTGTATATGTGTGTTTGTTTTTTTAAAGAGAGTTGAAAATGAGAGGGCTATTTATTTCACTTGTCCAGTACAATTTCTGTTCAAGGTGGTTTTGTTGGCTAGTGAGGGAGGAGGATGAGAACAACATAATGATAGCATCATCATCATCATCTCTGACCAAAAAAAAAGAGTTGGGATGAAAACTCATTCCACAAGTAAAGATATCTGTCTTTCAAATGGCAGGAGGGAGAAATTTTCTTCCAACAGTGAATTTTGTATTATTTGTAAGAACAGTCTTGAACAAGGATGGCAGAAGATAGATCAGGATCTACCAGTAGATCTTAGGGTGGTTTGTAGTAGATCAGCAAGGATTTCTAACTTCTGTGCGACAGAGGCAACAATTAAAATCTCCCTCCACCACTATCTGTCCATTAGGTTGCCAGAAAAGAAAAGAACTCGCACTTGTGTGTGAAGGGACTTGTGAGCTTGTGGCTGGTTTATGGTTGTTATGTATCTTCAAGTCATTTTTGATCTTGTGGAACTTCAGCCATCATTAGACGAGAGGCATACTTTGTCTCCTGCAACCATTGTACTGCCAGATCAGTTTATCCAGCTCCTTTCTTTTCTGCTTTACTGACTATTACTTTCTGTTTTTTTCTTCAATTCCTTTCTCAGTTCTCAAATATCTCAACTTTGAGTCTTGTCTTTTGTTCTTAGGAAAGTTTTAGAAGGCTCCTTTGATATGCAGCAGGGACAGGCTGCTAAGCAGACCTCAAGTGTTCTTCAAGCTCATTGCCTAATCCATTTGCTGTTCCCCTCTGAGAAATGCACCCACACTTTGGGTTTGAGACAGATTGTCATGTGACTAGTAGGCAAAAAGAGATGGAGGTGTTGTTCAAAGTTATAAGGTTTCTGGATGAATGTGTTATGTTACTGAACCAAGGGCAGCAAGTCAGTCACTAAAAATATACAAGTCTCAAGTCGAATCGAGTCATTGCATCTTTTATGGCTGAGTTGAGTCTGAGTCAAGTCAATGAAGTGACTTAAGTCCCATTTGAGTTTGAGTTTATCGACTCAAGTCTACATCACTGCTATATGCTTCGTTCATTAATTAACAAGACAATGCAATTGTTGATGAAACAATGTAAGTCCAAGTTCATTGACATTTACACCAGTGTAAGAGCCATTCCTGCATGTACTGCCAAAATTGGTACCTCGCTACAACTGAGCTTCTCTCAATTTCAGCAAGATTATTTGATAAAACATTGTCATTTAAGTATGTAATAAATACTTAATGTATCTTGTTTCCTTCCCATTTTCTCATCTGCATGTTACCAGTTTTCAAATGGCACATTTTTCCTACTTGCAAATTCTGTGTCTATTCCCCCTCTAAACCTGGTGTTTAGTACAAAATCCCTGAAGCTACCTGCAGAGGCATGGAAAGGAGAGATTTAAAAGTTTATGAACTGCCTTATTAGTGAGGGAGACTGCAGAGTCTTCCCCCTTCCAAAATTCTGAGATAGCTAGGATCCCATCATACCTAACATCTCAAAGGTTTACTTTGGTCATTTTCTGTATCCAGTTTTGATCAATAAATGTTTGGACAGCAAAGTCCAGATTGATGCCATTTCTCTTTTTTGTTTCAGTTTTTCTATTTTATTATAACATTATGTTATTTATTTTTTAATTTTTATACTTATATTTTGTTTGCCACTTTGGTTGGACTTTGTCCAGAAAGGTGACCTATAAATATTTAAATAAGTAAACTGGAATGTAATATTTTGGACAGTTATGAATTTTATGGCAAGGCAAATATAAAATATCACTTTTAAGATAAGCTTAACTACAGAAGAATGCAAATAGATTTTTTTAAAAAAAATATGTTGAGAACTAAATACCTATTGGGATATAAGTTTTTTGTACCATTGAATCATAGAGTTAGAATGTATGTATGCTGAGAGTAATCTAACTTCCTGCCAGCACATAAAAAAGGAAAACATATCAAGGCTAGTAATATAAGTTCCCACTCAAAGTAGCAGAGTAAAAGAAGCACTTTAAAATAATTTTAACATCAATATTTCTCAGTGTTCCCTTAAGTGAATGTTCAGTTTCTACTTTATATGCCATTGAATTAAAAAAAAAAGCAAGGGGTAAAGGAAATAAACACAATGCCAGGTGCCTTTTAGAATAAAAGCAACCAAAATAATGAAACCCTCTCACATCCATGTTATTGGTTCAGATATGATATCAAATATGCTGCTAGGCATCTTCATGGATTAGAGATTTCATTAAAGTCTTTTGTTGGAAGTCTTTTCATACAGAACCCCCACCTTCCTTCTGTAACTTTCCTTCCATCCAATTAATTTCCCTGTGTCTTTGAAGTTCATCCAGGACATTGAGACTTTGTCTGGACTCACTGAGAACCCACTGATAGTAGTACAGAAGTCACACTGGGCAACAGGGCTCATTTAATGGCAGCTGAAAAAGTCAGGATGGATTTGAGAGCCCTTAAACTCTTGGAGTTCATTGATTAGAATCAAAGATTTGGAAGTAGCCACTGATGTACAGCTTTCATTTTTATTTGTTTTCCCCAGCCCCAGAAAAAACATCATAAGTACATGAATTTGTTAATGAGCTCTGCAGATACTAATATTTGTTTACGCTTATTTGTTTTTCAGTTGTGGGCTAGACAAAAAGAAAGAAAATTAACTGCAAATTAACCAAATTCTACCCCACTGTTTGGTAGATAGCATACAAAAGACTTAAACTGAGAGAAAGTAATTCATCATAAGCTTTACCCAGTGCCATGCAAAGGGGATTCCCAAAAGCCAACCAGATTAACAATATATCAAAATCACATGGAGCGGTGGTGGTGGTGGAATTCTGCAGCTTTCAATAAGAGGTAGAGGGAGTTGTGGCTCATTTTGCTTAATTTTACAAAGAGCCCAAATGCTTCCCCTTCTTTGCTTCTTGAATTTAGAATGAAGTTCTGCAACTACTTCTTCTGATGGAGGGCAAGACTGCATTTCTTGGGACTGGGTCAAAATGGTCAAGGCCACCAAGGAGTTCTCCCTAATTTTGAAGAGAGAAAACACTCATACCCAATGCATAAATGGACACACCACTGCAGAAAGCAACATGTATCAAAGCCAGCACAACTGGCCAGTAAAGAAAAATGGATTCATAATTGACTACTTTTCACTTTACATGTGTTTCTAAACTCCTATTTCATAATCATTATGTTAACACAATTACACAAAATGAAAAGCCAACAGTCTTTTTAGTCCATATAGCATATTGGACATTTTTTAGTCAGTCTGTAAGATAGCTTTGCTTTTGAGGGAACAGTTTGACAGGGTTTGCATTGGGCAGGTCTTTGGCGGTGATGCAGTTCTAGTTTGTTTTGTCAATCTTTTTTTTCCCACGAAAAAAGTACCTTTCAAGAATGAAAAGCTGAGGTCTGGTTTGCCGTGCAGCCACATCTCATGGGATATGTGCACACTCTGCAAAACTGTGGACTGCATCAAAAAGTTTGATTTCTATTCAGAGATACATTGTTACACAGGTAAATTTCATGTCACACAGTTGTTGTAATGTGGTTCTTCTTCAATTGCCTATGGAATCCTGTGATTTGTAGTTTGGTGAAGTGCTAAAGGTATCTGGCTGAGAATTGTAAATACCCCTTCCTAAACTGCAAATCCAAGGATTCTGTAGAATGTTGCTTTGGTGGCTAAAGTGAAATAAAACTATTATAGTGGTGTGGTGTGAAATGGCCCATAGTTTTCACACAAGTTTGTTGAACCCAGGTCCACCTCCTTGGCTAAACCAGCAAGATCTCTTTTACATAATCTCTCTCTTTCTCTCTCTCTCTCCCTGTGTTTTAAAGCCTAAGGGTTCACAGATGGAGCAGCTGAACAGGAGTTTTGAAAAACAGCCTCTCTGCATCTCTCACCTTGCTAACCATTTGATTTTTATTGAATGAGTCTTATTTGGTGACTATCTTTAGAGACTATTGTGACATATCCTCCAGCATTTCACAGATGAAAATCAGGACACATGTGGCCAAGCACCATCAAAGTGTGGTCAAGATGGCAAAAGTTATTAATGACAAACAAGCTTGGAAAGGTTGCAGAAAATTGTTAATTATTGTTTGTTTGCTTGTTAATATTATAATTATTGTTCTTGTTTGTTAATTATTATTATTAATATAATTATTATTAACAAACAAGCTTGTAGAGGCTGCAGAAGTTTGCTCTTGCCTGAGTTAATGGGAAGGGCAGGATTCTTCTCCATTCTCCCGTGTTCCCCCTGCTGAGTTAATGGAGTGAAAACTACTTTTGCACTTTGAACTCATTGTGCAATAACTGAAGTATGAGGGCAGGTGGGAGGAGGACAGAGAAAGTGAAACATTTTAAAAGCAGCTGAAAAAGTGGGACAGCAGATTAATCAAGGCTGTCCCTGCCAAATCAGGACAGTTGGAGGGCATGCTGTTATTGTTTTAAATGCTCTTGACTACTTTCTGTTTTGGCACTCAAGTGTACTATTTAAATATTAAAGCCACAAATATGAGAAATAGTGTGAAAGTGTTAAAACTCACACACTGGAGATTACTAAAACTGAGAGAAGTAATACATTTATTAGCCAAGAATTGGGTGCCTAAAGTCATGCTGCTGTGTATATTTGAACACAAAGTGCACATTGTTGTTTTCATTTACTGTTCTTTTATTTGGCTTCAACGAATGGATTACCTCTTTCTTTGAAGCAAATAAAATCCATTTTAATCCAACATTCCTGTTGCATCTGTTAATTCCAAAACTCTCTCCCCGCAGCAGCACTTTTGAAAAATTCCTGCTGGGAGAGTTCCAACAGCCTAATCAGAGACATGGTTAATGAGGTTCACCCTTAAGCAAACTGTGATTACACATGCAGCTTTTCCGGAGACTGTCTTGATAGCTGCTCTTCACTAATTTTTTTTTTTTTGTCACCTTGCAGTGAGATAGACCATTCAATTACTTGGAAGATTTCTGCTTATCTGCAGTTTGTAAGACAACCTCCCAAATTATTTGAAGGTATGGATCTGCTGACTGCAGAAGGCAAAGTACATTTTCTAATTAGGATTTCATTCATCCTCCACATAATCTGAGAACTAAATCTGCCCTTTCCCCATATAACCACTAATCTGAAAATCCCTTTAGACAATTCTCTAGAAGTTTATTTAAATATTTGCAATGTCTTTCCTGGGTTCTGGGGCAGTATGTTCATATGGTCTCCATGCTCCAAAAAGTACTGCCTGCAGCACTCAATACACAACAAACTCTGTTTTTTTTAACTCACAGGAGGACAAACTTAGCAACATGATTTTCAAAGGCATGACTAGAGCTTCTCCAAACCCCTCCTTGTAGGACTAAACTAATCAATAGATATGTCAAAGGGGAACCAAACCATACCATTAAAGTTCTCCTGAGGGCTCAAGCTTGTATCATGTCCCATTTCTTTACTTTGAGATCATGTTTAGTCATGACTGATTAAAATGTTTGGGGCCCTGTTCTAAAAAAACACAGTACCTAATAAACATAAGTTTATAAGTAAACATAAGTTACGTTGCTATAGCAAGCACAGAGAGTTTTGTTGCATATTATAAACTAATACTCTTTTTGTGGCATAAACTTTCATTAGCTAGAACCCATCCTGTGAGATGCCCAAGGAAAGGAGGTAGTTCAGGATGCCAGATATATATTCTTAAGAATTATAATCCTACATGCATTAATTTAGGAGTAAGCCCCACTAGAAACGATTGGGTTTTTCAGTAAATATGTATAAGATTGTGCTGTTAATATTGACCTGCATGTTTCAAGCTCAACTGAAGGGAAAAACAAAAGTTGGCTGTGGAGTGCAAAAAGGTTCCCATGTTTAAATGTTTAGACTACAGAATCGATTGATAAAGGACATATCAAAGGTGGTGATTTTCAGCAGTTTATAGAATACCGCAAAGCTATCACCTACAACTTACTCTGAGCTCTTATTATATATTGTAGGATTTTACTATTAATAACTACCTACCTTAACTCTGAAAAAGGTTAATGAATCACAGTTTCTTGCCTCATCCATAGGTGTTTTACTTTTCTGTAATTTTTTCACTCAGGATGTATATTTTGCAACAACAGTGACCTACCCTAGCTGAAGTAGTTAAATAAATCCCAAAATGCAACAAAAACATAGGGTTGAACATTCTGAGTTTTCAACTAACGACAAAGCATGAAACATTAACAAATGTTAATTTGTTCCATAATGAAAGAGAATACTAAGTCCTTTTCTTTACTCAATACATTACAAATAGTTGGTTATATTGTTAAATAGGCAAGGAACACCACAAGATGAGAATAGGAAACCAATTCTTGCAATGCTTTTCTGAGTATGTAGACAGCAGAAAACATCCTGCTATGCTTTTTACACCTTATTTTTCTAGTGAAGTTTGCTTACCAAATTATCTCAGCAGTTCAGAGATCCAGCCTTGTTCTTCTTGCACTAGGAATGAAGGAAAGAGCAGGGGAAGACAGTGCTTCTTTGCAGCTGCAATTTCAGTAATACCAGTGGTTTCACATATAGAACAGAGCATTCTCAGCCCAAATTTGAGGTTGTAAAGAATTTCTCCTCTAAACCTGAAAATAGTCTTAAGCAGTGGTGGAGTTGGAGTGTGTGGAGGGTGGGGCAGGAGAGGGGCTGGGCTATGGAGTGAGGAGTGTGGCCACTGTGTGGGGTGTGTGGTTGTGTTGTGTGGGGGTGTGGCCAGGGCACAGGGGGCATGGCCAGGTTGTGCGGGGGCATGGCTACGGGCTGGGACACCCCAGAAACATTGCCACCCGGGGCAAATTGCTCCCCCACCCCCACGTTTCTATGCTACTGGTCTTAAGAGGTCTAGCTTTTCATAAGACAAGCAAAAAAGCAAGTGAGGCTATATTGCTAAATTGGTGTGAGAAACAGGCTACGTTCTATAGTTGTAATCCTATACCTACTTGTCTAGGAGGAGACCAAATCAATTCAGTGGGGCTTACATCTAATGAATACAGTACAGAATTCATGTAAGATTAGTTTGTTAATATGTTGAAAAATAAAAAGAATTTGGATATTAGGGAGGAGGAGTCAGAAAAGCAATTAAAGTTTTTTAGAGACAAATCCCTTTAATTTTAATGGAATGTTTACCCCAAGTCACTGTGGAGTTTTATGAAATACTCATTTGTTCCACAGCAACTGTGACAAGAATGGTTTTCATGTTGAGAAGAGCCAATTTCATATCCAAATAATGAGATTAAGTCTTCTTCAACATGCTTGATTGTCTGTAGCATACAGTCAACATGGATGTTTAACTGGGTTGGAGTATGCAATTACAAAGTCCAATTCTGCTATGAATTGTTCTGTAACTATACTTGAAAAATGGGCATAGTCTCATACAGTATCTTTAGGAAGGCCACATTAAACAAACCAAAGTCCAGTGATGTAAACTTGAGTCGTTTGACTCAGACTTAAGTTGCTTCAATGACTCGACTTGGACTTGACTTGACAATAACTGATCATCGACTCCACTTAGTATATTTTGTATATTTTTAGTGACTGGCTGCTCTTGGTTCAGTAACATTAGACGTTCTTCTGGAAACCTTACAACTCTGAAGATTGCTTTTTGCCTGCTGGTCACATGATGATCTGTTTCAAGCCCAAAGTGTGGCCGCCTTTCTCAGAAGGGAACAGCAAATGGGTTAGGCAATGGGCTTGAGGCAGGATTGCCTGTCCCTACTACATATGGGAAAAGCTTTCTAAAACTTTTCCTAAGAGCAGAAGGCAAGACTTGCTCCCCAAGTGCAGGGTGTGTTTCTCAGAAGGGAACAGCAAACCTATTAGGCAATGAGTTTGAGGGGAGGGTCCTTCCTTCTAAAGCTTTTGAAGCTTCAGTAATAGGGAGTAAGAAGGATCCTATTCCCCACTTCTGAAAAAGCCTCCAACTTTGGAAATTGGAAGTAAGAAGGATCTTCTTCCCTGCTTCCAAAGCTACAGACTCTTTTATGCCCATTAGCATAAAAGCTTCCAGCTTTGGGTAGGGAGAATAAGAAGAATCATTTTCCCCACTTCTAAAGCTGCAGATTGCAAAACTGCAAATATGCAGGGCCGAATCTACTTAAATTGTTAAAACTGACTTTATTTGACTCTCTCTAGAAATTCTGGAATATAGGTTGGGGGTATAAAGTTGGTTTTCAGACTTCAGACTTGACTTGAAAGCATCTTGCAAGGACTTGGGACAACTTGAGACTTGGAATTAAAAAAATTAAAAACATCATTGTCAACTTCTCATCTGGGCCACAATCATTCTTTCTATTCTTTCTATCTTGTCTGGCAAAAGTAGCACTTTGGAATACTCTGGAAAGTGGTAAACAATTATGAGATATCAGTGCCCAATGAGGTTAAAAACAAATCAGAAGTTAGTTTCATCCACAGTGAATCTGGGATCTCCTGTGAGATCATGAGCTTTTTGCAACTGAAGCCCCTAACAAGGTGTACGGTCTTCAACCTACTACTATACATGGGAATTCAATATTAGGCCCATACATAAGGCAGACAAATATGTCCAGCTGCTCCTTGTAGAATAATTACTTTATCTCTATAATCCATAGGACATCTTTCATTCTGATTTGCTAGAGGGAGGGCAACAAACATTGAGTTCTTGTCTCATCCGTTTTAGTTTCATGATGCCCCATGGCCATCTCAGGCTCAAAGAGTTTGGAGCTCATGGCTGGTACAACCTAATACATTCTTATAGTTGCTGAAATAGTCACTAGGTGTTCAGTGGCTTTGGCAGCATAAATCCTCTTCATGCAGGGGAGAAGAGTCCAGATGGTGGGCAAAGTTAGTGGCTCTAGATTATGTGTCAACCATCGTCGTGTCTTTGCCCTAAGTATAAACAATCTGGATGTGGTAGTATTTTTAATATATATTAAAGTTTCCCTGTTCCCTAAACCAAAATAACAGCAAGAAAAATAAAGTTTTTTGAGATATTCTGGAGTCATGAAGTTTGGTATTGAAAATGTCAGCATTTCCCCATTTCTAAACAGTTCAGCCACCCCTATTTACTGCCAATTGCAAATAGTATATTAAGTGTCACAAAGTAAGATCCGCTGCTTGCTTATTTGAATGAAAACCTGTTGAGATGAAGAGAATGCTTGTTTTCCTGCAGCTATGTAGATGATTCAGTTTCATTGCATCTCAGATTCTTTCTATTTGCCCTCTTACTTTGTTCTTAAAGGATTCTATCAATGTTCTCTTCATATCCCCTCCATTTCTCCCTCCCTCTCTCTCTCTCTTTCTCTTTTAAAGGTTCGTTTATGTTAAGCCCTCAGGAGCTTGAAATTGCAAATCTGTGTCTAACTTATCTAGAGATATATTTCAACTTTTCCATAGCATGCACCAATAGTGGCTCCTATAGCTCTGTGACTCATGAGAAGCCAGTTGTGGAGATGCTGTGCAAAATTATTGCAAAATAGAAAACAAAGGTTTAGTGCTTTGTTTGTCCCCCTCAAAATGAAACGTAAAATAGATGTGCCAACATGAGGAGTAGCTTAAGATATTCTGTTCCCTGAGGTGAAAAAAGAAAAGAAAAGAAAAAGGTGGCATCTTTCCTTTTCTTCATGCAGATGGTTGAATTGTTTTTCAGCATTTGTGATGAGACAGCATTCTCCCCTGTACCTGAAGGCAGCAGGCAAGGCTAGGGGGACAGAGTGGGGTGTACAGCATGTGACTGTCTCCCTCACTCTTAAGAATAGGAGTGGCCCTTCAGTCATCCCCGTTTATTGATTAGCTGTTAGTTGGTGAAAGAGTAAGAGTAAGGATTCTCAGGGGCACATATACACATGGGAGAGAACTGAAAGAGATCTGAAGCCTGCTCCAGTGTTATGCTGGCCTTTGTATTTACAGAAGCTCTTCTGGCAAAACTGTTCACATGAATTATGTCATGCGTATGTAAAGGCCTCATGGGTCTCTGCTATTGCCAGTTATACCAGTAAGGGTGTTACTGCAAGACTGCTTTTTCTGAGCTGTATGCCAATAAACAACTCAGAAATCTTTGAGTGAAGTAAGAAGGAAGTCTTTATTTTACAATTGGGCCGAGCAAGGTCGGCCCTGAAAACATATTTCATTCAGAATTTATACATTCCTTGTCTCTTTAAAAATGTATGTCAGCAACTTTTCATTGGTTACGAGTCACACAGGCGCACTAGCTGCATGTTGCCTAATCTCTCAAAAACTGCATGGTTCACTCATCTCTTCCCCAAAGAGTTACATTTTATCTGTGCTGGAGGTTTCCTTTAAGATTGCCAAGGTCAAGTCTCTTATGTTTTCGCTCTAACTGGTTCTGTTAACTTAGTAACTTGTTTTTCCTTCTGGTCTCTCTTTACCTTTCCTCTCCTGCTAGCAGTCACGTATTCACCTTTTACACATTTTCTCAGTCATATATATAAATTTTCCATCTATTAATTCCCCAAATATTATTTCAACCACTTAAAATAACTTCCTTTTCCATGTGCTACGCCATCAAGGGATCACAGGAATTATTTCTGGAGAGATATTTGTATTCCTGGCTGATATGTTAAATGGGTCAGTCATAGGCAGATACCAGAAAGATCTCTGTAAGTGCAAACGTTGTCCCAGTGTGATCAGAATCAATTATAAAGGTATGTTGTTGTTGTTGTTGCTGCTGCTGCTATATAAGTAAATGCTAGTTTGTGAAGAAGTCTGAAAATTATTGGAGTTGAGTGTATAGACTCGAATTGATAGTTATATTTATATTATTTATATTCATATTTGTACTTATTTATTAATGGATTTTAGTCTCCTAAAACTTTTCCAAGGCATTCCCAGGATTAAAAGCAGCCTATAGTACATATGACTACTCCACTCCAAGCTTTAAAAGGCTGTAGTTAAAACTCCCAAGATGTAGCACTTAAACAGAATGTATGTCGAACCGAAAATGTCTCTAGAGTCTAAGTAAAGGCCAGTATAGATGGGGCCATATATATTTTTCTAGGGAAGGAATAACAGAGGTTTTGGCGCACCGTCAAAAGGGCTGTGACCCTAGTGTATACAGAAGCAACTTGATGAATCTTTCTGCCAAACAAGAGCAGGACAGCCCTCTGAGGTTGATCTTAAGACCTAGGTGGATTTTCCTAGGTTCAAGTAATCCTTAAAATAATCTGATTCAAAATGATTTAGGGCCTTAAGTGTTAAAGCCAGCACTTGAGATTGAGCCCAGAAATGAATAGGCAGCCCATATAATTGGTTGACTGTAGCACATCTTAGGAAGAGGCACTAGAGACCATATTACAAACAAACATTGGTTAATTGAGTACACTGATGACTTGCAGAAGAAAATCATCTATGCTTTCTAGGCTACAGCAAGCCTTTGACTGTGTACATCATGAAAAACTATAGATCGCACTAAAAGAAACAGTAGTGCTACAGTATTTCAGAGTCTTGAGGAGTAACCTATACACTGGACCATGGTCTGGTCAGAATATGGCAAAATAGAATAGTATTCAGTTGGCAAGGCCAGGGGGTCAGACAAAGGGAGCTGTTTAATTTATACACAAAACATACCTAGTAGAAAGTGGGATTCAACTTGTGGGAAGGAGGTGTGATCACTGGGCAAAGGAACATTTATAATCTAAGATCTGCCAATGGCATTATGTTATTAGTGGAACCTGGCACTGGTAGATGACAGTAAGAAGGAAAGTGCAAAAGCAGGGTTATTACTGAATATTAAGAAAACAAAAATATTGACCACATAAAATTTACTTCACATTAAAGTCAGTAATGGAAATATCAAAATTAGCAATAGGATAGCAATGGTTAGATTTATTTATGAATTAAATGTATACCTCCAGTTAATCATCTGTCTGATTTTAATATATTTATAGAATTATATTTGACACAAGTACTTACAAAAATGACAGCATCTTAAAAGAGGCATTATATCTTCCATGAGAGAGGTGATGTCTACTCTAAACATGCATACTTCTGCATCATCTAAAAGCAAAAAATGTGTTATTAATTTTCTTAGAGCTATTTCTTTTTTTCCATGCAAATTAATCTGAAATTAATTTATCAATTGATTAATGAACTAAAATTCATGCACCTAATATTATTATTAGGCAGTTGTAAGTACTTTTTGGGCAAAAGGAGTTTGCAAGTCTGTTTACTCACCACAACTATTAAGAAGATAAACATTTACTTTTGAGGTATTAATATTTCGGGAGACTGACAAAACTATGCTCATATGTTGCACTCTATGAACTACAGTGCTGTGTGATCCTAAATCCTAATAATACACCTTGATGCTAAAAGAAAAGTGTCCTGGTGATGAAATTTACATGCATCAACTGTGGTAATGATGAAGCTGTAATACATTTGTTCTGTATGGTCTGGTGCCTTATGTAAACATTTCTTTCCTTATATTCTATAATTTTTCAGCACTAGTCCTGCTTGGTCATATTTGTCTGTGTTAGTCCAGACTTAAAGAAACCTTATTAACTTGAACAATTTTAGTTGTTTGACTTTCATCTTCTTTCTTCCTCACCATTGTTTTCATGGTTTTTTGAAATATGCAGCAAACCCGACAGCCTAAACAGATACAGGCTGTAAATATGGAAGAAGATCTCTCTCTGCACCCCATGTTTATAAACCCATTGATTGATCCAAGAAAGAGAGGAGAACACCTACCATTTCCCTTCCAAAGGGAGAAAAAAAAAGAAATACATCAAAAAATAAATACAAACAAATAAATGACAGGTGGGAGTTTCTTAAAAGTGAGATACAGAAGGCACAATTTAAAACTGTGCCAATAAGGAGGAAAAATGGCAGATGTCTAAAGAAACCGGAATGGTTGACGGAAGAACTCTCAGCTGAGCTAAAGTTAAAAGAAACGTGTACAGGAAATGGAAAAATGGTGAAACCACCAAAGAGGAATTCAAGCAAATATCCAGGAGATGTAGGGAGAAGGTCAGGAAAGCTAAAGCACAGAATGAACTCAGGCTTGCCAGAGACATTAAAAACAATAAAAAGGGCTTTTTAAGATATATCTGCAGCAAAAGGAGATACAAGGAAATGATGGGGTCGCTGTGTGGAGAAGATGGTCAGTTACTAACAGGGGGAAGAGAGAAGGCAGAACTACTCAACAGCTTCTTTGCCTCAGTTTTCTCCCAAAGGATAGAAGTACTCAACCTGGGGGGTGGGGAACAGGTGAGGAAGCAGGAGAAATGAAGCATATAATAGGTAGAGAAGTAGTACAGGAATACCTGATTAAATTAGATGAATTCAAGTCTCCAGGACCAGATGAATTACATCAAAGGATATTAAAAGAACTGGCAGAAGTCATTTCTGAACCAATTGCAATAATCTTTGAGAACTCTTGGAGAACAGGAGAAGTCCCAGCAGACTGGAGGAGGGCAACTGTCATCCCCATCTTCAAGAAGGGAAAAAAAGAGGCCCCAAATAATTATCACCTTGTCAGCCTGACATCAATACCAGGAAAGATCCTAGAGCAGATCATTAAACAGTCAGTTTGTAATTACTTAGAAAGCAATGCCGTAATTCCTAAAAGTCAAAATGGATTTCTCAGAAATAAGTCATGCCAGACTAATCTCATCTCTTTTTACGATAGGGTTACAAGCTTGATAGATGAAGGGAATGCTGTAGACGTAGCATATCTTGATTTCAGTAAGGCCATTGACAGAGTTCCCCAAGACATTCTTGCAAAGAAGCTAGTAAAATGTGGGATGGGTAGGGCTACGGTTAGGTGGATTTGTAATTGGTTAACCAACCGAACCCAAAGAGTGCTCACCAATGGCTGCTTTTCATCCTGCAGAGAAGTGACTAGTGGGGTGCTGCAGAGTTCTGTCCTGGGCCCAGAACTATTCAACATCGTTATCAATGACTTGGATGAAGGAGTAGAGGGCACACTGATCAAATTTGCAGACAACACCAAATTGGGAGGGGTTACTAAAACCCCAGAGGACAGGATAAAATTTCAAAATGACTTTGACAGATTGCAGGGCTAGGCCAAAGCTAACAAAATGAATTTCAACAGAGAGAAATGTAAGGTCCTACACTTAGGCAAAATAAAAATAAAAAATAATGGAATGCATAAATATAGAACGGGGGATATGTGGCTGGATAGCTGTATGTGTGAGGGATGTAGGAGTCTTGGTAGGTCACAAGCTGAACATCAGTCAGCAGTGTGATGCGGCAGCCTAAAAAGCCAATGCCATTCTTGGTTGCATCAATAGGAGCATGGTGTCTAGATCAAGGGAGGTAACGGTGCCACTTTATTCTGCTTCGGTTAGACCTCATTTAGAATATTGTGTCCAGTTCTGGGCACCTCAATTCAAAAAGGATATCGACAAGCTGGAGCGTGTCCAGAGAAGGGCGACCAAAATGATGAAGGGTTTGGAAGCCATGTCCTATGAGGAATGGCTTAGGGAGCTGGGTATGTTTAGTCTGCAGAAGAGAAGGTTAAGAGGAGACATGGTAGCCATGTTTAAATATTTGAAGGGATGTCATGTCGAGGAGGGAGAGGGCTGGTTTTCTGCTGCTCCAGGGACTAGGACAAGGAGCAATGGGTTCAAGCTGCAGGAAAGGAGATTCCACCTGAACCTCAGGAAGACCTTCCTGATGGTCAGAGCTGTCTGGCTGTGGAATATGCTGCCTCGGAGTGTGGTGGAGTCTCCTTCTTTGGAGGTTTTTAAGCAGAGGCTGGATGGCCATCTGTTGGGAATGCTTTGATGGGTGTTCCTGCATAGCAGGGGTTGAACTGCATGGCCCTTGTGGTCTCTTCCAGCTCTATGATTCTATGAAATCAACAATCTGTGCCAAGCAAAATCTGGTGCATTTGAGTGCCATTCAGGCATTCCCTCCATGCATAGATCAAAGCTATAGAAGAGGGGGATAGGATGCCACAGTCCTTGGGCCCACCCCAGATGCTCATTTCCTCTGCTTCACCTATCTTTCCTCCTCTCTGCATGCTGAGCAAGTCTGCAATAGTATATATATAAACTGCATATGTATAACCTGTAAATTTGTGGATGGACATCTTGTTGCATGCTGAGGAATAAGGCCTGGGTGATAGGCAGGGCACCATTGCCACACACACATACAAGTAATGAGGCTCCAGTCACCTTTAGCAAAGAGTGATAGAATGAGTATTATTTTCTTATATGTGTAAGAAACAGTACGGTTAGTTTATAAACACATGTGTAAAGAGTAGGGGGTATGAATATCTGACTATTTTCATTATCACAATTGAAAGTAGATAACTACTGGTATCCTATATGGTCTCTGCATATGTGTAAGTATGGCAATTACAGTGATACACATTGAATTCCAGCACAATCTCTCCCCATCCCCACTTACTAGGCAGGAGTTGCTGTGACTGACAGAACAGCAGCTAGCTGCTGCCTGACCGACAGGGGAATGGACCCCTGTTGATCACAGTGGCTGTTTCCAAGTAAGTTGAGATGTGGGGATTTTCACAATCCCTATGCACTCTGTAAATTAGGGGGTATGGAGCAATTATGAACACATTAACAGTCACAAGTGTGTAACTCCAGTTTATGCATTCATAACTGTGATGCAGGATTCAGTCCAACTTCTTACTTCTTGTACAGAACAGAAAACAACAATCTTGTATGTGCCCTATTTTGTTGTGCAAGACTGCTGATTTTGCACACGAATTTTGTCATGAAAGATGTTTTTGATACACAAGATGGCTCTTTTCTGCAGAAGAGGTTTTTTTTGTGTATGATTTTTTATTGTGCAAGATTATTGCTTTTGTGTAGAAAACAGCAGCCTTGCACAAAAACCCCACATATGGATGCCTGGAAAGTGTGGGTTGTTGTTGTTGTACAAAGCTCCACAATTCTCATGCAAAAATGTGTGTATCTGTGCAGAACACTTCCAAAACACTTCAGGATGTGTGAATAACGGGGAGAAAACTGCAAAATTCTCATCCCTCTATTCTCAATTGGGTTTTCTGAGTATTGGGAAACCCACTTTTTGGCCAGAGAACAAATAAGAGTGAATATTTTTCCCATCCCTAATAAGGAATGATGTACCCTTGTATATTTTACCTTATCACTTTCTCATCATATGGAAAGCAATATTACTTTTTTAAAACTAAATATTTCCATACGCTGTGGAAGAATGTTTGATAACTTTTTAAAACTCTTCCACTTCATCTGTGGTTGCATGTGTGCCCTGGATTACTTTTTGGGGAGTCTTCCTGCAATAACAGACAGCATATTTTCTTCTTAGCCTTTTACAGTGCAGCCTAGTGCTAGACAAATCACCATTCAAATTTTGTATAAATTTACATAATGAACCCAGCATATCCAAATGTGCAATGATTTGTGCTTTCCTCCTCTCTGGCATTGCTTTTGTGAAAAGAGAGAGAATAAACATTGAATCAAGGTATTTCTTGCTGCTCTTGGAGGAATGTAGTTCATGCTGTGGAATGCCCCAGTTCTCTCTTGATGTTCGTGCTAGCAAGTACTCCCACAAGTGAGGGAGAATGGAGAGACTCATGAGAAAAAGCAATGTATGGCTGCATTTTTAGTTTTATTTAACAAGAGAAAATGGAGGAGTGCTTTGTTAACCATCGTACACTGTTTAAAATTCTGTCATTCATTCTACAAACGTCTACTCCACCATGTGGCCTTCAGCAGCTAATGCTGATCTGCCTACTCTGTGCTAAGAAACCCATTATTAAATTCTCTTTTGTCGATTCTCCTTGAGATGTAATTTTACATAAGCAGAAAATGGGGCAAAAAGCTGTCTGGCTGAAAATGCAACCAAATGCCATGCCTCATTACCAAATTGCCCTGTGGGTTTAGAATGAATAAAAGGCAAAAATGAGAAATCTAATCAGGATGCCTAGTTCCCACATAGTCACTTAACCACTGCAGTGCCAACCACTGTTTATACCAGCTAAAGCAAGATCGTACACATTTGAGCAGAGCTAACTAGCTTATATCACTTGCCACTGAAAAAGCCCTTAGCAATGCAAGAAAGAGGCACCACATTTTACTAACAATGCTGGCTGCTTACATTCCAGGTGGTCATTAGGATGCCTGCCACATAATGGCTGCTCCTTGTGGCCCATGTCATTAGGATGAACTGGATCCTTTTTTGCACTGAATGCCTAAGGCTGAAGCAACCACTGGTGACTGTTGAGTTGAGAGAGCTGGGGTTTGATCAAGGTGCTAGAGAGGACCAGAGAAGCTGTTGTCCTGGCTCTGAAATCTGACCCTACCTAGAGCTTGAACTAAGCATAGAAAGAATACTCACAAATTTCCTGACATTGGCAAGAATGGATGCCACAAGATAATCCACCTAAAAGTGTTCAAGGAGGAGACATTTTTTTGAAATTCTGCATTCTAGCATGGAAGAGCAAAACAAGTGAAAAATCCCATCATTTTTTGTTTTAAAAAAAGTATTTAAAAACCTAATCCTAATAGACTTTCAGTCAGAATAATTACTATGAATCACTTCAGTGTCAGAAGCAATATGCCTGTTGCTGGGGACTGGAAGATGGAAAGTGCTATTGCACTCATGTCCTGCTTGTGGGCTTCCCCATTAAGTATCTGGTTAGCCACTCTATAAACAGAATGCTGAATTAGACAAGCCTTCTGTCTGATCCAGCATGATTCTGCTCATGAACAATCAAAAAGACAGAGAATAGATGGGGGGAAACTCTATCTGGATGTATTACCAGGAAATAGTAACACAGTCACTGTTTCCAGGTAGTATACCCCAAATCGTTGATACAGTATGATTGTCTATAAATATGGTTTATGTGACATAAAATAAATATAAACCTTGCATTTGCGGCTGAAAGTTGTGTGGAAAGTAAAGGACTCTGACTGGAAGTTTCCAGAAGCTAGGACAAAGAACCTCAGCATGGCCAAGTCGTGAGTTCAGAAGGATCAGTCAGCGAGTTCTACTTTATGAGTTTTAGATGGTCCTCTAAAGTACCCAAGCTGAGGGAATAATAGTGAGTGAAGCTGCTAGAAGGAGCATCCAATAAGCCGACCATGGAAACTGTCCTTTTGTTCCCTCACCTTTCCAGTCATTAAGAAGCTATTGTGGTTTTCTTCAGTGCTTTGTCACCTGCCACAAAGACAATCAGATCCCTTTGTTGGCTCTGCCAGAGAGCAATTAACACATTTCCCTCAGGGCAGAAAAAGGGTAAAAAGGCTCAGGGCATGGCTTTTTTCTAGTACTTTGGGCACATGTTGGCATGTTATGCTGTGTGAGAGTCCCCAGATTCCAATTCATTACACTGCCCTCAGACTCCCTCAGTCTGAGATATCTTACTTTGATCCTCTGCTGCCTCAGGAATTGTAACTATCACCATCCACTCTTTTTCTCCTCACCTTCACTAGCCTTTGTGGTTCATGAGATTGTTTGTTGGCATGCATTTGTGAACTCCCCCAATAAAAACATTCTTTTTGACCTCTAGCTGGTGTCTCTGCATTAGTACCAGTATACAAAAGGTGAAAAGGTTACCCTACCTCTCACAGACCTCCCTTTTGAACTATAATTCCCTACCTTTCCATGAAGGCACAGGTACTGCTAGAGAATCTCAAGGTCCCCACCTTTTGGGGTAACATCACCACTGCAGGTATTCAGAGTTGTGTCTCTTTGCAAGAATGCCTACTTCATTTGTTTTGACAGGAAAGATTATGTGATGAAGACCTGGGTTTGAGCAATCTATTGATCTGCCAGGGAGACTAGCACCAATTAGATACAGGATAATGGTTTGCCTCTTGTTGCTATCCCTCTGTTGCCTGTGCTTTGTGAATGACAGGAGGGAGCTCAAAGAGACGTTAGAAAATGATTCACTATTCCTAAGAGTGAATGTTGAGCCCTCCCCAGAAGCATCACTAATTAAAATACGAAGGCCCCTGATAATTTACAATTTCAGGAACTCCTATAAAATAAGGAGTACTAATTATATCTTAAGTATGTTTTGAGATTTATTACTGCAAACTGACTGACTCTGCAGAGTTTCAGGTAGGACCCTTGTCTTGAAGTAGAACTGCAGCAAATTTTGGTCTGCCTCCATTCTGACATGGGAAATGGGAGAAGTTGTGTGGTGTTTTTCTTCTCTCCCTCCCCTATTTCATTTCCAAACCCAAACCCTTAGCACAATTGCCATTTGTGGATTTCTACTGGCCGCCTTTGTGTGCAGTATTATCTGCACATTCACCCAGTGCTGATCCAATGAACCAGCATTTCCTCACAAAGCAACTGGGAAGTGTGTGCCATTCTTTTTGTAAGAAATCATGGCCATGAAAAAGGATTTATTTAACTCCTTTAGTCCATTCTTCCCCATCTCTCTCACCTTCTGGGAATAGGGCTGTAAGAGACTCTGAAGGCATATAGTAGGTGCATGAAATAAAAGACAGGGGAATCAAAGGAAGAAAAGTCAGAGGTCCCAGTTATTTTTTATTTTTTTTGTACAGACTGAACACTCTTGAAAGCAAGGCAGGACTGCAAGGAAAATAAGTAAACTAAAAATAAAGCACATCTTCAGCCATGGTATTAGATCTTCCTTGACAATAGCAGGCAGCCAAAGGCTTTCAAGGGAAAATTATATCCAGAGGATGAATCTAAGAGCTGCATCTCACAAGATATTTTGCACCTGAGTACAAAATATACATGCAGCTTATCAGAGAGCATCCTTGTTTCAAACATAGCTCTTGCCATCAGAACAAACATAGCTCTTATCATCAGAACACATCCAGTAGTTGCCCCTATTGGAAGGAACACCCCACATTTAAAGCAGCTGCCTGCCTTTCACACGAGATGTCCAACACGAGCTCTTCAAACTTGTAATCAAGTCTAAAATATCTTGGAAGATAGCGATTCTAATGAACCTGTGAGTTGCCTATTGGCGGGATGTTGCCGTGGGGTAGGTTAACCCTTTCTACTTCAATCTTGTCCCATTTTCTTTCCAGACCTTGTCCATTTTCCTCTGAAATACCAATTAATGTTCTGTTTTAGATCAATAAAAGCCAGTCTTTTTGATAAGTCTGACAGAGCTCCAGAATATGGGATAGGGTAACTGGATTGCACAGTCTAGTATATGATGCCATCCCTACCCTCGATGCCTTGGGGTAGTCAATGTTGGAAAGACAAATAAAAATATTGTCTGCATTTGGTGCTGTAGCACCATCAGACAGCATTACAAGAATATATCACTTACTAAACATCTAGCTCCTATCTACACACTGCTTGTTGTCCCACTGTCTAACACTACAAGCTTATGCGCTTCTTGAAAGTAAGTCCCATAAGGTTCCTTGAGGCTTACTGCCCAATATGTGAGTATAAGAGTAAAACTAAGATAACAAAGTAGTTGGATGTGGAATAAACTATTATGCAAATATTTTCAGTTCAGGAACCACAACTTAATTAATCTGTGGATTATAAACTATTTATTTTTCTATTTTAGCACTCCTCTTTGTCACAAACCCCTTCACCCTTTTACTTGGAGAATATGTATGACTAAGTATTTATGAACCTTTTTGTCTGTCTTCTAATTCCTTCTCAGCCAGGTGGGTTTCCATCAGATATCATTGCAGGAATATATCACAGCTGTTATGCATATATAGGCTTAAATAATCGGAGGTAATAGGCATCCATGGGCAGGTGACACCTTCTCAACTTGAGAGGAAGCAATGGCTAACTTTCTTTGAATATCTTGCTAGGAAAACTCTGTGATAGAGTTGCCATAAGTTAGAGTCAACTTGAAGGCACATTAACAACACCAATAAGCCTTCATAAAATTAAAGCTGTTTTTCCAGACATGTTGGAGCACAGTGAGACTGAGTCTTTATTGTTCAGGTTTACAAATGGGGAAAAAATGCTGTTTTCTATGATTCCATCTCTCCACTGTGTTTCCAAGATATTGCTTAGAATATTGCTTTCTGAGGAGCATCTACTGAGCCAAACATTGCCTGTCTTTGTTTTGTAGTCTTCAGTATAATTTAATCCAAGGAACGAAGAGATATATGAAAAGTGAATATGGATGAGTTGATTTGGAGCAAAGTTAGGTGGAATGAGAAATGTAATCACTACACACATTAGCCTGCATAATCTTTTGAGAAATAACCTGGCCTACATTTGTTTTCCCAGGTGTTCCTTAATGGGCTTTGATTTAAACCGACACTGGGTTGATCCTTCTCCCTGGGCTCATCCTACTCTGCATGGTGTCAAGCAGCTCATTGTTCAGATGTACAACAATCCGGTGAGTAGGCAACCTTACAAGGCAATAGGGATTCGGCACAGGTCCAAAGTTGTTCTT
This sequence comes from Ctenosaura bakeri, assembly GCA_948474755.1. Lineage (NCBI taxonomy): Eukaryota > Metazoa > Chordata > Lepidosauria > Squamata > Iguanidae > Ctenosaura > Ctenosaura bakeri. The sequence continues at coordinate 344,828 of CAOLHI010000984.1, forward strand.
TCATCCTTTGATATACTTTTTCATGGTGATTTGGGAAGGTGCTTGGGTCTTGTGGCAGTGATTTAGATTTAGACATGCTATTTAGATTTAGATTTAGACATGCTACTACAGATGCTTGCTAATGCTGTTCTTTCTACTTTCCTCATTTTTAAACCTATAGTCAAGATCTACTTAGCCAGTTCCATGTTGCATAGGCCTTGATGATCTTCTTCATCCTGACTCAACTGTAGTATGGGTATGTTGCTAGAATGCTGTAGAAGTTCTGAAGTGGCCCTTTCTAAGGACCCACCAACAAGCAAGAGAGTTAGGTATCTCCAAAGTCAGTGGGATGGGGACTCCATAAACCCAGACTGGGTTTGCTGGCTCATTGACATCAGAGCCACAAACCCTTGTCAATGGGAAGAAAATGAGGGCATGTGCTCTGCTTCCACCATATTTTAGTAAGTGTTTGAAGCAGCTTTTATCATCAGTCCTGTCAGTGGAAAAAATAAGTATGTATGAATAGGAAATACAAAATAGCACAAAATGTTGGACATTCAATTGAATTGGATACATGGGTGAGGGCATGGAAGACAGATATAAAATTTACATCAAGCTTAAATTTAAGAGAAAACTTTTATAAGATGTTACATAGATGGTATATGCAACCATAAAGATTGCAAAAAATAGCTAAAAATGGAAATGCAAGATGTTGGAAATGTGATGAAAAGGTGGGGATATTTTATCATATGTGGTGGTCTTGTAAGATAGCAAGGAAATTCTGGAAGGAAATACATGATGAAATTCAAAGAATTTATAATGTAAATTTTGAAATGAAGCCAGAATTTTATCTGTTAAATATGCTTGGGCAACAAAGAGAAATAAGATGTCATCAGAAGACACCATTATATCTGATAACTGCTGCAAGGATGATGTATGATGTATTGGAAAGAAAGGAAATATGTTGATATAGAAGAATGGAAATTAAAAGTCCTGGATATGGTAGAGACAGAAAAGTTAACATTTTCTTTGAGAGATAAACCTATCCAGAACTTTGAAAGGGAATGGAGAGAAGTTTTGGATTGGATAAAGACATAATGTAAGAAAAGAAATAAGAATAAAGCAAAATTGTAAGTAATGCAATGTAATAATGTAGCAAGGTAAAATAATAATGTAACAATGGTCCTTTCCGCACTGGCCTATTAAAACGGTGCAGAGCAACCTCCTTCTGCACCGTGGAGTGGACTGGGGCGGACTACTTTTTGTAGTTCCGCACCTCAGTCCGCTCCGGAGCAACTGGAACTGGTTGTGCAGCGTGCTTTTTAAAAACCTCTTTTAAGAGGTTTTTAAAAAGCCCAGAGCGCGCGACTCCGTGTTGCTCTGTCGCCACGCTGCAGTGCAGATTTGCAGGCGTGCACTAGTGCGTGCCTGCAGATCTGCTGGGGGCTGGCTTTAGGCTGGCGAGCTTCTCCGGTTGGTGGAGAGCCTCCACCAACCGGAAGCCGCCATTTTGGATGCCGGAGCAGTGCGGAGCGACAAGCTCGCACTGCTCCTCACCCCGACGGACTTGCCTGGATGCTGAAGAAGTCCAGTGAGTCCCGTTTTTGCACGGTTCCTTTCCCACATGCGGAAAGGGCCAATGTAACAAGGCAGTAAGGTAACAAAGCAATTGTTTAACAATGTAAGATGTCACAAATCCCTTGAGTAGCAACAATTATGTATGAATGGAATGGATACACGCAGAATCAACTGGAAAACAAGCTTGGAAATGGGGAGGGATTTTTTATTTTTAATTAAAATCTTTAATAAAAATATTTTAAAAAATACAAAATACAGTGGAATATATGGTTTGAATTCAACACAAGGCTCTTGTAATGCCTCTTGTAGCACTTTAAGCATTTTGTATCAGGAGGAGAATATATATTTATGTGTGTGTGTGTGAGAAAAGAAGGAGGGGAGAAGGAGAAAGAAGAATTCTTTGTTTGTTCCAATGTAATTTCAATGGAATAGAGAAGAAGCCCACTCAAAAATGGAATTAAAATATGGCAGCTCATGTCAGGAATTTCCAGAAAACAGTCTGAGACAATGGAAGCATTGTTTGGATATTTAAAACACACACATGCACACACACACACACAGAGAGACAAACTGTAGCAATATCCTTCTGACACATCTGACCTGTCTGGAAGTGCCCTATGATCTTTTATAATATTTTAGTTGCAAGAACTGGAATAGACATAGTCCTAAATGTACTTTTTCAGATGAGTTTGGATTTTAATTCAATGAAGTAGTGCAGCTGCTATGTGTAATTTATAGCAGAGGGGAGATAACATTGCAAATGTTACATAAACAGAGAAAGACACACACACAAGTATCCTTGGCCAGAGAGGCAGTGGTGTTTGAAGGTGCAGTTGCTGCTAATCAGGGGAGATGGATTAAGGAGAGAAGAGAAGTAGAAGACAGACAACTATTGAATATGTGACATGAAAGTGCAGAAGGATTATTGAGTGTGTGACCTAAGGAAAAAACCTTTCAGCACAGATGGAGGTGGATTTAAAAATATAAAATAAGTTACAGACATTTGGTGAGGAGTGCAACAGGATTTTATAGATGGTTCTTGTTGAATAAGATTCTTGATGCTCCATCTCACATGACAGATCTCTTTTAAGGGAATAGTAGGATAACCAAGCAAGCATTGGTACCATTGCTCTGTGTGTGTCTCTCTTAAACAACATTATAGAACATCTAGCACTTTGAAAAGTTTCTTTTTCAAACTACAACTTTCGAAAATTCCCAGCTGTAGGGTAACTTTGTGGCTGTTCCAGAAACAGAAGGGCAGCTATTTATTCTTTGGAGAGGCAAAAGTTGATCAATCACTTAAGGTTTATAGACATTGTTGTTGTTTTCCCTCGAAGAAAGTATTATAATCTATATTATAAAATGTGAAAAGTGTAGTATTTTCTTTTCTTTTTCTTTGTAGCTAGATTATTGAATGAATATTGAATTGAAGTTCAAGAAAGCATTTAAATCTTACCAGAGTATAAGATCTGACCAGTAACAGTGTGAACAGGGAGCAAATAAATAATTCATAGTACAGTCCTCTATATGGGAACTGGAAAGTAAGCCATTTTGAGTTCAGTGGGACTTACTTCCAGAAACCCGAGCTGGATTGCCACCTTATTGCCATTATTTATTTCTATCACAGATTTAAAATGTGACAGGTTAAGTGGATTTTAATTGGAACATTCTCCTGTGAATACATGTTCAGGTCTGATGATACTATAGTAAACATGCTTTGTAAACACCACTGAATTTGTTTCTAAATAGTTAGTGATTTTCTATATTACAAGAGATGACAGAATCTTATTTCCAGAATATCTCTAAAATATTGTAGTATAGGTGGAAACAGATGGGAAAATGTGCACAACTAGATTGTGCTAGACAGAGCTTTTCTGTCGACTTAACATCTTCCAACCCAAGGTTATTCCCTTGGACTATAATTCTCAGACCCGTCCAACCAGTATGGCTGGTAATTTTTCCAAGCTTTGCTTTCCACCAATAGTATACAACAGACTCTGTTCCAAGGCTCCATGTTCCCTCTCCTCAAAGCATTCTGTGATTTCACAGAACCCCAGCCATTGTTAGAAAAGAGGCACACTTGATCTCCTGCTACCACCCAATTGTTTTCTCCTGCTCCTTCCTGTTCCTTGTCTTCTGCTTTCATACTGACTAATCCCTTCTGTATTTCCCTTCAGTTCCTCTCCCTGTTCTTATATATCTCAACCTATTGCCTTCCCGTTCTCATGCTATTGTTATTAATGCTGTGTGCCTTCAAGTAATTTCTGGCTTATTGCACCTCTAAGGTGACTCTACCACGGGGTTTGCCCTTGCCTTCCTCTGAGGTTGAGAGAATGTTTATTTGCCCAAGATCACTCAAAAGATTTCTATGGCTGAACAGGGATTTGAACTCTGGTCTCCCAGTGTCCTTGTCCAGCACTGAAACCACCACGCTACACTGGGTTATGTCATATATTTGTAATAGTATAGCAACATAGTCAGTATCCTGAAAAGATGTTTAGTCTTCTGGTTGGTTACCAATAAATGTTTACTTATGTTTTGTTCTTTTTTTTTTTTTTTCATTACTGCAACTACTGCAGAATGGCAAACTCTGAATGTTTTATATTCACCTCTTGGTTGTGTGTATGAACAAAAACTCATTTATATGAAAAAAATGTACAGTATATATATATATATATTTGCAATTTATCATATAGGAATAGCAAAATATATACAAGAAGAAAGCATATGGGGAGACCAGGGTGATGAAAAGATGACAGCACAGATCGGGAGAATTGCATGACCCTTGTGTGAACCTTCATGTGTGTGTTTCCTCCTAAAAATTCACAGTGTTTCCCATGCTGCCTCCCAAATAGATGTCCTCCTACATTGATAAGGAGGCCTACTTCTGCATTCCTCCAGTATGCTAGCAGGGAGTAGTGCTTGTTTTGCATCAGGCAAGTGACTGACAAATTTTGCTTCCTCCTTTTAAAAGTTACTGGAACTGGAATGCCTCATCTTTTTTGTGCATTAATGCTCTCAAGCCACTCCTGTCTTGTGAGCTTACATCTGTTACTGCAAACCTGCCTGTCCCTGAGTTTATGAAGCCAATGAAAACAACTCAGAGAGATTGAGTAGGGTGAGAACACTATTTAATTAAGTCAATTAAAAATTACCATTAAAAATATCAATTGTACAATTGGACTGACTTTTAGAGTTTGCATTCCTTATAAAAATTATGTCAGTACTGAACATATTCTCCATTTGAAATTTATATTCCCCTTTTCCCTTCAAAAATACACATTTGGATTCCATTGATTGTAAAATATGTACAAAGATACACACAAAATACTTCTAATCTCCAGGGCTGCATTGTTTGCTATTTTTTCCCCAGAGAGTTAAAACCTTTATCTTCCAGCTCCAGCTGGCCAGTAATGGGTCTTTTCCACTCTGCTGTCTCTTTGTCTTTTTTTCACATCCTTTTAACAAGGTAGTTCCTTCTACTGCTAAAAAGCATGTTCCCTTGGTTATGCTTAAAGGCGCATATTCATTTACTCATCTTTTAAATTTATCTGTTAAAAAAATACTAATTTTTCAACTATCTAAAACAATTCATTACTTTACATTATGCATTATCACATCTAAAGGCACAAGATCCCATTTGATCTGGAAAGCTAAGCAGGATCAGCTTTAAATTCTTTAAATTCTATTGAGATATTCTTCAAGGTTCTGTTTTGGTATGATGGTTCATTTACTGTTCTTCTTTAGCTTTACACTAATTTTTGATATTAGCAGTTCATGATCTGTGCCAAAATCTACTCCTGTTCTTGTTTTTGCAGAAAGGATGGAGCTTCTCCATCTTCTGTTTCCAGTTATATGGTCTGCTTGAGTTCTGTATTGGCCATCAGGTGATTATTGTATATCATTCCTTATTCATCATATTTCACATTAGAGATGTGAAGACCTCCAACACTACAGAAAAATGTCACACATTCTCCTCTGTTTTCTCAAATACAACATTTTAGTTTTGCTACTGAAAAGATTGGAGAGTTTGGAGAACACAGAAAACAAACAAAACAAAAAATAGAACCCAGGGTAGCTTACAAAACCCAGAGTAGCTTACGATACTGGAAATTCTCAACAGATTAAAAGTTTTCTTAACTGTTGGAAACCTGTTTCTTTATTCTTTATTCTGGCATTTATCCATTATTGTGAATTGGTTTTGCTTCTTAAATTTAAAATCATAAACATTACTTGTATCCCAGTATAATATAGGCATATACAGTAACCATAACACGTGGAATCATAGAGTTGGAAGAGACCCCAGGGGCCATTGAGTCCAACCCTCTGCTATGCAGGAACACCTATCAAAGCATGTTGAAATAGGATAAAATTAACTGGGTCCTAAAGACTTTAATAAAAAGCCATGTTTTGACTTGGTAGCAAAATGACACCAGCAATGGAGTCTATTAGGTTTCCACTGGCAAACAGTTCCATAACTGAAGTGCCCTAGCTGGAGGGCCCATGTCCTTCCACGTCCTGCCAACACAAAGTGAGACACAAAGGATGGGTGTTATTACTAGATACTTTGCTAAAATATTGTGTTCATTTCAACAGAGCCTTTGAGAGATATACCAACTGAGTTTCATGGTGAATTCTTTAACACAAAGAAACCATGCTGCCACAAAAGAAAGCATGGTCTGTTTGATTCTTGAGTTTGTCCAAATACAATTCTTGCTTGCTTCATTTATTAGTAATAAAAAAAAAGACTACCAAATCCTTGCTATTGCAAAGATGCAATTATATGGAGTAGAAAGTGGAGGAGAGGTGTAGTAGACAGATATCCATTGCTTCCTGCTATCCAGATGCTAGATGAGAAGATGTCCCTTGCAGACTTGTAGTTTAGAAAGCTCAAGTGAGCAATGCAGACATAAGCCCCCACCAAGTCTATTATTATATTTTATTTGTCAACTGCACAGTTTTCAGATTGATGACTATGCTAATAACATCATTTCAAAAGTAGGAGCCAAGCCTGGAAAAGGACACAATTTGCTGCCCTGACAAAAGGAAAAATTTATGTCAGGCAACAGCAAGGCCTGTGCATTCGTCAGACAACAGTGTTAGTACTGCATTTGAATTGTTTGGGGATGAACAGACATCACAGAAATAGAGCAAAAAGGGGAGGTAATTTAAGCAATGTTATCATTATCATTTGAGATGGGCTCGGGTCATTGGGAGATATGGATTGGCTGCAAACTGCAAGCCACTTGAATGCAAGTTAGAGGATTAGTTTTTCCAGTGGAACATAATGCTTCTCCAGAAAATAAGCCTCTTCCAGCCTTCGCCCTTTTCAATCAGATCAAGGATCCTACTACATATAGGAGAGCCATATTTCAGCCCATACCACAACAAATATGTAAAGCAACTTCCAACATTTCACAGAAGAAAACCAGGACACATGTATCAAAGCAACATTAGAAAGTGGTCAAGGAGGCAAACATTACTTATTGGGAAGGATACAAAAGCTATGAGAGGCAACATAAGTTTGCTTTTAGCTGAACCTACTGGAAAGGACAAGACTATTCCTCCTTTTTTCCTCTCCTTCCTGCTGAGTTAACTGAATGCCAGCAACTTGTGCACTTTGAATTCAGATTACACCAACTGAAGTAAGTTGAGAACAAAGCAGAAGAAATTAAAGGAGGAGAGAGAAGTTGGGACATTATAAAAGCAGCTGAAGAAGTGGGACAACACAGAGTTGATTGGGGCTGTCCCTCCCAAATCAGGACAGTGGAAGGTTGTGGTATTTCTGTTTGCCAAGTTTGGGATTGAGAACAAATTCACAATGAATTTGTATTACTGATTTTCTCATATAATATTATTATCTCAAATTATTTACACATCAACTCTCAGATTTCACACTTGGAACTTTTTAAATCATGGGTAATAGTGCCAACAAACTGGACAAATGAATAATTCTTCCTGGGTTTTAGAATAAATGACATTTAGTTAATCTTTATTCAGAGGAATATCAAATTACTTAAGCTTTTATCCTATTAATAGTCTTTTTATTTTTTAAAAAAATTATAGAAGGGAGAGAATCAATTAAAATAACTTCAATAGAGACTCCCATGCATATTTTTTAAGAGATTAGGTACCTACAATCTATTTGCTGATACTGTAACTACTGACAGGGGTTCCATGCAGTCATAATTTGTAGAACTTAGTTAAAATGCAGAACCCCTTTTTCAGGTTCATGAAGCTGTATAGTGGCAATGTGCAAAACAAACAAACAAGAACTGGAGCATGTCACATCCCCATAACAGCAAAAGGTTTCCTCTGGAGGGAGCAACCATTTCATCTTAGTTGAGAAGTTTAACTGTATCTAATTCAAATCAGTGTGAGTGAGCTCTTTAACAAGGGCCATGTGAAAGAAAACTGAAGAGTTCTACATAGCTGACCTACCACCAGATGCCCAAATTTACAAGAAAGAGGAACGGAAACTAAAGAGAAAGGAAATGTGTGTGTGTTGAACTCACCTATTGATTTATGGGGACCTCACTAAATTCATAGAATTTTTCTTAGACAAAGAATACTCAGAGGTAGTTTTGCCAGTTCATTTCTCTGAAATGTACCTTATAGCACCTGGCATTTGTTGACAGTGTCCCATTCAAGTATTAACCAGGGCTTACCTTGCTTCATTTCAAAGATTAAATGGGATCTGGTACCTTTAGGGTATTTAGGCAGATGAAAATCAGCATGGTGTGGTGGTGTCCTAACTCAGTCCCGGCACACCTGATAAAACAAACAAAACAAACTGAATAACTCTCGGCTCATTACTTACTTCCAAGCAGTATGCACAGAGTCATAAATAAAGTCCAACACAAACAAAGTCAGACAAGGTTTCACAGCAAGGGAGTGCCCAAGGTCAATCCGAGCATTCGTTAAGGCATCTAACAGGGTAGAAGGTCAGATAAGCTCTGACAACTCCTAGAGGGGAAGGACTTCAGCTAAATAGGTCTGAAGCTGTGACTTGATTGATTGTTGCTGGTTATAAACTCTGAGAGAGTGATGCTGGGTCTCTCTTTGCTGCCTTCGCTCTGCGAAGCTGGCTATAGGTAAGTGTTCTTCTATATCTGAAGAAGCAGGACTCTCTGTTGGAGCTGGCACCACCCTCTGTTCTGTTTCTGACACTGTAACCTCTGTCTGTACAGCTGGTCCTGGCATGCCTCCTGTCTTAGCCTCTGGCATGCCCTCTGTTTCAGACTCTGAGTCAGAGTCCATGCTTGGGAAGCAGGGCATGTCAAGTGGTTTGAACACTCAGCAATGATTGGAGAATAAAGTTTGAAGCCCCACTTGGTCATAGAAAGCCACTGGGTGACCTTGGGAAAGTCACACTCTCTCAGTGCCAGAGGAAGGCAAAGACAAACCCTTCTAAGCAAATCTTGCCGAGAAAACAGAGTGATCTAAATTGAAAATGACTTGAAGACACATGACAACAAGGCCTTGTGTGATTGGAAAGGGCTTCCAAAGGAAGACGTGGGATTCCCAGACTTCTCTTTCCTTTGTTGAGCTCCTGCTATGGGTGGAAGACCATAGCATAGCAGAATTTATGGGTGATAGGAGGATTCTACTTCCCACTCTCACTTGTTTTCTACAGATTTCACTGCTGCCCCTTTTAAATGCTTTTTTCCCACTGCTGGAAGTCACCATCCTCTGATCTTCCCTTTTAAGTGTACTATAATGTATTCCCTCTCATTTCATTAAAGCGTGGAGTCGAGAGCCACACAGTTACCAAGGTAATGGCTATAATCCTCTTGCTGACATAGGCACACTTTATGTATATGCACTTCCTCTTATGATTATTGTGCTATAATCTCCATGCACTATGTCTTCCCCTTGCTAGCCTGCTACAAAAGGAATATGGAAGCTACTTTGGCCATTTGGTTGCCGTGGCAGGTACAACACACAGGGATATAGCTGGGGGACCACAAATAGAGAACATTGTCTCCTCTCCAATTAAAAATACTGCCCCCAATGAAGTTTTTCTTAATTCACAAAATTTATAGCATTGCAGAAAGGGAGAGGCTGAAAAGCTTCACATTGAGAACTTTTACTATTTGCTGTGTTCACTTTCCCTTGGTAACTCTGCCTGCCCTTTTTCTTTGGGTGCTTAAATTGTGTTTCTAAATGCTCAACTGAAGTTTTCAGTTACAGCAATTCTAGAAATGTGTGGACTGAAGGAGAAATTGATTTGGGGTGGCCGAATTCTCTTTGGGTGGGTTAATCCCCTCATTTTCCCCCCTCCCTGCCATGGTTTCATCCTGATGCCACAATTGAGAATCTGCCAGAGCCCTGAGATCTGCAGGGAAAGCTTTCTTTTAGTCCTGCTACCATCCCAGGCTCGCCCGTTAAGGATATGGGGGAGAGTCTTCTCAGTGACTGCTCCCACTCTGTGGAACTTTCTTCTGTGAGAGACTAGGCTGGCTCCCTCCTCTCCTTTCAAGCAGGCTTTTAGTGAGTGAGCAGGGGAGCTTTTATTAAGTGGTTTTTTTAATGTAAGTTTTTATAATATATGTTTTCAATGTTTTTAATTTTTAAAAATGGTTTTAATGTTTTTTAACTTTTTAACTTTTAACTTTTTAGAAGACCCACTTTGAGAGAAAAGACGGCACATAAACACAATAAAACAAACCAACAAACCATCTGGCTGTAACAAGACAAGACAAAAACAACAACAACAAAAAAAAAAACAGCTGTCTCTGTTACCCCAAAACCATGAGACCTCGTGAGGTCCTATATCAGAACTCACAATTAAAACGTAAAAATGGGGAACTGCTAAAGAGACCAGTCAGAAAATTTATAGTACAATTTAAATGTGTCTTATTGGGGGAGATTATATGTACACACACTCAAATAATCACATACAAGCAATCACACAAGGCTAACTGAAAAGGGAGGGTAGAGGTAGTAGAAAAGGGGTTTTTGGGGGGAAGATATTTACCATCCAAAGAGAAATGTTGATGTAGCTTGGGCTAATGCCAAGCAAACCAGCAAAAAGGTCCCCTGAAATTGAAGTGCTGTGTCAAGGACCCAAAATCAGGGTCCCTTTATACCCCAAAATGTGCCCTGGAGGTGTGCCTTTAACAGAGGATTTCCAGGGTGAACAAAACAGACAGGATGGATTAATGGTTGTTAATGTGTGGTGATGATTTTTAACATGTGGATGGCAAAAGATTGTAAAGGGATGGCAAAAGATTTTGATGGCAGTGTGATCAGAGATCAGGAAAAGGATCATAGGTGTGAGGATGATGCAGTTATGGATTTGTTTGAAATCTTCCTGTTCTTCCTGAACCAGTTATCAAACAAGCAAAAGCTTTTTGTTTGAATTTTCCAGCAACTGGGTGCCAGCTTAAGTTGATAGCCAGTTTTATGGCTTTTGTCCTCCATAGGATATGCAAACCACAGGGAGTTACTTGCTCTTCTTGCAATGTCTTTTGTTCTCCTTGCAAGAGCCATTCTTAGCCATGGTCCGGGCACCTCTGACCTGTTTTTCCAGTCAGTTCCTCTCCCACATGATCTTCCTTTATATGATTTCTATTTTATTCCAGTTAAACATATCTGCCAATTAATATATATTTTTCCAATTAGACTGTGGAGTTACATCTCCATCATGGGTGTCCTGTGTACTGACTGAAACTGTGGGAGGATATAGCTGCTTTTTGCTGCAGAAGAGCTGGATGGTTCCACCCCATACCCTCACACTAAATGGTCAAGGGTGGGTATCCCTTCTTTGTCAAACAGGCTTGCATGCCTCACCAGGTAGAACTGCATCAGTGGAGTGTTATGCTAGAAACCAAGAAGTGCAGGGTATCAGCTGCATTCACGCTTAACTTTTAGATGGGAAAAATGTCAGCTCTTTCTGTTTGAAATCTCGTGAACCAACTGGTCACCTTCCCTTTTAATAAATGGGCTCTCAGCTATTGCAGTAGTTTTAAATCATAAAACAAGAATGGTCTCTTTTTTTATGTTGTTTACATCCTTTTGATAAGAGCTGTATTGATTTGGCTGCAGTTGAGCAGGAGTTCACCATTTACCAAATATTGTTAAGGGCACTAAGGTTTCATTGCAAGAGGCAGATATATTCCATCATGAGTTGCAAGGAAAACCAAACAAAAAGAAAAAAGCAGGTTTTTCTTTCCTTTGATACCTTCCTCTGCACCTCCAGCATTCTGATTATCAAACTCTGGAGGAAGAAGTTAAGAACTTCTGTAAGACCTATCACTTGATGAAGATATCATTCATACTCTGTCTTTGAAAAAGTCACGTTTGGTCAAATGTTGTGAGATCTTTCAAAGAAATAAAAACTTCTGATTCTGTAGTTGCCGTGTTTGTAATTCAGTCTAACAATGCAATCATATGTACATTCACAACAAAGTCAGCCCCTCTCTGCAGCCTAAATCTACAATCTGCAATGTACTTACTAGGAAGTAAACCCCACTGGACACAATGAACCTTTCTTCCAAGTAAGCATGCATAGGATTGTGCTGTACATGTATTTCCTCCTTTAAGCATCAATCACATATCTGTTCTCTATTTATAACCACTTATATAATTAAATAATCTTCACATCACATCCACCCTTATAATTCAGGTGTTTTATATAATACTAGCATATGTACCCGGCATTGCCTGGGATTTTATTTTCTTATAGGTAATACTTGTGAGAAAGATTTGAAATCCTGTGTCTCTAATTCTCCAAACTGTCTTGTCCAGTATCTGCAATTTCCCCCCCATTCCTCAATCCAATCAAAGTTATTAACATAGGCCTTTTCCGCACTTTGATTTAGTGACGGGGCAGAGCGTCCTCCGGTGAGGACGTTTGCACTTAGAGGCGGACTGGGTCCAGACTACTTTATGTATGTCCGGACTTCAGCCCACTCCAGAACGACCAGAACTGGTGGTTCGTCATGCTATTGAAAGACCACTTAAATGAGGTCTTTCAATAGCACAGCGCACCCCAGCCCATTGCTGCACTAATGTGTAGATTTGCAGGCTCGCACCAGCGTGAGGCTGCAAATCTTCCGGGGGCGGGCTTTAGGCTGGCGAGCTTCTCCGGTTGGTGGAGAGTCTCCACCAACCGGAAAGCACCATTTTCATCCCCAGAGAAGTGTGTAGCATGGGCACGCACTGCTCTGGATCAGCCTGGATCAGTGGAGGGAGCGCGCCAGCCCAGTAAGTATCAGAACGCCCCGTTTTCCCCTCAAAGTGCAAAAAAGCCCATAGAGATATTGAGTTCCTGAGGGAATACACTGCCCTCCTCCTTGCTGCTAGGCCTCATCTCCATAGCAAACAGCCTATTTAAGACAGGCACAGTTGCTTGAGGCCCAAGAGCTCTCTGGCTGATAATTCTAAGGGCCCCTCCCTAAACTGCAAACCCCAGGTCTTCACCTGACACAGCCAATCATATGAGGTCTTCGCTTAACACAGACAAACTTTGACTTTTATATATTAAATAATGCTGCATTCACCATAATCTCTTCAAAGTGTCAGGATAACATGGACACATACACATTGCTGTTAGACTGCAATTATAACAAAGTTACTGAAAGTAAATACAAAAAAAGCTGAGAAATGAGCAGTGACAAGGATCGAACAAATAACACATTTGGACCAAGCTCTGGATTGGCAAAAGCCAGATTCCAAAAGTCTTCCAAAAACTGACTTGGAAATTTCTCTCCATCGTGTACAGCTGAAAGGAGCACAGGCACTGGCTTACCTGCTAGTTGGCTACGGTTAAACCACACTATGTCATACTGTGCAATCCAGAGCCACATACAGTGAAGTGGTTTTTCCAGTTTTCTGTTCAGTTTTTCTTTCCTTCACTGGGTTGCCAGGTGAAATAAGAAACAGGATTACTCTCCCATTAATGGTTGTGTAGAAGAGGGAACATCATACCAGGAACACCTGCTGAAATTCTCTCTTCTACACAACCGTTAAAGTGACAGGAGCCCTGCTCTCCCCTGGCATCCCTATACCCTCTATAGAGTCTCAACATTATTTTCCTTTGAACTTAAAGTGCTAACTTAGGCATAAAAACTGCTTCAAGGAACAAAACAAAAACCAGTGATACTACTGATTATTCCAGATTGCCTCCTAAATATTTGAAGTACCTAATCCCCTTGTTCTATTCAAGAAGAAATCAAAAATGTCATTTCTATGATCAAAATGTCATCTCTATAAATGAATTTCTATGAATGAATTTCTGTAAATGAATTTTTGATCTATCTTCCATTGTTGAAATTTCTACAAGTACCTTTGGATGTGTCACCTTAGTTTTAGCTCTCCCATTTTGTCAAACTATTATAGTGTTTTGATAATCAGATGGTTGGTTGAAGGGGAGCTGAATAATTTCACCAGCCCCTGTTCCTTGTTTTATTCATAAATTCAACAGTTTTCTGTGACTGTTTTCTTATTTCTCTATGCGTTTAGGCAAAGGAGGATTATAAAAGCAGAGCTGATTCTGTAGCTGGATTTGGGCTGTTTAGATCTTCACAGTTTGATGGATATTATTAGCTCTAGTGATTAGTTGATTTCAAGCACAAAGAGTAAATTATTGAGGGGGGAAAAAGGGGGGATGCTGGTTACAGGATTTCACCACATACTGATTCCACACTAATCCAGCTGAGTCAGTTGTTAAGAAACAAGAGTAGGTGAAAATGGTAAAGATGAAATAAACTTTTCAGTGGCACTTTGGAAATTATTGGGAGGTAGCATTAAGAATGGATGGAGGAACAATAAGGAGAAAATAACCATGCTTGACCCATATCTCTAGAAAAAGACAGATGAAAAACGATAAATCTGTAGTGCAAATGGACCATTGGGGAGGCCTTTTTTCCTGAACAGGAAATTAAGATAGATGGCCAAACAGGACTTTTCTCCCCTGATATCTCCACTTTATAGTTAGATGGTAAGAACTTCCAGTTGGAACAAAATATCTGTAGAACATGGTATCAGAGCAGAAAACAACCCAGTGTGTACTAGATGCGGATTACAAATCCTGCTTCTCAAAGCAGTGGATGTTCTGTGAGTTTGCTCCTTAATCCAAATCATTTCTGCTATTTTGGTGTTTGTCTTATTTTGTGTTTATGGTCAATAAAAGGACATAAAAATATCTTTCCATGCAAATTTCTCCATTTGATGCTTTGTTCACCTTGCCATAAATACTGATAGAGAAAGCTACCCCATGAACAGTCCAAATCAGGGGTGGGCAAAGTACAGCCCACCAAATGTTATTGGACTGCAGCCCCCATCAGATCTACCCAGTGTAGCCAAAGCTGGAAGTTGCAATCTAATAATGCTGCAAGGGCTGCTGTCTGTTAAACGATGAAAGATTTCACATATTTCAGCTCTAAGAGGGACATTAATTTCTGTGATATATCAATAGTGCTAATTTCCCACACAGTTACAGGTCTCTTTGTTCATTACAATCCTGATTTTGGGCATATTGGGTGGGATCCAAAGGTGTCTTTGTACTAGATTCTGCTGCTTCTTGCAGAATTGATGGCTCCCCTCCAGTCTCCCTGCTGTACACCCAGAAAACCTACTTTGGAAGTCCAGGGACTGCACTGAAACATGTTTTTGGGGCCATGGCAGGCTACAGTACAAATCTGAGGAAGTTCACATTCCACTGGCAATAGATACCAGAGTACACCATAGGATCTTGGTTACTTTGGGCCATTTTACTACTCAGTTATAGGACTATGGTTCCATTTTAATTGCCACAGCGATGCCACAACTGCATCC
Source organism: Ctenosaura bakeri (assembly GCA_948474755.1). Taxonomy (NCBI): domain Eukaryota; kingdom Metazoa; phylum Chordata; class Lepidosauria; order Squamata; family Iguanidae; genus Ctenosaura; species Ctenosaura bakeri. The sequence goes on from CAOLHI010000984.1 coordinate 360,167, forward strand.
TGTGTATTTGCATCGGCATGGGGGGGGTGATGGGGGAGGTTCATCCCACTGGCAATTTTTGAGGGGGTGTCCTGGCTCCTTGCTTGCCCTCCCCCATGTGCCATAGACTCACCCCATCCATCATAGCCCCACCTCCTCACATTATAGCCTTGTCCCATGCACTCTAGCCCTGCTCTCATGCACCGTGGCCATGCCCCCTCCCACCCATCCCTCCATGCACTCCAAGCTCCACCACTGATCCTATGGAATAGAAGCGTTTGTAGTTTGGTGAGGCACTAGAGATTTTTGACAGAGAATTCTAAATACCTCTCCCTAGACTGCACATCTCAGGATTCCATAGGATGTTTCATAGCATTTAAACTGGAACCATAATGCTATAACTGTATAGTATGAAGGGTTCCTTAGTTCTTGCTCATATAGCTTTCCCTTAATCTATTATGCATATCTTTTGTTCTTTCATTTGTTTTCAGTGGTTTTTGATTCTGTATATTTTAGACTGCAGTTTGTGTCATTGTATTTTTGATAGAAACAAAGGGCTTGAAAAGCCAATCATTGTATTGATGTCCCTGCTTAATATTTCCAGTAGGTTAGACGTCTAAAAGCAAGGCTGCTGTAATGATCATTTGAGAAGCCAAATTCATACATCCAACACAATACATACATTTATATATACATTTTTAAAAGTACATAGGCATCTTTAACCTTGCTATCCCGTTGCACTTCTCTCTATATATGTCACAACAACATACTAGAAAACATCTGTGTCCTGAATGGAAGTTTATTTCCAACAATAAAGAAATAATCAGACCAATATAAGCACGATAATCTTCCCCCTAAATATTCATTTGGAGAAAAGGAGCTAACTACATATTCAGCTCCAGGGACTGGAGTGTGCCAGCTAGTCTTTTGGGTATCTAGACCCACTGCCAACTTCCTCTACTCTTGAAGGGAAGTTAGAGTTATGTGCAAAAGACAGATAAGTAGGCTGAGAAAGAAATGGTGTTTATTCTATACAAATCTGGATCTACTGCTTCCCTAGCGAGTTATAATCCTCTCAGTACTGGGGTTATTTAATCAACCTTAAAGGGCCCCCTGTAAATGTGGCTTCCATTCAGATTGAGGAACCAACAGCAGCAGCAAAAGTTGAGAAAATTAAATCCAGGAGATTTGTGATACTATTCTGGAAAACAATATATTTTCCCATTTATTGTTTGAAAATCAATTAAAACTCAACACAAAGTATGGAGAATGCCTTTGTTCAGTCACATGTTTTGGACTGGAACTCTACCACATCACCAAAAAAAGGTAATACTTTTAGTTTCTATTCACTCATCCGGTAGGCTAGTGGTAGTGATTTACCAGTGCTGTCTTCAAATTAAATTCTCCTAATTAGAATCATGTTCCACATGTGGAAGATCTCTGGTCCAATAGCACCCTTCCTCACAACTTGTGGACAATTTCAAAGAATTAAAGTACCCTGATAGTTATTTAATCTAAACTATCATAAATAACAGTCTTTACAATGCTGCCTGCAAATTGGACCCTAGTCATCAAGCTCGCTCTTTCTTTCTTTCTTTCTTTCTTTCTTTCTTTCTTTCTTTCTTTCTTTCTTTCTTTCTTTCTAAAAAGATTATTTTTATTCTGTCTCTCTTCCAGCTTAATTTGCTGTTAGTGGTCTCTTTTCAAGCCCACTTCAAATTGCTAGTCATTACCTTTAGTGCAAGATTGTATGAGACTAGAAAAAATGGACTACATAAAATAACTCCTTCTCCCTCATGAACACATTCACATTCACACATTCAGGCCTTGTGTCCTATCAGAGCGAGAGGCAAGGATTATAAGACAGGCCCCTGTAGCATCCAGTTTCTTGAACTCTTTGACTTCAGCTTTAGAAACTTGATAAACAGGTGTCTAATTCTGGGATGAGTAACTGTGCACAAGCTGGGGTCCAGTTTCCTGCCAGACCCCCCTGGGCTGCAACATCCTGCGTGCACCAAAATACCACCGTTTAAGTTCAGTGTCTCTCAAAATGGTAACTGGAAATGGCATTTCATCATTTCCTGTCATCATTTTGAGAGGGACTCCAATGAAAACAGAGTTGTTTGGGGTCAGTGTGGGGTGTTTAGCAGGATTGAGGGAATGGGGGCTTTGGAAGCCTGGCAGTGGGCTTCAGTTTCTCCAAAAGTGGTGTTTAGGGACACAGCCCATAAGGTGAATTTTCCCCACCCTTGGTCTAATTAGCTCTGACTGTGCGTGCATGTCTATGTATATCACAATTAACTTTACTAAATTTCTTACATGTCTCATGATTATGAAAGTAACTTTAGTCATCAGTCCATGAAATGGACCACCATGTCAAGCATTACATTTTGGAAATCAAAATTCTTAGTGTATATTCTGTTTGTAATTATCGCCAGGCACTTTTTGGTAAGTAAAATTCTTGTTTGAATTGACTTTTTGAGCTTGCAGTTGTAATTTATACATCAGTCCCAAAAGTATGCTTAATGTTACATTGTATGGGTCATGACTGTCTGCTATTCCTGCCATTTTACTATTCATTATTTTCCCACACTGGAGCAGCTAGTAGTTTGTAGAACATGCTAGGCAGAAGCAGTAGTAGATGTTCTCCTTAAGGTCTGGAGGGCCTTTTTCTGGCTTTTGTCTTGGACTTTTGGAATCTAAATAAGTAAGCTAGAAACCTCATAAGAATGGGCTTACAAGATTTCCTGTCTCCTGTCTGCAGCTGAGCCTGGATTATTACTAAACCTAGCTATTCTTGCTGTGAACCTACTTGTGGAAACATTTTTTTAGCTCTTGGATTCCTGCTCTTTTATATTACTATAAAGCTTGTTTCTGTGTTGCTTTATAATGCACGTATCAGCAGATTTATTGCCCATACCATGTGTTATTTAAAATATCAAGTGTATTATTAGTGTTAGTATGGTGTATATGGTTGTAATGAGGAGAAATGTTGTTCTCAGTATTACACTATGGTTTTGGCAGCATCTTTTCCTTTTTTCTTTTGGCTCAGGGTGAATTGTAGTATTAACATGGAAATCAATATACTTTTCATTACTTTTTATTTTATTCATAATACTGAGTTATGATTTTGTGTATTTATTTATGCATTTAAGTACTTCTGTCTCACACTTTAGCATGGTATTTTGGGACAGCATACAATATAAGCAATTTAAAACAGTTCCAAATTAAAATCATAAATAATTTAAGTATGATAAAACATATTAAACAGAGCAACAGCTAAAACTCATTTAAAAGCTACAACAATTTAAAACCATGTACCTACAAACTTTGAAGCAAATCACACCACTTCCCAATAACTTCCGAAGTGCCAATGAGATTGATATAAAGCCAAATTTTGGGCTGGCACCAGAGAGAAAACAATGCTGGCACCAGTTGGACCTGCAAGGGGAAGGCATCCCAATATTGGGATGCACAACAAGAAGGCCCTCTCTCATATTCTCCCACTTCATGGTGCCCCCATTGGGGCAACACAGAGGAGGGATGTCCTGCAGTGCTCAATTCTTGGCAGGTATGTATGAGAGGTGCTTCCTCAATTTGCAAAGTTCCAAACCATTTACAGTTTCAAATGCCTTTGCCAGCACCTTGAATTCATACTGGCAACAAATAGACAGCCAGTGCAGCTTCCTTTAAGATTAGGGTGATATATTTTCTCTGTGGTACTCCACCCAGCAATTCTTCTGCCTAGAAACCATCTTAACATACACATCTTGCATACTCCTATTATTTTTCTAGTTCCCTTGCTATCCCTTGAATTCCAAGGTAGGCTGCTAATTTACCTCACTGGTATGGATGACTACAATGGTAGAGGGAGGAGAATCTGAGGATGTGTGGCTTACTGTGGGGGCACCCCTCCTCATTTTCTAATCTATATGTTACCCTGTTTACTGGGGGTCCCGGGAGGGACACCTAAATAACCAAACAACAACACAACTTTGGGGAAAATTAGCTGGATCACTCACTAAAGCTAGCGAGAGGCAGGGTAACTTAGCAAGATCTTGCAACCCAGCATCTACGGGGTCAGGTCAGTCAAGCAGCCAGACAGGTTAAAAATAATAAAAATGATGTTTTATTAAGTACAGACAAATATTGAAAACACCACAGTCACACAGCTAACTAAAGAATCAGAGATTGACTTGAAATAGGGATTTTTAGAGGGAAATGGGTGATACGACACCTGTCTCGTAGTCCTGGACCTTGAGAGCAGAGTTGGGGTGCAATGAAGAAACTCGGCGCGGCAGAGCAGTCCGAGCGATCCAGGGTTGAGCAGTCTCAGTTACCGGAACTGAGGGGAAGGCTCACCGGGCAAAGCAGCAGCAAGGTGGGATGGAAGTCCTGAGTGATCCGAGGAAGTCTCAGAATCAGGGGTTTTTATAGGGTGAATTGTAACTGCAGGCCATACCTTACTCGGTGAGAACAATGTGTTTTAGGAGTGGGATAAAGCCTTGGAAAGGTCAGGTTTTAGCATGATTGACTTAGAGCTGAATTAACAATAGTGTAGCCGGTATGCAAATGCGGAGCGCTTAGTACAGCTTTGTCAGGTTACCTGCTCGGGGCAGGGAGCCTTTGTTAGTATCGCGCATATGCAATGAGGTGCTTGCAGGAGAGGTCCCTGAAGCAACGAACCGACTCTGTCTGGCCTGCCTGGGTGGAGAATGGAGTGTCCAGCAATTATCGGCCGTGCCTGTTTACGTGTCCAGCAATTATCGGCCGTGCCTGTTTACGTGCTTGTCTGGAGGCCTCACAAACATGTGGAGCGGGGTGGCAGAGGAAAGCTGAATCATTTGATCTCAAAGTGATATTGAGTGCTATCTCCAGGTAGGCCTGGACTGCAGTAACATATAGACTCTTCCTACTTACACTTCCATTTCTCCACATAATAATTAAGTACATTGTAGTTCTCAGGGTTTTTTTGTGTGTGTGTGTGTGTAAGAAAACCAGTTTAAGAACTCGAAGGCACTATATGAAAGTCAGAGTATTTGTGGCATGTCATCCAAATATCCTTTAGTATCTCCTGTCCTTATTGATAAGTTTCTGCTTTCCCGTGTAAAATAAAGAATAATATTCAGGTAGAAAGTGAGACAAAACTCAATTTCCTTAGCAGTATGAAAATAGAAATGCATATAAAAATGTTTTTGGTGATGTATACTACACAGCACACTTTTTAGCACAATGCTAAGTAGATGGTAGCTATTGGGTGTATTCCCACCATTTATCAGTGTGGTTCTTGGGCAGAGCAGAGAGAAAATTTGGAAACATGTCCTCCATGATAGGTTTGAGATTATTCCAGAAATTTTAAAGCATTCAGCAGAAGAGCATGTGGCTCTGTGTACATATTTGTAATTTAGCTCTTGAAGAAACAGGCATTGCTAAAAGCAACCAAAACAGTTAAGAAGCCATTTTATTATTTGCTATAGGTTTATCTCTGTCTGATCAGCTAGAAAAACAGGGAGAATGAGAAGTCATAAAAACAAAAAAGTTACCTAAGAAAGAATAGCCAACCTCCATCCCCTTTAGGTATCTTGTGTTGCTAGATAGTGCTATTTCAGGTATTTATTTTGTTCATCACTGTTTTTGAAAAGTATTATGTAAACTTGCAGCTGCTATTTTGGCAATACAACAAAGACTCAAAACTATACTGTAAAATAATCATGAAAGGTAAGAAACATGACTAAATGCTAAAAAAATATAACTTTTTCTGTAACCCAAAATATATTCAGTATATTAACATACTATACAGTAGAAAACATTTATCAAATGGAAAACCTCACTATACATACATATCTAGCAGGTGACAGTGAATAACAGTCATAATCTGTTTTAGACCCCACCCTCTGCAATTGATAAAAGTTGGGGTAAGTCCATTTTCATATGTCCTTGGCTTCTCAACACAACCAGGTAAGAACCAGTTGTAACGCCTGCCTTTCCTTCAAAGTGTCCAGAATCTAGGATCAGAATATGTAATTCTGGCAACATAAAATATTGCCAGAAAACTGCATAGATGTAATTCATGTCATGTAAAACATGTATTTTCTGTCACATCCACATCCTATACCTATGTAATGCACCACACCTCACTGCCTGCCTCTTGTAGCCATCTGTGCCTGCTCTATCCAGTAATATCATCGAGTTGTGAAGTGATCAGCCAGAGGCAGCCGGCAGCAAATTAGCAACTGAGAAACCTGAGGTAACAACCTCATGGTATCCAAAGCCTTGAAACCTTATGTTTTTCAGGGAGAGCGTTGAGGTTTGCTCTTTGTTCTGTATGATAAATGGCACATTCTGTGTAATGCCAATGATAGATGGTACATTGAAAGGTCAGGGGAAATTCCCAACACAGAACCTGACCTTTATTTAACTCACTACTGCACTACGGATTTGGAATAATTTCACCAAGGTGTGAGGACCTCTCTTTTCATTGTGTTATTACATTAATTCTTTCATTGTAAGTCCTTTTTTTAAAATGAGAAAGAAGGCTAAAATTTTACTTGGACCATTTCAATCTTTTCAGCATCAGTGTTTCTAATAAAAATAACAACTCCTCTGTTGAATCTTTAAGGCTCAATACAGGAGATGCTATTTGCATATACAAACACTATTTATTTATTTATTTGATTTATATCTCACCTTTCTCTCAATATGAGACTCAAAGTGGTTTGAAATGTAAGTTAAAACAAAATAGCTAAAACAATACTGACAATTTAAAAGGCACTAAAAATCAGTCCAATTAAAACATTAATTTTAAGCATTAATTTAAAATAAAACACATAGTACATATTTTTCAAAAAAAACACATAGCACATTCATTGCATGGCCTTCTACCCCAACCATCAGATAAAGGCTAAAGGCCTATTTAAATAATAAGGTCTCTGTCAGTTGGCCAAAAGAGAACAGAAAGGGGCCGACTAAGCTGCCTCAGAAAGGAGTTTCATTCCCTAGGAGCAGTTACCAAGAAGGTTGTCTCTTGTGACCTTACCAGATGGGCCTCTAAGCAATGGCAGAGCTTGGAGTATATGGAGGTGGGGGGGGATAGAAGAGCGGGGGTGTGGCTACAGCACATGGGGTGTGGCTGTAGTGTGTGGGGCATGTCTATGGTGCATTGGGTGGACTACAGGGTGGGGCGGAACTACGGGGCAGGGCTATGGTGTGTGGGGATGTGGCTATGACGGATGGGCCAGGGCTACAGCGCATGGGGGAGGGCAAGCAAGGAACTGTGGCGCCCCCCAAAAATTGCTGCTGGGGCGCATCACTCTCATCACCCACCTATCCCTGTGCAACTATCTATGAAGGTGGTGGGACTGTGAGAAAACCTTGGGTAAAGATTGTAAGACTTGGGCAAGCTCACATGAGGAAAGATGACTTTCAGATAATCTGGAACCAAATCCAGAACACATTATGTTTTCACAATTATTTTCTGTTCTTTGAGCCATATGAGTTGATTTGTTGATATTGTTATCTTCATTGTTTGTCTGGAATCTCTGGGTCATGGAGCTTCTAAGAGCAAGCTTGGGCATTCTGAAATACATTGACAGGGCCAGTAACAGAAGTGCATCACACTTCCTTCCTCTACATTTCACTAGAAGTAAGACAAGAAGCATTTATGTTGAAAACATCTTGCAAGAGACATTGAGAACAGACAGTATAAAGTGTGTGCCACCTTCTTCCTACCCTTGAATATCCAACACTATGATAGGACAATACGTTTTTGTCCACTACTACCATTGTCATGACTGTAATGTGTATTATATTTTAATGCTGGGGTAGATAATGGACATGTGTATTGAAATATAAGGTGCGTAACCGAAAAAAACTGATGTATCATCTCTCAGCCTCAGTTCACCATCTGTACAACTGATGAATGTATAAAAATACATGCATCCCATAATAGGAATGAGATGTATATGTGTGTGTGTGTGTGTGTGTATTCATTCTGTGCCTTGTGTGTGTATTCATTCTGTGCCTTGGTCTTGTCTTTTTAAGTGGCAAAGTTACTTGCCCCCCACTTATTTCGAAGGATTTATCTGTCAAAATAGATTTCCATCTGCACGCCATTAAAGCCACATTACGGATATGATATGCTTGGTCTTGTTCCATCTAATTGATGTCAGCCTCTTAGAACACACCCAGTAAATCTGGTTGCGAAAGGCCAAACTGCACAAAAGGAGGGGAGGAATCAAATCAATGGTTCCATGCCTTCCAGATATATCACTTCCTGGAAAGAATTAACTTTGACCAGCTAATAAGTATGAACATTTATTACTCAAAATGTTATCCCTTCTGATCTGACAGACCTGTTTTGGATAATTCGTTAAAGATGACAAAAAGTCTCATATTGCTCTAGTTCATTTTTGACCTTTCTTACTATTAGAAAATTAATTTAAGGAGTGAAACAAATGTATTAGTGTTGTCATAGGAAGAAGATGAATACCTTGCCTTCAAGCTGTTTCTTCATATTAATCCATCACACCATGTAACATGATTGCTTTTTGACACATAACATCTTGCAAAGATATTTTCCACCATCACACCAACTTTTATTAAATACTGTTCATACATTTCTAGTTCTAAAAGTTATTGATACAGTGGAATGAATTACTAAAAGCATAGAAACTGCAAATATGTTTCCCTCACTCACGGTTAGCAAAGTTTAATGAGCCCTGGACCTAGTTACAAGACTACCTAGCAGGAAAAATAGAAATAAAAAAATAAAAAAGCAAACCCTCCATGTAAGCTTCCAATCTGGTCCTGCCCATACCCAGCTTAACCCCAAAAGGATCCTTCAGAAGTTCCCCAACCACAGGAGATGGGCATGCAAGTGTCATCCCCCCCCTACAGGATCCTCTATACTATAGAGTCTATAGGATACATCCTTATGCCTGTCACAAAAATCAGACAAGGGAGAGACTGTCCCTCTGATCTCTCACCAGTACCCCCATAGGTGAGATCAACCATAGCTATGACCAACATGTCTACTGCCATTTGACAAGTGCACACTGTCTGAATGAAATGTTCGCAAGCCAGATAATCAGGGCATCCTTAACTGACCCAAAACATCCAATGGCTCTTGAAGAGAAGGAAAAGAACATATAAACAGACAAGTGGGCATGCCCATCCCAAGCTAAGCCCACACCCTAATTTTTCTCAGCTGCTAGGCCAGAGGAAGTGTTAGCTCCAGTCACTCCCTCCTTCCTACCATTCCTCATAGGAAGAAGCCAGCCATTTTGAAAGGAAACCTTTCAAAATGAGTGCAAGGAAGTCTTGGATGTGGGCCATGACAACTAGCACAGTTGTGATTGGATTTACAGTAGTCCCTGTGACATATTCCCTGATTATATCCCAAGGGACCCTGCTGGAAAATCACCACCTGGTACCTCACTTAGATATCTTACAACTATCCTGCCTATCTCTGAAATGCAGCCTTACATCATCAGTCATAATTTGTTATTGAAGAGAACTCATACAGCTCTTTCACTATAGAGTGTACTTTTTCTGAAAATGTCACCATATTCTATGGCTGCAGTGTTACCCAACAATACTTGGGCTCAGAGCAAACTTTCCTAATGATGGAAAGGTGCCAGTCCCCTTCACAATAAGGCAAGTGGACCATGCCCAAGTAACTATATAAAGAACTGGTTGTTGTACTCTACCTCATCTTGTACTCTACCTCATCTCTACTCTAGAGTTATACTCTACTTCACCTTGCCTCCACTTCTGCCCCACCCTGCTTCTAATCACTGGATGAGAGCCCTTCCTATCAAGTTCCAAAAGTGTGTATATCTCTCCACAGATCCGTCAAGTATGCTCTCATGCATCATTCATATCAGATGGCTACCTGGGACATATTTGTCAGCCCAAAAGGTTGAGACTATAGACGTAGCCCTGCTCCCAGTTATCCATCTAAAGTATTTTTTGATTCCCATCACTCTAGCACTACTCTTTAAGGCCCCTGTTGACAGATCAGGCATATGTGCTACAACTGACCAATATTTCTTAAGGGGATGAGCCACTGTATCATTAGAGAGGGGCTCACTTGAGGATCTCCTCCCATCTGATACCTCTATTCTTTTCTCAGTCTTCCTCAGTAAGTCAGTGTCAAATGACTGTGGGGAGCTTGCCAGATTCTATTTATAATCAGGTATGGGGAAATGCAGTCCTTGAAGCCCTCCAAAGCCCCCTGACCTCTCCAAAATTTTAAAATATTTTTCAAGTTATTTTTGACACTCCCTCTCCAGCTCAAAACTCCTCTTGGTTTTGCCACAGCCCCAGCTCCCCACATATCATAAAACCTTAAGAAGAAAAACAGAAAAAAATTGGCCCAAGATGGCCAAAAATTTCATGATGTGACATCTCTTCTGGTCATAGTGTGAATATTGGTGTGGCTCCCTGGGAGGGATGAGGGGAATAAAAACATATCCCCAAGTCTCTTATCTCACCCTTACTTTATATCCCAGCTAAGAGGGCCTCAGTGAAACTTAAGCCACATGGGTCCTACTGTGAAATCCTGCTTGCTGTGTGCTAGCAACTCAACCTGTTATTGATTGAGTACATCAGATCCACATTTCCCCTCCTCCACTCCCAGCTAGACAGGAAGCCCACCACATTCTGAAAAGCGGTGGCCAACTTTCTTCCTTTTCATCCCATCCCCAGGATAGCAAACAGAGACCAGGTTAGACTGGGACCCTAAGCTTCAATTCTCTACACTCCTATGACATTTTATTCTAATCCTACTGGTTCAGGAAAGAACCTAAAACCTGTGAGACTATAAAAACTTCTGGGACTAAAGTCTGCAGCTGAAAATATGTTTGGTCCTTGAACACATCTAAATTAAGGTTAGATTTCAGTACTGAAATCTGTTTAGCATCTTCCACAGCCTGCTGCACATACAGGCAGAGAAAATGGAAAGCTGCAAATATTTCTTGAATGGTGTTTGAGCTGCGAGGCAGCATTTGAAAAGCGTGTTAGAAAATCACATTAAATCATGAAGGCACACAATAAGAAGTGCATCCAAATAGATGTCTACAAATAATATTGGCTGTGCACACCACCTGTATTGTGGTGACATGAATTAAATCACAAAAGACAGTGATAGTTATGAAGTTAAGCCTTGGAAGAGATTCTTATTCTGTTTCAGGTTTCAGGGAGAAAAGTTAGGCTGTGCATGCAGAGTTAGCAGTTCATTTTCCATTAATGCTCTCATTGCTTTCCCAAGGAAGCACACACATTCCTCCATTGTGTGATTTATACAGCACTATTAACACCTTTTTCAGATGCCTAAGGGTGTATCCAGACTGGCCGAATATGTCAGGAGATGGTGAATTTTACTCCTATACTTAACACTTCGGTTTCCAAGACTGAGACATTTTTGTAATTCTGGGAAGTTTCAGGCTTTGTCCCTCCCCCCCCCAATCCTTTTTACTTCTACCAGCAGGAGGTTTTCCTTTTAAAAAATGTTCCTTCCCCCTCCTCTTTCTACTTCTGTCCCCATGCCTTTGTTCAGTTTTGGAGGTGATGTCTATAGACCAAGGTTCAGTTCCCTGCTTGGTCATGGAAACCCATTGGATGACTTTGGGTGCATCACACACTCTAAGCTCCAGAAAATCCCATGATAGGGTCTTGGGGTTGCCATAAGTCAGAAACAAGCTGAATATATACAACAGTGCAGCAGCAGCAGCAGCAGCAGCAGCAGCAGCATTATATTGATAAGCTCTAATAAATGTTATTGCTGTACTGGGAGATTATTGTCCCTGCACGCACACATACAAACCCATATAGATCTGTACAAATCAGGGATCATGGCTCAGACTTCTAAGCTCAGTAGTGGAGCACCCCAACAAAAGTTTTGTGGCAACCAGTCTTTCCTTCCTTCTGTCAGGCTTCTCCCTTTCATTCTTTTCACCCCTATCTTGCATGTTATAACTTAAGTGTGTTTAGTTGCCTTGTGTCTGTGTGTGTGCACAGGCATCTGGAGAAGAGAGAAAAAGATAGTGGAGGAAAGAGACTGTCCCTATCTCTCACCATTCAGCTTAATGTGCCAGAAGACACTGTGGTTTTGTAGGACTGGTATGTGTGTGTCTGTGTGCATATGAGTGTGTAGGAGAGATGCAGCAGAGAAAGGGAAAGGGGGTGAAGGGAAGAGGTTGTCTATTAGACTCTCCATTTAGTTTCAGGTATGTATGGGGGGGTTGGCAGTGGCAGTGGCCTTTTCCTGTATACCAATGACAGCACTGCAGCTTGGAGAGCTGTCTTTATAACAGTGTTTCTCTTATCATCTGTGCCTGCTCCTCAGATTATGGCCAACATGTGACCAGATTCACTGTGTGACATTGGAAGTTAGATCTGTAAATCCTTGGCTGTTTCATCCTCCCAGGAATAATTATAGTAGTTTTCTCTCTCCTGAATGAATATTCTTATTCTAATGAATATTCCTCCCTGATATTCTCCCCATCTTCAGGCATCCTGAAGTGTTATGGATGGGTTGTTCTGTGTAGAAAAACATGTGGAGTTTTTGCACAAAAATTCTATTTTCTCCACAGGGGGAAAAATCCTGCACAAAAAACAGTGTGTTAACTGCAAGAAACCTTTTTATTATTATTATTTTGGGCAAAATCAATTACAAAATAATTTCTCCACAACCCTTTAGAATGTACAAATACTTGGAGAAAAAATTTCAGTTTTTTCATTTAGCTATAAGTCTTTCATTTTTTGTTTCATTTTTTAAATAATAATATTTATTTATTTATTTATTTATTTATTTATTTATTTATTTGTATCCCGCCTCTCCACATAGATCAAGGCGGCGAACAACATGAAATACATTATACATTACAAATAGCATGTATTTCTATACTGCTTATCAGTTAAGTGCTCTCTAAGCAGTTTACAATGTGTTTTAGCTAATTGCCCCCAACAAGATGGGTACTCATTTTACCGACCTGCGGAAGGATGGAAGGCTGAGTCAACCTGGAGCCCGGCAGGATCTAACTCACAACCTTGTGGTTGCAGTACTGGCATTTAACCAGAGAATGAATAATAGAGAATATTTTTTCCATCCTATTGGAACTTTGCTAAGCACACTGTCATGAACAGACCACCTATGTGTCAACCAGAAAGTGCTGAGGAGACAGGTTCCAAGTTCTTTGCAAGGAAGGCTGGGTAATGATGGGGACTAATGACAACAAGCAGTTGGCATGCATACTGTGTTTGAAAGAGCCATCAGTATGTGGCCATTGAAGCTTTGGATCAATAGAGAGGATCCTAATCTCTTCTGTATGTTTTGATTATCCCACATTATGTGTCTGCAGAGGGCTAGTAGACAGACTTCAGGAACCCTTTTCCTAGTTTGTGCTTAGAGGAAAGCAAACAGTCATTATGATTATAGACAGTTGCAAAAACAAATCCCACAGAAAACTTTGGTTTTCCCAATTTAAAAAAAATGCGCTCAGAGACCTTTTTTTGTGAAGAGCAAATAAAGCCCCTGGATGCTACTATTTTCTTAACAAGGGAGTTGTTACCAAATGAATTGTTATCATTCTTTCTGGCAGCAACTTGGCTGACAGCTCTGTCTGTATGTAAATTAACTTTTTTTTTCCTGGGAGCCTTTCATTTTGGCAGCTTCATCAAAAAATCATATTCTGTTTTAAATTATTCCTGCTTCTCCAAAATATCTCCCCTGCCATTCTTAAAAGTCATTCATTCTAGCTCTGATTGGGAATTTCTTCTGTACTGAAGTCCTAAAATAAATGGGCTGTTTGTAGTTGGTTGTTCTCCCCTGTGTGTATTAGTAATGCTTATTTATTTACTTATTTATTTATTTGATTTCTGATGTGGAAAACAGGGGAAATTACAGTATGCAGTATAGAAGGATTGGCAAAACACTATGTGGTGGTGGTGGTGGTGGTGATGAGAGGGAATAGTTGTAATTTGAGTACCCTGTCTCATGCCTTTAGGAAATGATACAGAGTCATTTACCAGAGTCATAAATTACCATCCATTTCAGTTAGAATGTAAGAGTCATAGTGGATCAGACTAAAGGCTCTTTAGTCTACTGTTTTGTTAACAAAGTAGCCAATATGATGCCTACTGTAAGCCTAAATGAGTGCAGCAGAATCTTGCTCTCATGTTTTCCAGCAACTGATGTATAGAGGTCCACTGCCTCTCATCCTGGAGCTATGACCCTATGATAATAGACATTGATGCCCACGTTGTTGTTGTTCTGTGCCTTCAAGTTGTTTCTGACTTATGGCAACCCTAAGGTGAATCTATCATGCGGTTTTCTGGAGCTGAGAATGCGTGATGCACCCATGATCATCCAGTGGGTTTCCGTGGCCAAGCAGGGAATTGAAACCTGGTCTCTAGAGTCGTAGTCCAGCTCTCAGATTACTATACCAAGCTGGATCTCATTGATGCCCATATCCTCTATTAATTTATCTCATCTTCTTTTAAAGCCATCTGGCTAGGAAGTTACCACTATCTCTTATGGTAGTGAACCCTACAGTGTAACTGTGTACTGCGTGAAGATAATTTTGTTTATCTGTCCTGAATGTTCCACCAGTTAACTTGACTGGATAGCACTCAGTCCTAGTATTATGAGAGAGAGAGAAAGGTCCCATCAGCATGCTTTCTCCATGCCAGCTCTATACACCTTTGTCATATATGTTGTTAGTCACTTTTTTTCTAAGCTACATAGCCCCAAAATGTTGTCCTCACAGGGGTGTTGCTTCAGTCTGTTGATCATGTTTATTACTGTTTTCAACACTTTTTCCAGCAGTGTCCTTCTCAAGTACAATCAGCAGAACTGTATCTTCTATTTCAAATGTGCTACACCATAGATTTATATAAGGGCAATGTGTTATTGGCGGTTTTATTCTCACTTCCTATATTCTATAATTTTCTATAGATGTTGATTAATTACCTGCATCTTGGAGAGAAGGGGCAGTTTGGCCTTTTAACAGAATTCACTAATTTAAGATAGGATATAGGTTTCCATTGCCTAAATACCCCGAAGACACCAGATCCCATCTAATTTTGGAGGCTTGGAAGGATCACTCCTGGTTATTACTTGGACTGCCAATGAATACCAGGTGCCATAGGCTATATTTTAAAGGAAGCAAGTGGCAAAACTACCTCTGAGTATTCCTTCCCTAAGAAAATTCTATGAAATTCATGGGGTCATTGTTAAGTAGACAGGGAACTTGAAAGCACATACACACATAGGTTTCCAACCCCATATGCGTTGTGTGCAATATTGAGGGCCCACCTGATTGTTGTTCCTGTTTTACTATGAATTTTTATATCCTGTTTTACAGACCATGGAAGAAATTTAGTAGGATTCCATTAAATTCTAAGTATCAGGATGTAAAACCCAGTAGACACCTGAACACATCATCCTATATTTCAAGAATCCTCCCCAGACAAGAAAGGATCAAGCTTAAGTGTCTTGTTGTTTTGCATACTATCCTTTATGCTTCGCAGGATACACAAGTTTTGAGTGGGGTTGGTTCTAACTTCAGTTGCAGGAGTGATAAATCAGCACTACAGAAGTGGCCAACATTGTCACTCTAGTGAAATGCATTCATTTGTATAGTTACTTATGGGATGGGAGGCCTATCACCACATCATGAACCACTTCTCCCGGGTCAAGAAGAGATGGTTTCTGAGGAAGAACAGGAGTCCCTCACTCTATAGGGTTCATTTTTTGAAAGTGGGTGTTCTTACTGTAGTGTACAGGTGTTATTATGGCAATAAAACAAAGATCCTGAACTGCAAGCTATGGTAGCTTAAGTCCAAAACATCTGGGGAACAAAAAGTTTCCCTGCCTCATTGGGCTGCTGTAAAGACTGCTAAGATAATGTATGGGAACTGGCTTCAACACCTAGGATGATATGACGACGACGACGACGACGACTACTACTACTACTACTATTATTATTATTATTTAACATATATTATTACTATAAAATACAGGCCCTTTCCGCACGAGGCAGTTAAAACGGGCCAACGTGTCCTGGCACAGAGGTCGTCTGCACCTTGGATCAGACTAGGTACGGACTATTTAACTTAGTTCCACACCTCAGTCCGATCCAACCTGCCCCCAAGTGGTCCTCCATCGCGCTAAGTAAAGACCGGAAAATTTCAGTCTTTACATTTTCTGGAATGCGCCATTGCGTTCCTACTTACTTCTGCAGGTGTGCAGGCTCACACCAATGCGAGCCTGCAATCAGTGGAGGGCAGGCTGTGGGCGTGGCCAGCATCAGCGGTTGGTCCACTCCCACGAAGACACCAGAAGCTGCCATTTTGTTCCGGAAGCCACAGGAAGCTGCCATTTTGAGCTGGAGCACTGCGGATCTGCAGACCTTGCACTGCTCTGGTTTGCCCTGCACCAATGGAGAAGCCCTGCGGAAGGACTCTGTGCATTACTTTGGACCCAAGAAGAGCCGGTAAGTAACGGCACGGAGCGATTCACTTGCCTCGTGCAGAAAGGGCCATAGTTTCACAGTCTACCAGGAGTTACTAAGTGGAGCTTTGGATGATCAGTGATTCGGATTCTACCCAAGAATCTAGGAATCAGTGAGATATTGTTAGATAACAATAAATGCATGTTTCAAATATTTATAATATTGTTAGAAAAATTAGTATTATTGGCATTAACTGGCCAATTTCCATAGATCAGGCTCTTGGATTACCCTAGTCCATTACAAAATATAATTAACACCTCTCCATATTATCATAAGTAGAAAGAAAATGGAGTGGGGTAAGGCCTATATACCCGAAAGGAACCAGATCCTGTCTGATCTTGGAAACTAAACAGGGTCAGCTCTGGTTAGAACTTAGGTAGGAGACTACCAAGGAATATCAGGTGCTGTAGGCTATATATCAGAGGAAGAAACTGGTAAAACCACCTCTGAGTATTTCTTGCCTAAGAAAACCCAATGAAATTCATGGCATCACCAAAAGTCAACAGGCAACTTGAAAGCTTATATGCATATGCGCGCGCGTGCACACACACACACAAGTTAAGTGCAGAAAGGTAGCCCATATCCACATTCTTTTATCCTGAAAAAACTGAAAAAGAGCACAAGAGAAAGGAGTGGGGGAAAGAAAGTGTTGCCTTTCTTTTTCTTTGCATTCTGTTTCCAGCTCAGGTCTTTTCATCCCCCTGCCTCTTATTTTCCTGGTGATCGCAGCTGGAAATTTTGTCCGATTAGGAGAGAGTTTTCCCTCTATTAAGCCTCTGAATCTCCTTCAAGAGTCTGATAGACTGGGCCCTAACGGCAGCCGCTTTACTTCTTTTCAGGCGCCATCCATCAGGCTGACAGTGGCTGCCGATGGGCCAGTCATATTGTCTATATTTCATACACAAACATCAGGCCTGCTGACAGCACTTTGCACACTCGGAAATTGCTTTTGCTGTGAGTTGAATTTCAACGAGAGTGTTTCCTTCCCCCGTTTCCCCCTCTCCTGGTTGCTCTCCCTGCCTCCGTCTCTCTGTGTTTATGACCCTCAGGAGAAGAAGCGCTGCTGTGAATAGATAATGCTGAAAGCACTCTTGTATAGCGCAGAAGGTTTTGTGTCTGAAGTATTTAATGTTTACAGCAAATCTGGTGTTTGTTAATTTGCACTTTGATTCATTCCTTAAAAGAACTGTCACTCCATTCTTTTGCTTCTCTTTTATACAGATGTGCAGCAACTCATGCTGTGGTGTCTGCATCTCTCTCTCTCTCTCTCTCTCTCTCTCTCTCTCTCTCTCTCTCTCTCTCTGTGTGTGTGTATAGAATGAGTAAATTGGTGGAGGACTACAGCAGGGGGAAAAGTGAATAATTTTCCACTGTGCCCCGTGGCCTGTACAATGAATATACAGTGGCCATTTGAAATTATTCCAAAAGGGAGGATGTAAAAATATAGGCTTGTAATTGGAGAAGTGCTGCCCCTTTGCCTTGGAGGCTGAATGGATATAAAAAATAGCATATGAGGCATATTCAGTGTTTTGTGCATAATCAAATACAAGAGGAAGGACAGGAAAGTCTTCAACAATGACCAGTTGAATGAGTTTTGGCTCAGTTTATTACACTGAACTAACAACATTAGTCAATTCTTTAAAACATAATCATGAAAAAGAAAAACTATGTTACCATGCAAATATCCAAACCACAGAATCATAGAATCATAGAGCTGGAAGGGGCTTTGTGGGCCATTGAATCCAACGTCCTGCTCAGTGCTGGTTCTCCAGCTAAAGCACTCCCAGTAAATAGACTCTTTTTGAAGATGTCCAGAGAAGGAGAATCCACCACTGTCTAGGCAATTGGTTCCATTGCTGAACCACTCTTACTATCAAGAAGTTCCTTCTAGCATTCAGATGAAATCTACCCTCCTGTAACTTCAAGCCATTAGACGTACTCCTACCATCAGGAGGACCAGAGAAGTGGCCTGTCCCCTCCTCTTTGTGACAGCCCATCAGGTATTTAAAGAGGCCAGTCATGTAATCCCTTCATCTTTTCTTCACCAGGCTGAATTTGCCCAGCTCCTTCAATCTTTCTTCATATATTTTGTTCTCCATTCCTCTTATCACCCTTGTTGCCCTTCTGTGAACCTACTCTAACTTGTCTATATCCTTCTTAAAATGAGGTGCCCGAAACTGAATGCAGTACTCCAGATGAGGCCTTCCCAGTGCAGAGTATAGTGGGACTATTACTTCCCTCAGTTTGAAGACTATGGCCATTTCCGCACGCAGTGAGGGGATCGCTCCCTGCCGCTGTTCACTGGATCTTCTTTGGGTCCGGTCCAGTCCAGGGCGAGGAGGAGCAGTGCGTGATCTGCTCTGCTCCGGTGTCCAAAATGGCAGCTTCCAGTTGGTCGTGGGTCACGACCAACCACTGAAGCTCGCCAGCCTAAAGCCCGTCCTCCGCAGATCGCAGGCTCGCATTGGTGCGAGCCTGCGAATCTGCATTGGAGAGCAGGCATGCAATGGTGCATGCTGGCATTTTGAAAAACCTGAAAAATCAGGTTTTTCAAAAACACACAGGAGGACCACTTGGGGTCACTCCGGAGTGGACTGAAGTGCGGATCTACGCTAAGTAGTCCGGACCCAGTCCGCTCCAAGGTGCAGACGTCCTCCGTGGAGGATGCACTGCACCGTTTTTTTTAACCGTGTGGAAATGGCCTATGCTTCTATTAATGCAGGATAAATAGCATTTGTGTTCTTTGCTCTAGGATCACACTGTTGACTCATCTTCAACTTATGATCAGCAATAATCCTAAGGTCCTTTTCACATGCAGTGCTATTGAGCTATATATTCCCTATCCTATATTTGTGCATTTAGTTTTTGTTGCTCAAATGTAGAATGTAGCTTTTGTCTCTACTGAATTTCATTTTATTAATTTCTGCCCAATTTTCCAGTTTATTTAGGTCCCTTTCAATTCTCGTCCTGTCTTCCAGCCTGTTAGCCAGCCCTCCCAGTTTTGTCATCTGCAAACTGGATAAGGATTCCCTTCACTACATCATCTTTGGTAAAAAAATTTGAAGAGTTATGGCCTAGGACAGAACACGTGAGGCTCTCTTCTTGAGATCCCTTTCCAGTTTGAATTGTAACCATTGATGATGACTCTTTGAACATGGTTTTCTAACCAATTATAGATTCATCTGACAGTATTTCTATCTACTCCACATTTAATCAGTTCATTAATCAAAATATTATTGGGGTCCTTATCTGAAATTCAGATAAACAACATCCATAGCATCTACTAAACTAATGACCTCATTGAAAAATATATAAGATTAGTTTGGCAGGATTTGTTCTTGACAAACCCATGCTTGTTCCTACTGATTACTGTACAATTTGTTTCTGATATTGAGCTCAGGCTGACTGGTCTGTAGTTTCCTGGATTTTCTTTTTTTGGTGTTTTTGATGAGAAGGACAATATTTGCCCTTCTCCAATCTTCTGGTGCCTCACTCATTCTCCTAGATTTCTCAAAATGATGGCAAATGGTTCAGCAAGTTCTGACAGTACTCTGGGATACAGTTCATCTGACCCTGCAGATCTGAACTCATTCAAATTAGCCAGCTGATTCCTGACTAACTGCCCATCAATCTTGATTTGCAATGGAGGTCCCTTTGCCAAGGTCACTGCTGCTGCATGGAAGCACGCAGTTCTCTTTTAGGGAGAAAAATGAAACAAAATAAGTATTGAGTAGTTCTTCCTTTTTGTTGTAACTATTAGCATTTTAAATCCTTACTGAATAGCAACCCCACTGTCTCCTTGGTCATTCTGTTTTGAAAAATCCTTTTGAAAAATCCTTTTTTGTTGCTTCTTACTTGCCTAGCCAGTCTCACCTTATTCTGAGCTATAGCTTTCTTTATACTATTCCTGCACATCTATACTCTTCCATGATGATTCACCCTTCTTTTAATTCTTTATACATGTTTTTTCTTCTTTTTATACATCCCCCCCCCGCATTTCCTTCCTGAGTTTACTGTTCAGCCACATTTGCATTTTCAGATGTTTCCCATTTTTCTTCTTCCATGTGTGAGAAATAGCTGGAAAAATTCACAAAAGAATTAAGCATAGGATCAGATGAAGCATATTTATTTTGAATACATGCTTCTGCAGAAGCAAGTGTGCTCACAAAGAGGACCCCTCAGTGTTGAATACAGCTAGTTTTTATTACCTATCCCCGCCGCAAGTTTTCCTTCCCCTGGGATCCCATTGGATAGGATCTCAGGAGTTACAGCCTATCCATTTTGCCTAGTAAGTTCCACTTTAGTTTACATCTCCCCTTCCCCACATTTCCGTAGCCCCCTCCCCTTATTTACAATTTGAGTGATCACACACTTATCGTGCATTTCCCTCCTGTAGCTCACATTCAAGGTGCCTCATCAGCAGTTTCTAAAAGTTCCTTGGTATAATATCTTAACAGTTTCTAAAGCCCCTTTACTATGACCCGTCTTTGCCTTCTCTGGCATGTCTTATCAACAGTTGTAACTCACTCTTCACAGCAACCCATCCTTGCCCACTTTGGTATGTCTTATCAACAAGGTTTTAGGCAAAGGGCCTCTTTGTGCTTGCCATATCAGCTGTTTTGAAGATTCAAGGTCTTAGAGGTCCCTTGCTCTCTTGCATTCTCTGGAAAGCAACTTAATTAGACATAGTATATTGCAGGAGCTAAAATACATGTAGAATATGCTAAATATATGTGAAAATATGTGTTATAAAATAAGCTAAGATATATGTTACTAATACTGTATACTGAGTACAGAAGCTAAAAATTTATCTAAAATATATGTTATTTCTCTCAATGGCATTGTTTGTGATTGTGCTTTTTGTGGTTCTTTCTGTCAGAATTCCCACCCTTACCAGGTATCATTTTCCTTTTTCATGCCTAGCCATAGGATTCTACCCGGTATTTACCCAAACTTGTTAATATTAGCTTTGTGGAAACCAAGGTCAGTGTTTGATTGTACTCTTCTTTGCTTTGTCCAACAAATGTGAATTCTAGCATTACATATTAACTGCCACCTAAAGTACCAATCATTTTGATTCCAGTGACCAACCTTTCCCTATTGATTAGGAACAAATCCAGGATTGCTGATCCCCTTGTTCCTTCCTCTACCTTTGAAATAGGAAATTATCTGCAAGGCACATCAGGAATTTGTTAGATAGCCTATGCTCAGCAGAGTTAGTCTCCCAGCAGATATCAGGGTAATTGAAATCCCTCATAACTGCTAATCCTTGCTTGAGATTTCTGAGACTTGTTTCTGACAAGCACTATCTTGCCATCTCTTCTTAGTTTGGTGGCATGTAACTCCTACCACAATATTACATTTCTTTCTTTCTCCATTTACTGTTACCTAAATCTTCTCTGATTCTGCAGTTTAATCACTCATATGTATTTCTTTACAAGTGAATTTGTCTATGACATATAATGCTACTCCTCCTCCTTTCTATTTCCATCTTTCTTTCTGAACAGATCATATCCTTCAGTTGTTATACTCCAGTCATAGGAATCATCCCACCAGATCTCTATTACCCTATGAAGTCACATTTACCCTCCTGATTCTGTACAGAATTACAGTCATCCCTCCATATTCGCTAGGGTTAGGGGCACAGGACCCCTGTGACAGTGAAAAAACTGTGAATAACTCTAGGCCCTCCCAAACCATATTTAACACAAAAAAAGTATGATCACCATATTCAACCCCCATGGATTCCTTTGAGACATAGGGTTTCTTCACAAGGCAGACGTGGATGGCTGGTGGTGTTACTGCAGTTCAGGCCTACCCGGTGATAGCGCTAGATATCTCTTTTGATATCAAATCATTCGGCCTTCCTCTGCCACCCCGCTCCATGTGTTTGCGAGGCTTCTGGACAAGCACGGAAACAGGCGCGGTCGGTAATTGTTGGACATTCCATTCTCCACCTAGGCGGGCAGAACAGAGCCATTCCATTGCTTCAGGGACTTCTTCTTGCAAACACCTCTTGCTCAAGCGCGATTCTAAACAAAGGCGCCCGGCCTTAAGCTGATAGTCTTAGAAAGCCAAGCTAAGCACCTTATATTTGAATACTGGCTATACTATTATTACATCTGCGCTAACCCCATCATGTTAAACTTGACCTTTACCAAAACTTTGTCCCGCTCCAAACTCACATTGTTCTCACAGAGTATGGCATGGCCTGCAGGCACAATTCACCCTATAAAAAGGCCCCGATTCCGAGAGCACCTCAGATCGCTCTGGACTTCCATCCAGCCTTGCTGCCAGTTTGTCTGGCGAGCTCCCCTTGGCCTCCACACTGAGTTTCTTCTCTGCCACCTTCTGCTTCTTCAGGACTACGAGAAAAGGTGTCATATCACTCATTTCCCCCCAAAATCCTTATTTCTAATTCTTCCGTTAGCTGTGTGGCTGTGGTGTCTTTATTGTTTGTTTGTCTGTTAATAAAACCATCATTTTTGCCATTTTAAACCTGTCTGACTGCTTCACTGACCAGACCCCGTATATGCTGGGTTACAAGATCCCTGCTAAGTTACCCTGCCTCTCGCTAGCTTTAGTGAGTGCTCCAGTTAATTTCCCCAACTTTGTGTTTGTGTTTTGGTTATTTGGGTGCCACTCCCGGGACCCCCAGAGAACAGGGTAACAGTGGGGCTTACTGCCACCTCGACTGCTACCCCACACCAAATTTAATAGGTACTTACAAGTCTCGTTCACAGTTTCTCAGTCTTATGAGACTTGCAGTCCCTATTAAAATGTCATAGGGAGGCAGCAGAGATGACAGCAAACAATCTGTGAATAATCAAATCTGCAAAAGTGAAAACCACAAATGTGGAGGGCTGACTGTGGCCATTTCTGCATGGGGCGAGGGAATCGCCCCATGCCAGTACTGACCGGACTTCTTGGCTCCACGCTGGTCTGGAGCAGTGCGTGGCTGCCGCTCCGTACTGCTCCTGGGACAAAAATGGCGGTTTCCGGTTGGTCAAGGCTCTCCACCAACCGCTGAAGCTCGCCAGCCTAAAGCTCGCCCCTAGCAGATTGCAGGCTTGCACTGGTGCGAGCCTGCAAATCTGCACCGGATCACGGGCATGGAGTGGCACGCTCTATGCTTTTGAAAGACCTGTTTCAAGCAGTCTTTCAAAAGCACGCTGGATGACCACTTCGGGTCGTTCTGGAGCGGCCTGAGGTGTGGAACTACACTAAGTAGGTCCAACCCAGTCTGCTCCCAGGTGCAGACGTCCTCCCTGGAGTATGCTCTGCACCGTTTCTTTAAGCCTGTGCAGACATGGTCTGTATTACAGTTAACAAGTTCCATTAAAATCAGTGGGACATCTTGCTAGGTAAACAAAACAAAAAGGATATTACAGATGAAGTTTTCATTTGTGTTTTCTTTGCTTTACAGAGTTACTAGATGTATAGGTGAATATGTTTGCCTAAGTTTGCTCAGTTTTTGTAATCTTAAACTTTTTAAAACCTTAGTTTGAGTGTTCGACTAGAATCCGGGAAGATCAGGATTTGAAACTCCACTGAAGTTTAGGGAAACCCCCTGAGTGACCTTTCTAGGTTTGCCCCAAGTCAGAGTAGACTAAAAGGCATGTAACAACAGGTCAGAAGCTTTGTGGCTCTTTATTCATCCTTTTCATCAGATGTCAGCTACCTAATTAGAATCTCTTGATTTGCTGAGAACTGTGGTATAATTATTTTTTCTTTCCAATGAAATTTGTTGTGGTGAAGTATCTGGAACTATGACCAGAATATCAGTAAAGATTCTTAATGGTGAAACAAAAAACACTGGATGTGAGCAATTACTGCAGCTGACCACTCAGGAATATTGTCTGTCAAAATATCTGATTTATGTCTTGCCATTCAGTCTGCAATCCTATAAGCATTTCCTTGGGATTAAGCCCCAACAGACTGAGGAATTAGTTTACAGAATACTGAAAATCTCAGGTGAGGTTGGCTGGTTCTTACCTGCTATGAAAGTAGGATTTTGCTTCAGTGCTCCTTTTTTTTCTCTTAAGCATAAATTGAGCCATACTGTTACCTTTGGAAATATTTCTTTTAAGTGTCAGTAACCCAGACAATAAACACAGGCATAATGTACATATTGCAATTTGACTAAATTATTTATTTGATTGTATTCAGATTTACTCACATTCAAAGTACACCCCATGAAATCAGTGGGGCTTCAATTAATAATGACTAACTTGCCCATTAATTTCAGTAGGTTTCCTCTAAGAATAAATAAATCTAGACTCAGCCCATCAGTCATTCAGCTTGCAGCCATCAAAACACCGTGATTAGTATGACTCTTTCATTGGTTCCAGTTTCTTGTTGTGCTATATTATTCCTTCTGTTAAGATTTCCATTATTGATTAACCTCATTTAGAGATCTCTTTAGAAGTTCTGATTTCATGAACTTGAGGTCTTCCTTTGAAGTTTTTTTTATCTGATCCCACATTTCTAAGATATAACTGTGAAATGTTTGTTTGACATTTGCTGCACACAGATGGGTAGTTTAAGTATCTGAATCTCTAGCTTTAAAACAGGGGTGGGCAGAATGTGAGCCCCCAAGTCTATCTTTGCAGCCCCTGGACCCTCCAGACCATTTACTCCAAAGAGTGAATTGCTTCCCCTGTAAACCTCCAGGATCAACAGTTCACCTTTTAAATAGGTTGCAGCACATCCTCACCTACCCACATACACATTGTTCAACATAAACACCAAACATTGCTCATAGATGGCTCTGGATGAAGAAGATGCCCAAGTATGTGGAGGTAAATGAAAGCCCAATGATATTTATATATGAAATCACTGTGAAAGTGATGTACAAACACTGGAAGACTTTATATTCCTATCCTCCAAAGTTTTTTTTAGTTTAAAGTTCCCTCTATTTGAAATATCCAACTTGCAAAGGAAAAACTTCAACATTTCCTTTCTTTTCCCATGGATGGCAGAGAGATGGGACTGCTGTGCCATCTAGATCTAGATTTGTGTAAGAGCCACTTAAATTATGTCTAGGATTTCTGATAAGTTTGCAACAGAACAGAACTTCTCTTTGTTCTTTAATAAACAAATTGAATTGGAAACTAGAATTCATCTATTTTTTTATAGGTCTGAGGATGGCTTCATCCATGAGGTAACATGGTCAGTACTGAACTAGTCTGGTTGTTAAAGAATTTAAAGGAAGCTCTAAAGACAATCCTGCCCATGTCAACTTGGATTCCCACATATCCAGAACTTAAGCATAATTAAGATTAGGAGTAGTGGTAGTAGCACTGTCTTTAGGGAGCAGAGAAAGGGTTTTTTACAGTTTGCTGTACCCTGCATGGTTAGGTAAGCAGACATACCAATTTGTCACAGTGGTATATATGTAGAGAATAACAAATATTGTGGAAGAAAAGACTGGACAGCAACTATTTTATTTACAATTAGGCTGGTAGCCATTTAAAGCAATTACATTAGGCTTTCTCTGTTCAAATTATTGTCTTAATTAAATGTTTGAGTAATGAATGAATCAAATCACACTGCCTCTCCTTATACAATCCCACTGTAATTTTGTGGTGATTAGATATTTAAATTTCAAACTATAAAACTTTAGTGATTGCACCGATTATTCTGTTTATAAACCTGGATTTTTACTATTTTAATGTTAAGTACTAATAAGAATTCCTTATCTTATTCAGTGTAGTAATAGCCTACATGGCATACAGTTGTA
The DNA here is from genome assembly GCA_948474755.1 of Ctenosaura bakeri. NCBI lineage: Eukaryota > Metazoa > Chordata > Lepidosauria > Squamata > Iguanidae > Ctenosaura > Ctenosaura bakeri. Next base: position 386,402 of record CAOLHI010000984.1, read on the forward strand.
CAATTTTCTTCCTTGGGAGATGGTAAGAAAAAAGAAGTTAAACAGGTAACTGTACAAGAGGATTTGTCTATAGAATGTTTGCCTTCAGGGTAAAGATTTGGAACTAAGACAGGTGATTCACTAGATATCTCAGAGGTTATGATTGTATAGTAAGAAATAATTCCAGTTATGTGCAGTCTGCAATTCCCAACTTAACATACTCCAAAATAACAGGCCTGATATTTAATGAGGCACCAGTTGCCCAAATGGTGTTGGCTAGATGTCTATTCAAGATTATCTGATTTTATGTTTCCTCTTTTCTAAAACGCCACATCTCTCCTGCCAGACTCCCCGTGTTGATATGGAAACATGAGTTTTAAAAATGTAATTCATAGTGGGGGAGTCTAATTATATGTGGCATTTCATCCATCATGGAAAAAGCTCCTTCAAAAGAAAGTAGTAACATTCTGTCTCCTTAACAACAAAGAACATATCCTGATGGACCTGGATCAGAGGTGATTGCTTATGGTTTATATTGGGGTAGTGGTGGTGCTATGTTGCTCTACTTCAAACTGCAGTGTTTAATAGCAAAGAGCAAATTAAAAATAAATAGCAAGAGTAAAGAGCAAGAACACACACGAGTAGGAATTGAAGCTTGGAGAGGATCCTAAAAAGCTCTCTCCAGATAAAAAGCAAATAGTCCTTCAAAAAGAAAAAGGAGCTTTTAAAATAGCAACATAATGCCAAACAATTCATTACATTGAAGCTCTATCCCAATGGCTTCTTCTCTTTTTTTCACTTGGAAAAATATTATTACCATGTACTCCCCCCCCCTCTGCCCCATTCATTTCAACTGGCAATAAGAAGATCTGATGCTAGTTAATCAGTCTTTTCTCCCTCTCCTTTTCTTGTCCCTGATTCATCCGTGATTTCCACAAGATTTTCCTGCAACCTGCTGGAGTAGTTTTCAATTTACACAGAACCTACCCAACAATAACTGGACTAAACAAAGGGACTTTTCACACTACACTGTTATAGTACTATTATTCCACTTTCCAGATCTTATGGAATCCTGGGTTTGCAGTTTAGGGATGGAGCATTTAGAATTATCAGCCAGAATGGAATGGCTGTTAGATCATACCCTTGCTCCATGCATGGACCAATTCCAAAATACAAATCCTTGCAAAAAAATAGAGGGATTCTCTGGTATAATTCATCTACAACACAACAATATCACACAACTGGCTTATGATACTGATTGGCTGGAGGGATCTAATCCAAACGCCAATATAATCATTTTGCCTCTATAAAAAGCCCCACCTCATGTTTAAGAAAATGTGAGTAAGGTGGTGATATATATTTCAGTTTGAATTTATTCATTTACTTGTTTATAGAGTTTATATCTTTTACACACACACACACACACACACACACACACATTTCTATATATGTAACATAAATATATAGTAGTTTATATATTAAATATGACAGCCAGTGTCATATTTTTTATTATTTATTTGTATCCCACCTCTCCATATGGATTGAGGCGGCGAACAACTTACAAATAGCATGTATGTCGATACATTTCTATACATGCCCCCAACAAGCTGGGTACTCATTTTACTGACCTGCAAAAGGATGGAAGGCTGAGTCAACCTTGGAGCCCAGCAGGATTGAACTCACAGACTTGTGGCTTGCAGTACTGGCATTTAACCACTGCACCACCAGGGCTCCTTTATAGTAGTTTGAACACTGGACTACATCTTTGGAGCTTAGCCATGGAAACCCACTGGGTGACCTTGGGCAGGTCACACTCGCTAAGCCTCAGAGGAGGACAAAGGCAAACTTTTTCTGGCAAATCTTGCAAAGAAAACCCTGTAAGGATCTCTGTAAGTTGGAAGCAACTTGAAGGCACACAACAACAGCAACACCTAACAACAACAACAATGTGCTTAATCAATAGTTCTCTTACAGCAATGCAGGGCTGGGCAACACGTAACCTTCCAGATGTTGCTCCCATCAGCCAAGTACAACCAGTAACAATCAATTGGGAGCTTTACTTCCTCATCAAGGAAGACACAAGTTCCCCACTCCTGCTATACTGCCTAATAGTTTTAGTTACTTATGTAACTTAGTGTTAGCATTCAGCTATGAAAGGTATGTGTGTGTTTGTGTCTGGAAATGTAGTTTGTGTGATCAGTAGTGAATATAGCACGAGATTATTTCAAAACCCTGCAAACTTTTCTTTAAAAATCCATCAATTCTTAATAAGACAGATGTAAGCTGTTATGGTGTTATGGTTAAAAGCAGAATTATCAGTTTCCGGACTCACATCTTATGTCAGTCAGGAAGTCATGGTGTTTATAAACTAGACTTGGTCCAGTCTTCAGTCTCACATTTGCAAAATTGAGGTAATAAGAACAGTGATTAATGTTACAGATCTGTTTTAAGAATATTTGGGATAACTTGCAATCTGCTTTGAAAACACAGATAAATATTCATTTCTTTTTTTCTTAGAAATAAGAATAAAAATTGGAAAAAAATCTTCTTACTGGCTTAAGAGTATGAGAGATTTTGCACATTTCTGGTGACCTTTGGATTTGGAGATTTTCTTGCAAAAAATCTCACAATGGTTTTCCTGCCAGAAATACTTTGAAGGTTTTGCACAGGTCATTGTGCAAAATACAACATTGTTGCAGGCAATACAATATTTTGCACAAAATGCAATGTTTCCCAATGCAAAATCATCATCATCATCATCACCACCACCACCACCACCACCTTTTTTTGCTGTTGTTGCAACCAATAATAAACAGTACTAACCCTTTTTTTTTTTTTTTTTGCTATTCAGCAATTCATGCAGCAAGTGATGTTTTTTTATACAGGTGTCTTGAAGTTCTCAGACATGCTTTTTGTTGGTGTTCTTTATAGCCCTACTCAAATGTTGCACTATTATAAGTGCTATGTTGTATCCTTAATTGCAAACCTAATTTTGAGAATCTGTACGGAAATAGAGTTATAAATATGGGTGATAACTCAAGGGAGGCAAGTTTTGATTGTTGCTTAATACAATAGACCCACATTCACTTTTTGCCATTCATTCCCATGTTGTTTAAGCATGGCAAACTTCCTTCTGCCTTATTGTAAGTTGTGAGAAAAAAGATTTTAAGAAAATTGACAGCATTAAGGTAATATGCTTTAAGGGCACAGAAACACTTTCTGTCTTTCATTACTAGACTGATTTATCCCCATGGTTTGCTTTTCAATTCTAACTGGAGGCTTCTGGAAGAAAGTTATGACATGCCATTAAAGATTTAGGCTTTTCCCCACAAGTAATGCTTAAAATAGCCATGCTGGATGGAGATAATGGGAGCTGTAGTCCAATATGTCCAATATGTCTGAAGAATCACAGGTTGAGGAATGCTGTCTTAATGCAGTAATAAGAAATGCATGAGCAAACACATCAAAGCTGGAAATGTTAATCCAGGGCTTCATATGTACAGTAGAAATAGAAAGAATAATAACTATTTGTTTCAACATTAAAAAAAATCAAAAATAAACAAACCAAGTGACAGGTGGAAAACCCTCTTAAGAAAAATCTGCGAGAATCTTACACAATTTTGTCTCAGTATTCAAATGTCCCAAAGTATTGCAGAGGAATTATTTTGTGTAAAAAAACATGTGGGTTGATTTGTTGAATTGTTTGTGTGTATGTAATACATCTTTGCAGAAAACACTATTTTCTGTGCAGAAAACAGGTTTTTGTGCAAAAATAAAAAATAAAAAATAAATCCAATGTGTTTTTCTACACAGAATAATTTCTCCATAATACTTCAGAACACTCAAATGTGGGGACAATATATATATTTTCTCCCACAATGGAGAGAAAATTATTCTAATTGTTCTCACATACATCTTTAAATTATAGCCCCCGTAAAATTGCCTTTAACATTGCCAGTTGTTTGCAGGATAAGACTGCCTCTAGCCTTCTACTCTTTCCTCCTTTCTGTCCAAGAGATAATCTGCATTATGGAAAAGAGGATATCTTGATTGTGATTGTGCAAGCATGCCTTCTGGTTTAGGTTTTAGCTTCTGGAAACAGTCTCACAAATAGTTTGTACTTGTTTATACTTGTGCATGACTCCTCTTCCAAAACAACATTAGCAGCACTTATCTAAAGAGTGTTGGCTTCTGCCATTATTTGTCAGATACTAAGCCAGCGTTTTTCTCCCTTTTCTTAAGCTCATCTGAGTGTATGGCAGTTCAACTGAAAGCTTGTAACACTTTAAACATCATTTGGCCCAATAAAACACATTGTTTGATCAATTCTATGGTTTTCAGATAACGTTTCACATAGTCACCTTGTGCTAGATGCCAATCAGGCTTCCAGCTTCAGTCATTTAATTAAACAGGCTTAAGTTAAAATGCACACTCTCAAATACCCAGATGGCAGATCAATTGATCTTTTCCATTACCCCACCCCTGGAGATCTTATCCAGAATGTCAGTAAAAGAGGAAATGTTGGCACTTTCCAACAGCTTTCCCCTCTTGACCTTTTACTTTTAGGCAATGTCTAGAGTGAATTGTAATGCTGCAGCACATTTTCTCTAATTGTTCTCTATTTTGTAAAAAGCTACCATTATCTGAGAGAGAGAGCACTTCCCATTTACCCTTGTGTGAAAACTGTGCCTTTGCACAGTGGTTCATAGCAGATCTTTATAATCTGTAGCATTGTTTGGATTTCTTGCTATCACTCTTCTGCCTAATTTTGGTAATCACACACATGCATACACACACACATGCACACACACACCCCATTTAGAAACATTCATCATCTAAAACGGTCTTTCTTTTTTATCTTGCGTTTCTTTCTATCAGGTTACCAATAGTAATAGTGTAACCAGAAGTGTTATGTAAAATCCTGCATTGCAGATCTTAGGTCTGATGCAAAGAAGCTCAATAAAGTCTTACACTTTAATCATGAAGATAAAGATCACAAAACTGGCTTCCAAAATGCAGAGCTTTAAGACAAAATAGAAGAAGAGATAATGTGATGATGGAGGAGGGGTCCGAGAGAAGCACTATATTCCAGAAATTTAACAAAGAAAACAGAACCCAGGGGGTGGAGTTGGGCAGGGATTTGATCTTTCTTTTCCATCTGAACTGCCACTTAGGCTTTGTATTCATGGAAGGAAGGCTTGACCGTGGATGCACATGAATCTTTTTTACACTTTGAAAGACCAAAATGCCATAGCTTTATATACGAATCAATGACATTTACAAGGACTTGGGTAGCTACTAATAAAATCAGCAGGGTGCTGCAGTAGCTGTTTTTAAAGTGTGTACAGAAGCACAGCATTTATCACATTGTGTTTAGCCTGACAACTGATCCCATATGACTGTCAAGATTGGTGTTTGGTGTTAGCTGCTCATGGCAAGTGTATCTGCACAGTGGGTGATCAGAGCTAGTCTAGATCAGATGTAGGACTGATAAAAGTTAGGGTGAATGTGAGGGAACAAGCCAGAAGATTGCTGGGGAAAAAATCCATTCACAAATGGGTCATTAACTGGGTTGGGGAGTGGAACAGAATAAAAGAATGACAAGTTTTAAGACAGGAGTATAGGCTACATGATATTAAGTTTAGGATAAAGTTAGAAAACATAAATGTTAGAACAATTTGTCCACTGCAGAAATGAGGCACACATGGTATCCAAATAGAAATGGGGAAATGTTTTGTTTCATTTTCTCTGGTATTCAGTTTTCTGAAAAACTATTTTTTTCACTGCTTTTAATATAAATAAATTTATCAGTGTGGGTAAATTAATTGAGAACAAACTGAAATGAACTCCCACTCAGACCCAAAAAATTCAAAATCAGTTGATACACCTGTTCCCAAAATGGAGGATCACATTGTACATGCTTGACATAACAGGTGTTAAACCCTCTCCCTTTTCCAGACATAGGGGGAAAGGTAATAAGAACTGTGGACAAGACTCGTGCATGATTGTGTGTGAGAGAAGAAGAGGGGGGGACATGGAGAGATGAAAGTTTTTTTTTTGTTTTTTTAAAGATATTTTTTATTAAAATTTATTCTTGAAAATAAAAAAAAACCTCCCCACTTCCAAGCTTGTTATCCAGTTGAATCTGCTTATTTCGTGCCATTCATACATTGTTACTAAAAAGTCAAAGAGAAAGATGATCTTACATTATTGCATCTAGAGAGATGAAAGTTTAGAGGTTTTCAAAAATTAGGTTAGCAATGGCATGTGTGAAACATTATCTTTAGGTCTCTTGTAAGTATTACACAGTAAAAGAAGGTTAAACTATTTAATATTAAATGCTTACATTATTTTTAATTTGTAAAGTTGGTATCTTCATCAAAGGGAATGTCTTCTAGTCCTTGCTGGAAGGGTTTGCATGAAACAGCTAGGGAGAGAAATAGAATGCCTTGATTTAGCTGAATTTCAAGGACAAGAGTCCTCTTGCTTAAATATATGTTAAGTTGGAGAAGGGCTTCAAGGTTTTGTATTTTGAGGCAGCAATGTCTGTCTCTTCAGTTAATCTTTTGTACCTTTGCTTACAGTTCCCAGGATGTAAGATGAACTATTGCACACTGAAACATTAAGCTGATTGGAACATTTTAGTGGTAGGCAAAGATCTTTCCACAAAGATGAGTTTTTGGCCTCTAAGCAGGTTGGGTAGTCTGGTTTCATTTTATTGCTGTATTTTTAAATTGTGTTTTTAATCTGTTTTTTTTTCCATTTAAATTGTATTTGCTTCTCTTTGAATTTTATGAGCTTTAGCTGCCTTGAATATCGCTTTGTGACAAGCAAAGCTTTGACAAGTCTGATGGGGAAGGTCTTCTCAGATTGTTAAGTCGGTAGTGTCTGTGGGTGTGCGTGCAGATGAGCCATTCTAAGGGCCATTCTGCATGGAGTTGTACAATTTACTGAACTCACAATATGTGGGCACGATAATAAGAAGCATTATTATTGGAAAAACTGATAAGATAGAATTGAAAGTGTTGCCCTCTTTCTTTCTTCTGTTGTTGTCTTTTGTCCGTTTGTCTTCCCCTCCCAAAATGGAAGCTATCTCTAGTACCAGAAAAGAAGTAAAGGGCCCTGGGGAAGTACTGTGTTTGTGATGAAAATATTCTCAGCAATTGCTAGTCTAAAAACTGTCACATCTAATCAGAACTACACATTAGCATCTGACAGTGCAGAACACCTTTCCCCCTCTCTTTTCTGCTCCTACAGATGTTTTTCTGGAGCTAACTCCTGCAGGGTCCTTTATCAGTAATCTTAAAAACATCAGTAGCACTCGACAATATAACCATCCAACATTCAGAAAAATAAATAGCAGTTATTAAACTGTTGGCTGAATCTAAGACAATAAACTAAAGAGCAAGAGGCTGTCTGTATCATACTTTCCATACCAATGTGTGAATCAGTTTTCCAAAATGACTTTATTACTTTCATTGTGGGCTGGCTGAAAAGGTTAATAGTAACTCAAAGGTATATTATCAAATTTATTTAAAGTGCAATAGTTCTTTGAAGTGAGTGGTCAAACTTTGCTCTTGTGTACTAGGACATAGTCCTACACAGTCACATGCTGTTGTGGAATCACAGAAGTAGACTGATAATTCAGTGAGCTGAACAGCTGTTAAGGTTGTTAATACTTGACTACTTATTCTTGCAAGTGAGGATGAACACTTTCCACAGTTTTCTCCTCTCAATAGAGAAAACAAATATTTCATCCAAGTTTCCAGGGTTTCCAGGAAGGAAAGAATAATAGAATCATAGAAATGTAGAGTTGGAAGAGACCACATGGGCCATCCAGTCCAACCCCCTGCCATGCAGGAACACCCTCAAAGCACTCCCGACAGATGGCCATCTAGCCTTTGCTTAAAAACCTCCAAGGAAGGAGACTCCACTACACTCCGAGGCAGCATATTTCACTGCCGGACAGCCCTGACTGTCAGGAAGTTCTTCCTGAGGTTCAGGTGGAATCTGGAAAGAAACAACTGTAGCTGATGGACACAAATATGGTACAGGTCCAGCATGGAGTAGTGGCTTGAGCATTGGACTGTGACTCCAGAGGCCAGGGTTCAAATAGTTGCTCAACTGTGGAATCCTACTGGGTGACCTTGGGCAGGTCACACTCTCTCAGCTTCAGAGGAAGGTAATGGCGAAACTCACTCTGAGCAAATCTTGCCAGGAAAAGCCTGTGCAAGTTTTCCCTAGGGTCACCATAGGTTCAAAACAACTCGAAAAGGGCTCAACAAAAACACACTGTGGAGGGAAAACTGCCAATCTGCCAACCTCTGATAGCTTGGGAAGCACTGCTCTAGATGATTATAGGTTAACCCCACTCAAGGGGAGATTTGAATTTTTCCATACAGGGAGGCTGGAACTGATTGAGGTCAAAGCATGCCCAACTATAAGAAGTGCTAGGTTTTATACAGTTTATTTTGTCTCATTTTAGTTCACTTTCATACCGTCTTGCAGCTGTTGGCTGTAGGTGTTGGACATGGGCCATTTGGACACTCTGCAATGCATTGGAATGTTCACTGAGATCATAAAATACCCCCAAACTCACACAGTTAATGTTTGAATTTTTTTCGTTCAATTTCAAGTGGGTTACATTATTGCACTTAATGTATACAGTATACTGGCCTTTAGTGCTGGGTCTAATAAGATTTCTTTAAAAAAAATCTGTTTCTAATTTGCCCCATGTCAAATTTTTTCAGGATGAGAATTTTGACCCCTGAATCTGGTCTAAAAGGGTATATTTTAACCAACAGTGAAGTGATGGCAGACAGATAAGACTGTGAAGGACTCCCTCTAGGCAGCATACTTTGCTATTGTAGCAAGGAAAAAGCAGTAATAAAAGTGTGTGTGCGTAGGGGGAGATGGCTAGATTTAGTGGTTAGGTGCAAAGTCTTCTGGCCTGCTAAGAGTTTTATTTTGCTATTTTATTTTGCAGTGGCTGGTTTGAACAGTGAATTTGTAGAGGAAAGATGAAACAGGTTGTAAAAAATGATTCAGTAGAGTTGCCAACATTTATTCTGCCAGGGTTCCTGTACATTTAATTGCAGCATGACGATCAATAATTTAACAGCTGAACCCTTTCCTGGCATGGAGATGATGTGATGAAGCTTCAGCTATTGAAATGATAGTGTGCTAAATACGCAGAAATTTTGGCTGAATTTTGATTGTTCTAAACACCTGAGATGGTAGAAAGAATTGCATCTGTGATTTAAATTCAAACACTAGTACAAATCAGATTAGGCCTAAGAAAGCAATTATGGATATACCTTGTTGCAGACTTATGATTCATCAGTTAATTCAATTGTTTTGCTCTAGTAGGGACTAACAATTGAACTGAGGCCTGGGTCATAGCTGGGCCATTATTTTGCACCTTCCACAATACCAAGCATACTGTATAAGAAAGACAGCATACCTAGCATGGTCTCCTCCTACTAGAAGGTTCATGGCACTACTCTAGTTTTCACAAATTTCTGTGTAGGATTTCATTATTTTGTAGATATCCTCAAAGAATTCTAAGTTGGTGCTGAGACAGGACCTACTCTTCAAAAACCATGTTGTCCAAGGTTTGTGGCTCTGTAAGTTTAATAGGAGTTCAGACCAGAAATATATTAGAAACCAGTTCAATTCCTCCAAAATTCCTCTTATTATTTCTGTATAATGTTTCAGTAAGCACTATATCTGCAGCTTCCAAGATGTCTTCAAGAGCTACCCTATGTAGACTGCATTGCAGTAGTCTAATTGGAAAGCTGCCAACACATGGACTATTATGTCTCGGTTATCTCTGTCTAGGAAAGACTGTAACTGGCAGAACAACTTGTTATTACTTGGTCCCCAAACTCAGAAGAAGCCCTCCAAACTGCTAGAGGGATGCCCTTTCCCACTGAAATGTGTCTAGAATCCACAGCTATGATGGGATCAGCCTTTGCACTAAACAGTAGAACAACATTATGGTGCAGGTGACTTTGGGAAATGTTATTTCCCAGATTCTCCAGTTTCCCAAAATGAAATTGCTGCAGTGAAAATACAGTTCCCTGGGACCCTGGTTCTTGCTCTATGTATTCATTAAGAAAGCATACCATCTAATTGTCCTAATTTTGCAGGGACAGCCTCTATTAATTCTCTGTTGTTCCACTTTTTCAGCTGTTTTAATAATGTTCCAGTTTCTCTCTCCTTCTCCCATTTCCCTCTGTTGTCCTCAACTTACTTCAGTTGTTACCAAGTGAGTTCAAAGTGCAAAAGTAGTTTGCATTCAGTTAACTCAGTCAAATCCTCTCCTTCCATATAAAAGTGAACATTTGCCAGACAGAAATGACTTGCTTCATGGCGATGAAAACAGATTGTGGATGGTGCACTAACTAGGGTATGTATCCCTCAAATTGGGGGTTGCCCCCTGCTTCAGGCACAAGTTCTCCCTGGTTGAAAACACATTTATTGTGTGTTTGCTGAGAACCTGAGCAAAGGAATAAGGACAGCCCATTTCACTGAAATATGTCACTTGTAAGCTCTCTATGCCAGTCTAATAAAGGGGGGGGGACTTTCATTTGGTAAATGCCAAGATCTATAAAACAACATCAGATCAATTCTGGAAGTGCCAAGATAAAAAGAGTATGTTCTATCATATGTGGTGGCTCTGTCAGTGAGTTGCATCTTTTAACAGTCAAATCATGTGGCAACATTGTTCTTGTCTTCCAGCTAAAGGGACAATTCTGGGAAGCATGCCACTGGCTATCTATAAATCTTGTTTTATGAAATTCCAGGCACCTGGAAGGGTGGATTGAGCTGTCTCTTTAATAGCATACACAAATAAAAACAAGGTTCAGACAGTGTAATCAACACAGCAGCCAGCATAACTTTCTTGTCAGCTTGAGAAAGGAAGAAGTTTCAGGTTCTTTGTATACTAAAGAAAAGAAAGGGTGTTAGGAGGTGTGGAGTCATCAGGCAGATAATTGGGCTTGTGTGGCTACTTCCATCCTCCTCTGAAGAGACAGAAAGCTGACACTTCTACTATTTGCTGCACTATATTCAAAATGCAGTTGTCAATCAGTCACTCTGCGGTCCTCCTTGCTAGTTCCATGCAAGCATTATAGAAAGGAGATGAGGTAACAGGTGACGGGATGAAGGGGAGGTCTACTACCTGGCAGGAAATTATGTTCTGCAAATAATTTCCAGCCATGAAGCAGCTTTCTTACATGGTATGGAGTCCTCCTCACAAGCTATTTTTTTTTCCTGCCCCCTCCCTCCTTTGTACAGTGAAGGCAGGGTTTTCTTTATTTCTGTAGCATGCTGTGGGGCACAAAATGTGCAGCTGGGAAAAATAAATTATGCACGTGGAAAGCTGGCAGATGTGTAGTTGGGGAAATGAGACATTTACATAGATTTGTTGCTAGTATTTCTGCAAAAGACTATCTCACCTGGAAGACCCTATCAGTAACAATGCTTCTGTCAGCATAGCCTATGGTAGTGTCAAGATGCAATTGTGTCGATACTATGCATTTAACTATGCCACCATCAATTTGCAGAAACTTTTGCAAAACCTTGAAAAATATTCAAGATGTGTTAAGAAACTAGGGAGAAAAGATCTAAGATCTGAGCAATATCAATGTTGGCAGCACAAATTTGATGAGGCAACATAGGTAGATAACTTTAATATTGAGTTATGGCTGATTCATAGATTGAACTCTGCTTTGTAGTATCAGACCTATTGAATCCCAGATGTTAGTAAGCAGTGAAACACTTTTGTTTAGCATTTTTCTGGGGGAGGGGGGAAGTTACCTAATAATTTGTGCATTTGGAAGCACAGGTTCTGGGCTTACATGATTCCCCATTCACAGACCTGTGGTAGAGGTGCAGAGGAGAGGGAAACCACCAGCTTCATCCTCGTCGATCAGCAAGATTAGATGTGTGCTCTGAGCTGACCCTAGAGAGGGCTCCTTCTGCAATGGCCAGTGTGAAACCGAATTAGCCTAGCTGGGTGGTAGATCTTTCCAGGCTGTCTGGACTCCAGACTTCTTCTCTCTGGTCTGCCTGAGAAGGTTATAAATGTCTTCCCACTGAAAAGTTGGCGTTCAGTTGTCTCTGGCCTTTCCTACTCCATCTTTCTCAATTCAGAGCTGGCATGTGGTTTTCTACTGTAAATTGTGGATTATACTGGCATTTAATTTACTCTTTTATCCCTGATTTCTTCATGGGATGCTTTTTTGACATTAGGCCAAATCTTTTGTGTGTGGGTATGGTGGTGGGGAGATACTACTGCTGTGTCTATTTTTTCTTCCTTTTGGGATCTCTTTAAGGGACCTTTGAGTGAAGGCTGTCAGGGACAAGGCCAGCTCGAGGACTACCAAATCACCTTCACTCTAAGTAGTGGGGGTAACTGCTCAGGAACTTGTGCCCATGTTGAACTCCAGACCATGACATCCCCACTAGCAGCTGATCTAGGATGAAGGATATAATTAGTTAGTGGGCAGGTTTCTTGATAGGTGTATCTGTTCCATTGTGTTATGCCTAGGTTCTCACAGCTGCTACCAGAAAGAAAAAAAAAAGTGTGACCATGTTCAATTTTTGCAGTCTCTCTCTCTGTCTGTCTCCCCTCTCCCTATGATCTTGTTCCCTTACTGTCTGCTCTTCCCTTGACCACTGGGTTTGCAAATTCTGCTTTAAAAAAATGTTGTGGGAGCAGCTAGGAGCTATATATCACCCTTTTTCTACTTGCAATTTGAATAGAAATGCTCAAAAAGAATAATGTATTCACATAAGCAATTATATATGTGAGCTTAAACATTCCTAGTGTTCAGTAGTTGTCAACTGTACTGAAGTTGGAAAACACTGAAGTTGCTTCAGCTGTGAGAACTGTGGTTAGGTTTACTTGAGAAATTCAGTCCCAACCAATATCTATAAAAAAACAACTTTATCTCTGTTTCTGACAGCAAGCCACAGATGGAACTTAGCTATTCACAGATTCATAGACTCATACATGTAGAAAAGACCTTCAGGACCATCCAGTCTAACACTTGTGCATGTTGGACTCTGCAGCTAAAGCATCACTAAGAGGAAGCCATCGAGTCTCATTTTAGAAGGCTCCAGCAATGAAGAAACCACCACCAACTTCTTACCATTAGAGGTTCTTCCTAAGTCAAAATCTTCTTTGCTTGTAATTGTAGTCCATTGGCTTGCATCTATCATGTTCTAGGGATATTAAAAAGAGTTCACACTTCTGTGAGTGTTGTAACACCATGCTTGACAGTTTAAATGCATCACAGTATCAATGGTACAGCTAGATATGTGCCTTGGGGCCAAGCCCAGAGACTGCTTGCTTGCTTTCTTTCTTTCTTTCTTTCTTTCTTTCTTTCTTTCTTTCTTTCTTTCTTTCTTTCTTTCTTCATTCATATATTTGTTCATATTTCACTCTATCTATGAGGACCTCACAGTGGTGTACAATAGAATCAATTTACAGTAGTTTAAAATGATAAGAAAAAATTTGAAAGATAGAAGGCATATCAAACCATTTAACACAAAACAAGGCAATTCAAAACCAGTAAAAACATTTACAAACCTACAGTCCAGGAGGGTCCCCAGTGCTCACTCAGACACTGGCCATTTCTGCACTGGACTGTTATAGTGTTATTATTCCACTTTCAATATCCTATAGAACCCTGGGGTTTGCAGTTTAGGGAGGGGCCTCAGGGTTCCATAGGATGTTGAAAGTAGAATAATAACACTATAACAGTCTAGTGCGGAAATGGCCAGTGTTAGCTGATCAATGGCATAGGAATGGGGGGGCGGGGGGATGCATTGCCCCAGGCGGCAATGTTTGGGGGTGTCCCAACTCGTAGCCATGCCCCCGCATGCCCTGACCATGCCCACATGCATCATGGCCATGCCCCCACTCACTGCGGCCACACCCACACACACCATAGCCCTGCCCCTCCCTCCGCCCCTCCATACACTCCCAGCTCCACCACTGTAGTTGATGAGCCTCAGTGTTCAGATTGGCATAAGCATGTAAGGACTGACCACAAATTATGTTGCTTAGTGCAGCATCTTTTCTTCTTATCTTTTCAAAAGAAATTGTAGTTGGTCACTGTATTATAATCAATCAGTTTATTATTTTTCTTACTTTAGATATACTATTTCAAGTTGGGTTGAACTACTTTAAATATACTACTTAAGCTTGGGTTGGACTTGATGGTCCTTGTAATCTCTTCCAGCTCTATGATTCTATTATCCTTTTCCACCATAGAATGGTTATTGTTCCATTTAAACATGTGTTAACATCATGGCAGTAGAAGTGAGTGTACTATGTGTATGTACTATGAGAAACTGCATGTGCTCAAAGCTTGCTTATTTTATTTATATAGTCATAGTTAGCAAACTTCCTTTTCCGTTGTTTGTGAGAGAGATCTAACAAATCAGGAAAGAAGAAACAGTTTGTCAGTGTAGTGTTTAGGGAGTGGAGAAGGCAAATGTTATTAAATACACAGACCATGAAAAATTTTTTTAAATATTTAAATTTGTATTCAAATATGCCTTTTTTTAAAAAGCAGATAATAGCAGAAATGGGGAAAAATAGCATTCTGTTTAAAACATGAAGGAGTGATATAGGTAGAGATAGATTTGTCTGTCCCTGTTAGTGAGTTCCCAGCATCATTCGTGATCTAATGAAACAGGTTAGAGACTGTGATCTTTAGTTACTCTATGGATCATTTTGACATGTCTTACATTTGCCAGTTTGAACCCTTTGCAGTTAGTGAAATTCTTTAACCTGCAAATCTTTGCTGTTGTTCCTCAGTTTAAAAGAATCGAGAGAACTCATATTTTGTGTTCTGCAGTTGAGAAACAAATGAAAGGGTGGGTATAACCCAAATTACCTCAATTTAAATGTAAATTTTGACTTTTCACGTCTGACTTGAATATCTATTTATTTTTCAAAAAAAAAATTGATTCAAACTTGAAGCAAGGAAAAAAATCGAATCTCTTTCTTGCTGATATTGATATATTTTCTGCATAGTAATTTTGTTTTCTTTATGTTATTTTTTTCACTGTAATTTTTTTTTGAGAAAAAGAGGTGATAAGGGGAAGATAGTCTGATTCTAATCAGAACAGACAGAACATGCTATCTACTTAATATGTTTTACTTTTTGTCAGTTTTAAAATTGCCAGTTAGGAATTTTGTATCTCTCTTGCCAACTCATGAAGGGACTTTTAGAGAATAAAACAGTGTTATGTTAATAGTTGTAAACTGTTTTTAGAATTTTAGGCAAAATTATTCTAAATCTGCAGGATGGAGGGACTAATATAAGCATATTTGTTATTGGATGAAAACTCTGAGGGTGGTACAATATAATTCATCATGTCCAATACCTATCTAGAATCAAAAACCAAACCAAAAAAAAAAAAAAATCTCTTCTATCTGCAACAAGGAGAAAAGGGGAACACTTGGCTCCTCAGTTAAAAAGCCTAACACCCAAGATTAGCCAGATTCTTTTTGTTGTTATGTCAATTCCACCTTTTTTCTGCTTTGGGACTCAAAGTGGCTCACAGCAAATTTAAAAACACAGCATTAAAAATTCACAGGACGCAAAAGTTAAAACAAAATTAAATAATAAAAAAACTAAATCTGAGTTCAAACATATGATGTTAAACATGCTTCCTCCCTCCCTCTCTCCCTCCTCCTCTCTCTCTCTCTCACACACACACAGACACACACAGTAAGATCCAGCTGAATGTTTTAGGTCAGGCAACCCTTATAGAGTCATGCATCAAATGCCTGTTGAAACAGAAAAGTCTTTATTTGTCTGCTTTTTTGGAACCTGCTGTTAGAAGCTATCCTTGTCCTTTCCACATTCTCTAGGGTTAGGGGTACAGTATCCCTGCAAGGGTGTAAAAATGACAAATATCAAAATGTGTATGTGTGAGTATGTGTGTGTTTGTGCATTTGTGGGAAGGAGGCTAAGGCATGGTGGGGAGAGCAGTTACTCAGGGCCCAAACCAGGTCCAGGAAAGGAGAGGGAAGGGGGGTCAGCATGGCAGCCCTATACTTCCTCTCTCTTGGCCATCTCCTTCCTTGGGTGTGGTGGGTCATAAGCAGAGGGTTTCTGATGCTGGGAAATTGGGTTGTGAGCCATCCTTAGCTACCCAGGCAGTGGCAGAACTTGGAGTATGTGGAGGGAGGGTGGGAGGGAGTGTAGCCACAGTGCGTGGGGGTGTGGCTATGAGCTGGGACACCCCAAAAACATTGCTGCCAGGGGTGAACTGCCCCCATCGCCCCCCCATCGCTACTTGACTGCAGGCAGTGGCTAGTGGAGGAGGAGGAGGAGGAGGACCAGAGGTGAGTTTTTTTAAGAGCTGAACAGGCTGATCAGAGTCACCAAGAGGGAAGTTTCCTCAGAAAAGAATCTCTTGAGGTCCTGGGGCAGGGTTTGGAGAAACTCACACACAATCAAATATTTAAACCCACAAATGTGGAGACCTGACTGTATATGAAATGGCAACGTCAATCTGATGATATCATATCATATTTTGTGCTATTCAGGTGCCTTCCAGATATTTTGGAATATGATCCCCATAATATTTATCTATTGGGTATCCTGGCTACAGCTTGTGGAACTTACAGTTCAAAACTCTTGTGGATAGCATAGCCTAAATCTTGTTTCTAGTCCTAACTCAAGCAGATTCAGTGAATCAATTGCTCAGTAGTAATTCAACCTTTATATAATTTGCATCAGTTCAATGGATTTGATCTAGTGGGAACTAGCATTTGGACAGAGGCTCATGCTGTCTACTCCTGTAGTAGGGAGGGTGGCAATGGGAGCTCTGTTTTTCTTGCAACGTACAGTTCTACCATGAACAATATGAATGTGTACATGTGTGAGGCAGTGTTATCTATTGATATTTATCAGCTGCTGGCCCTGACAGCATTGTGTGATTGTGAGGATGTTGTTACCCTGTATGTTGGGGATCCCAGGAGGGGTGCCCAAATAACCAAATAAAAACACAAGGTGGGGAAATTAAGCTCGAGCACTCTCTTAAGCTAACGAGAGGCAGGGTAACTTTAGCTGGGATCTTTTACCCAATGTATATAGCGTCGGGTTAGAGAGCAGTTAGACAAGGTTTTAAAGTCACAAATGATATTTTTATTAAGAACAAGCAACACGAAAGACACAACAAATACTAGCTAACTTAGAAATACAAATGGAGAGTTTCA
This sequence comes from Ctenosaura bakeri, assembly GCA_948474755.1. NCBI lineage: Eukaryota > Metazoa > Chordata > Lepidosauria > Squamata > Iguanidae > Ctenosaura > Ctenosaura bakeri. The sequence continues at coordinate 403,632 of CAOLHI010000984.1, forward strand.
AGGGAGCGGGTAATATGACACCTGGTCTCGTAGTCCTGGAGAGAAAGACAGGGTTCTGGGAGAGAAAGCTCAGCGCAACTCACTAAGGGGAATTCCTTCAGACTACCGGCAGCAAGGCGGGATGGAAGTCCAAAGTAGTCCGAGGTAGTCCCGAAAATGGGGACCTTTTATAGGGTGGAGTTTACCTACAGGCTATGCTATGCTCAGTGAGAACAAAGGAATTTTGGAGCTGGACAAAGGAGTTGGAAAAGGTCAGGTTTTGCATGATGAGCTTAACGCTGGATGACAATGGTATGGCCAGTTCGCTGATGGCCCGACGTAAAGGAATGGCTCGGCTCTTGGCTGTGCGGCTTTGTGTAGATTCACGCCGAGCAAAGCCGGTTTGCAGGGAGGTTTTTCCCTAAAGCATCGGAGAGGCTTAAGTTGCCTGCCTGAATGGGGTTTTGGAATGTACAAACATTAACAGCCGCGCCCAATACGTGCTTGTCTGGAGGACCTCTGCAAACACACGGGGTAGGGTGGCAGAGAAAGGTCAAGCAAAGGCTAAATTATTTGATATCAAAAGGATATCTAGTGCTCTCACCAGACATATCATAACCGTGATAACGTTGCCTGAAATGCTCCTCACAATTGTGCGACGCTCCGGAGACCCTTTTGCATGACAAATGCCATGCAAAAGGGGCCTAAGAAAAATAAGGGGAATTTAAATTCAGAGTCCCCCAACTTAATTGCCTTCCCATTTTGTGTGTCTGTGATGTGTTAGGGAACATCATCATCATAATCATAATCACCATCATCTTTATTTATACCCCATTTTTCCCCCAGGATGGGACTCATGAAACATTTCTATACTCAGTATGTGTAATTGGAATTCCCAGTTCATCACCTCTCAATCAAACAGAAGGGCTGCATTCTTTGGTGATGACTTCTATATTATCAATGTTCTTGTGAAAATCCCCTTTTGTCAGCTTATCTGACTTTTACAGCTTTTATCAGAGCTTTTTCAAATGATGCACACAAATACATACAAACACACACATATTATAATGCTGATGAAGTTTAGGCATATTGCCAGTAATGAAAACATGAATGAAATTTGAAAATGAAAATTGAATAAAAGATGCTGGCAGGCACATCATGAAATGAGCCTGAGGATAGCTGCTTGCCTTCCTTGTCCTCAAAAATTCAACTTGAGTTTTATAGATAGCTCTGTGTCTATGTTTGTGTGTGTATTATGTCAAAAGGTTTTTAAGTTGATAAAAAAAATAGCTAATGCTGAGCTTTTGAAACTGGTGTCTGGAGACATAGACAGACGTAGGATTTTGAAGGGATGGAGAACGGAAATCTCTTGGCAGGGGGCTGCTATGCAGTGACTAAATCATGCCTGCTTCTGCAATACAACAGCATCAGCACAGCAGAAGTATCGCACTGAAAGTAACGATGACAGGATCAGACTCAAAGCATCAGGAAAACCTCTTGCTTCAATTCTGATAAGTGCAAAGGTAAAGGAAAGCAATTTACAGGATAGGGCTTATATGTCTCTTCATGGAGCCCGTGGCATTTTAAAAACTTGGAAATCAGAGTTGCCAAGGAAGCTGTTTCCAAGTATATGATTCTGAAGACCAATGAACATTAAAAGAAAGAGTGGATTAAAAAAAATTTAAAGAGTAAAATAAATTCATAGATTGGAGAGAGAGAGAGAGAGAGATGGACAGACAAACAGATCAATTGATCAATTGATTTTCCAGATGAAGCAAATGGGTCAAAATGTTGAAATATTTCTTGCTATAGTTCTCTTTGTTTCTTTTTAAATCTAAGTGACGTTTCTGTTATCTCAGGCTGTTTTTTTGGCAATTTACAGCATGAGCTGCAACATTCATCTTATACTCTTGACTTGGTTTCTTTTTAATTCCAAGACATATTGTAACAACAACAACAACAATGTATAATTTGCTGCTCCTTTCTTCCTTCTCTTTCTCTCCCCCTCTCTCTTTTAAGTGTTTCAGTGATATAGTATAGTTGTGAAATGAAAATTTTGCACTGCAGCACAATAACCCAGAGGAAAAAGATGTTTTTTAAAAATACAGTGAGGAGCAAATTTCCCCATCAGACTATAGACCACCTCAGCAAACCATGGTGTGGTTAAAAAAAAAAAAAAAGGAGAAAAGGTTGGAAAAGATTTGGTGCAGATCCAAGAAATATCTACAAAAAGACTTCCCTCCCCAAGGAATGGAACAAGTGGTTGCAGAAGCACCAAAAACCTGCAAAACTTGGCAAAACCCAAGGAGTTATATGGCAAGAATTTAACTTGTCTTTTGATCAATCTGTATGAGCCATGAACTTGTTCAATGTAAAAAGAAACTGGTGGGCATCATCATGAGGTCAAGGATTATACACAAGAAGCCATGTATTATAAACTGCGCAATAAGTCATGTATTTTATTTATTATTACAGAGTTTTTACTGTCCATTGCAAACTGTCAAGGCATGGTATTTAGTATTGCAGCTACAAGAGTAAGGAGGATTTGAATGGGGCACAAGAAACTAGATAAAACCTTCTTGTAGCCCATTCAAAAAATAAAATAAAAAGGACACAGGCACATACATGTTACTAATAGGATTCTAGACTAGTTCTTTAGAAATGCAGGCAGTATTTGAAAACTAATCAAAAGAAATGAGAAAAGAAATGGAACAACCATGATGTGGTTGTATAAATTTCATACCTTGAAATATGAACCTTTCAGTCCTTTTCATTTTGGAGTGATGTTGCACATTTTGCCACCAGACATGATAATTATAGACTGAATTTCATAGTGGAAAGAAAGTTTCTGTGAAGAGGGACAAATCAAGGACAAGATATATATTTGGATGCTGTGAGGGAAAATAGTTCTCTAAGCAATGAAATACCCAACAGAGAATTATTTAAATTGTTTCTCCATTCAGAATAGCATCTACTTAAGGCTGTTTTTGAGTTTTAAGAAAGCTGCTGAGTGTCCATTAAATACAGGTGCTTATGGTTTATCTCTGTTATTGTAACCCAGAATCATGACACACATTTACTGTATTTTGGGCCATTTCTGCCCTACATTGTTACTGTGCTATTATTCCACTTTCAACACACTGTGGAATTATGTGGTTTGTAGTTTCCTGAGGCCCAAGAGTTCTCTGGCTGAGTATTCTAAATGCTCCTCCCTAAACTGCAAACCCCAGGATTCCATAGGATGTTGAAAGTGGAATAATAGCACTATAACACTGTAGGGCAGAAATGGCCTGAGTGTATATATTAGCTGCATACTATCTCCAAAATGTGCCAGCAAGACCAAACCCAGGAGGAGACAGTCAGAAAAGAGTCAGCATTGTTTTTATATGCGCTATGACTATAGATCACTATGACTATAGTTCATTGAGGTGCAAGAGCTCTCTGGCTGAGAATTCTAAATGCCCCTCCCTAAACTGCAAACCCCAGGAGTCCATAGGACATTGAAAGTGGAATAATAACACCATAGAAGGGTAGCACAGAAATGGCTTTGGTTTACTAATCCCAATAACCAACAAAGCAGCATGGCACATAACATTTCCTATTACTATATGCTTTTCATTCAAGTTCTCAGAATTACTGATTGTGATGTGCAGGCTTAATCCATTAATCTGAAGAGGGAAACAATATTCTTTGTGTCCCCCTTTTTTCTTTATTGGAATATACATAGAAGCTGTGTAATGACAATGGTAAGCAAAGGAATATATTTTTGGCCAAGTTCAAGAATCTTGCTTTTATATAATCATGGCTTCAGAAACCATGAAGACAAAGCACTGTAGTCTACAATAATATTTTACAATATATGCATTTTTTCTAAAAAAATTATATTATCTGAATCATATACTATCCAATCTCCAGACATCTGCCCCATCTTTAGATGGAGGTGAGAAAAATTACTGTCAAAAGAGCTATAGCGCGAATTCTGTTTATTGAAAACCCAAGAAGGAGAATTGGGAATGATAATTCCATCCCTTTCTTCAGCAATATCGCAATAAAAGGAGCACTTAATTTTTTCCCCCCGAGCTCAGAATTATAGCAGAGAATTAATATAATCCATACTGAAGTGACAGCTAGTTGACGGAGGTACCTTTTTCTACATTGGTTTCCTTTCCTGTGGTTCATGTTTGGGGCTAAATACACATTTATACCTTTGTGTTTTATAGCTCTTATTGATTTTTTTTTTAAAAAAAACAAAACTTCTCTGCTTAAAAATCATAACTGCACTGAGACATCAACTATGAACTTAGAAACATTAGCTTAGATTTTTCCCCTTGGGTCTTTTAATTAATGGTCTTCCAAAGTCGTTGAATGCATGAAATGGAAATATAGAAAAGAACTGAATAGTGTATCAAATATACAGGGCTGATGCACAAGGGTGAAGAAGCTGAATAATTATGGCTGGATTTGCAATGTTTCTTTTTTTGTAATAGCTCAAATGTTAGATTTCCCCCCTTTTTTTATTTCAAGAGAGCTACATTCAATAGCATAATTTAGATTTTCTATCCCCTTCAGTGGGTACGCCATTAAGAAAGAGAGTCTCAATGGGAATTCACTTTGAGATGGTTGGGAAATATTGACATATGGCACTGAGATAAAAATTCTATTCACATGTTTAATCTATTCACATGACTGAAAGTGGCAAGAGAACATGAGTGTGCCATTTTGATTCCTCCAGTGTACAGTCCTCCTAAACAGGATTACTATTCTCATTTTATTGAATATGAGTAGAAATGTCTGCAGTCAGGAACTGTAATTCAGCTGAGTGAAAGCTCCTTTCAGACTAGAATAGAATAATCAACAAAAATGCAATCACTGGTTAAAAAAAGGGGGATTTCTGAGGGTCGGGGAACTCCAACATGGAAAATGATGAATGAGGAGAAGCCATGAGAAGTAGGAATGGAGAGAATATTCAAAAATATTTTTAAAAAGGTAAAAAGAATCCAAAAACATGTTCTTTCAACTGTCAGGAAACTGTGTTGAGGAGACATCTCCCTCCCTTTTTTTTTCTGCTTAGAAAACAGCATTTTTTAATATGAAAAATATTGTTTTCTCTGAAGAAAATATTGTAGTTTTGGAGTTATTCTACACAAAATCTGCACTTTTTTGTTTAGAAAACTGCATTTTTTGGTGCTGTTTCCTAAGCAGAAAACGACCTTTCTACACAAGACAACTATGTGTGAATGTTGCTCAGAATAAGACCTAAACTCCAAATAGTCTGAAAAGTGCACAGTTTTCAAAGAATTTTTCACAACAGGAAGGAAATTGCTAAAATTACTCATTGCTTCCTTCAGGAATGAAATTAGTGAAAAATTACTTTGTTATTAACAATAAGACCAGGCCTCAATTTACTGAATAGTCATTTTTTATAGGGTGGTGGAGTGGCAGGGGGCCTCCATCTTCTTTTTGTGTGCAGACTTTCCTTTTCCAGAAGCCAGCATGATTTTGGGGAGCAAACAATCTGGGAAATGTTTGGTAGATGGAGGAGTCAATGGCCTGTACCACCTCCCACAGCTCTCATAGAAGGAGTGCACTGTCCTTTTCTTCCCCAACAAAGAAGAGTCAACTGCCTTCCAAGACTCTGTTCCACTGTCAAACAGCTCTTGCCATCAGGAGTTCTAACAATAAGTCAAATAATCCTTTCTTGCAATTTGAACATCTTGAATATCTTGTCTTGTATCCCATCATCTCAAGCAGAAAAAAACCAAGATATTCCCTTTTCCATGTGACAACTTTTACAGAACTGGACTCAGTATTCCATGTGAAGTCTGACAAAAGCACTATAGAGTGGTAGTGTTAGAGCTGGTCCTTCAAGGGGGTTAGGAGTGCAGGACCCCATGATAGTGGAAAAACCGCAACTATCATAAGCTCACCCCCAAACTGTATTTCACACATGAAAAAATAGCTGTACTGGGGTGGGGTGGGGGGCTGGGTCTAACTGCCTGTGCATTCCTTTGCTCGTTCACTCATCTGTGTGTGGGGGGAGGAAGGGATGGGATGGGGAGCAGAAAATAGAAAAAGGGGACACCCTTGCAATCTCCTTTCTCTTTGCTGCCTGTGCAAGTGAGTGAACATGTGTGCATGCCCTTTTCCTGTCCCATCCTCTTCCCCCTCCCACACACCCAAGTCAGGAAATCCACATGCTTCCCTTCCTCCCATCCCATGTGAATAATTAAATCCACAAATGCTTAATCTGCAAACGTGGAGGGCCAACTGTATTTCCATTTGTTCTGGCCATTATTCTTCCTTTGATGCAGTCTATAATTGCATCAAGTTTTTTTAAGCTGGTAGGTCAGTCTGGCATGACTTTTAAAAAAACAAAAATACTGGCTCTTAGCAATCATAGCATTCTACTCTAAATGGTCACAGATTTTTCTAGAATCCTTCATGGTCTGAACATCAAGATGACTTACTGGCAATTGTTTAGCCCCCACTCTTTCAAGCTGTGGACAACTTTTGCTTGCCTCTAGTCTTCAGGTTTCAGCTGTTCTCCAATAATTCTCAAAGACTGTAGGCAGAGATTACATTTTCTAATTTGTTTAGTACCTTTGGATGCAGTTTGTCTGGCCCTCAGGCCTTGAGTTCCTTGGAATGAGCTACTGGCTTGTATCATCTATTCTGTTTGCACCAGATTGAGTGTTGCTTTTCTTCTGGGAGAAATCAGGCAAACTACCTCTATCACCCTTCTCCATCTTCTCTGTGCAGCAGATCTATAGCTTCTTTGTTCTTTCTCTTGTGCTGAAGATTGCTGAAATACCTTTTTTTAAAAAATTATTTTTAATCTGTGTTGCAGATCTGAACTCATTTTGAGATTTAGCCTTTTAGCCCTCCTGACATCCTTTTTACAGATACTGGAAATTTATCTACTTAGAGTATTTATACAGATTTGTATTCTTCTTTGTGATCTGTCTTTTATGCCCCTATTAAATCTCAGCTCATCATATGTTTCTATATGTCCATTATTCCAATTTAGAGTCATTTGGTGAGCATTTTCTTTATGCCTTCATCCAAAGCATTTATAAAGATGTTGAATAAACTGGCCCCAGGACAGAACCATGGATCTTCTCAAGCTACTTCCCTACTTTCCCCTCCATTTTCCCATGATGCTATTGCCTGCAGTATTTCTCTTTTGTCCTCCGAAAAATTGTCTCCCTCCCATGAAGTATTCAGTCTAAATCCCTCCTGTTCATTTTGAAAGATTTCTAGCAAAGAGATTCTCATAACCCCTGTAAGGAGCAGTCCATCTCTTGCTGGGAAGCCCTTCATTGTGGAAACACAGAAAGACTCCAAGAAGTCATTTTCCCCCAGGGCATCTGCATAGTCAGTTATCTCTTGTCTCTTTTGAACTATGACCTTCAAGAGGAGGGAAGGATGACAAAACCACTGGTGCAATACAGCTGTGGCAATTTCTTTTGTTCCCATATAGATCAAAAAGAAGGGGCAATCAGCAGAAATATCATCCTCACTTCCACTAATGGAAATCTCCATTGGATCAAAGAACTTTCTATGAAGTGAAGAACATGACAAATTAAACCCCAGTTTTCAATGAAGTAGTTCCATCAGTGACTCATAATCTGACAAATCATTTTTTTCTCTTTGTTATGTTTTGTTATCCTCCATGTTCTTAGATGAGCCTGGTCAGTATTATTATGTTTGTTATTCGTTAAGGATAGAACTAAACTAGTTACATGTATATCACTCCTTTCCTACCATTGAAAGTCCATGTATTAGAGGTTAATATCTGGTTTTAACTTCAGCATGAGGCAAACCTTACTGAGCTCCCTTGAGACCTAGTGTTTCCGTTTTGAGAAACATGGTTATAACCCTTCTTTATCACAGGTTTCCTCTATTCCAGACACATTTTCCTGTGCAGCAAGTCAACCCACTAAAAAGGGATTGTGGTATAAAGTCAGGACATTATCTTTGAAAAATACCTTATATACCTTAATTCAACTGTGGTGCCAAGCTCCAAAATAGCCCTTCATGACTATACCCTGTGACACAATGAATACCAGCAATATGAAGTGAAAAGATGAAGTGTAATAGCAGAATAACTCTGCTGCCGTTGGCCATTATAAGGCCAGTAGAGTGTCTTTGTAACTCCAGACAAAGAATCTTTCTGGTAGGGATATTTGTGTTATATTAACAATGGACCCATTGCAGAGTGAATGAATGGGATAGATATTTCCTTTTTTTATATAATCATCATCAAATGTGATTCAGAAAAAGGAATGTGCATAATACTATGACTTCCATTCTCCTAACAGCCACTATTGCTTGGCAACTCAGTAGCTCACAGAAGTAATTACTAGCACAAACTCAAACATTTTACTGAGGGGGTTGGGCAACTGAGAAACTAGAAGAATAGAAAGAATTATTTGATGGTTGGTCCATTTCCACTGCTCTAATTGAGTTCTGGCTGCAAATCTAGGAAGTATCCAGGTGGGATTATGCTCAAAGCAAATGTGGATGAGTAATTGAGGAGATGAATGTATCACTGAGCCTTTGGGATAAGATAGGCTACAAATCTGAGCAAATAAATAAATGTGTTTGTGCCACCTGATTGTTTTGTTCATTTTTAAAAGTAGAATATTTCTCACAGACTCAGTGATTTCAAGCAGCCAATGAGCATGGATATGGAATGGAAATATTATGCCACTGAACAAAGGTTCAATATTGCATCATTTCATTCAATCTGCTGAGTGCCCTCCCTGAAAATATCACTACCTTGTTCATAGGATACAGCTAGAGGAGCATTTGGGTCATTTTTGAAAGGAGATTGGAAATAGAAGAAAAGTGTGGAATCAACTTAGGAGCAGCAGAGATCATAGCCCAGGTGTCATTCCTTTTTTTACCTGCAGTGCTCCAGAATGAGAATTAGATATTGTCATAAAGCCAAATCCAAGTGATGGCAATGCTTCCCGCCCACTGGCCCTGTCTGGATCCTTCTTACAGAGCTTGAAATGGTTATTTTTGGAGTTCAAAAGAGTAACTTTTGCAAGTGCTGCCTTTTAAGAATAAAAAATGATACTCATTAGCACTCAGTAATCCCAGTAATGCAATTGTTGCCACAGAAACCACAAAATAGGTGTTAGCAAAAAGGTGAACAGATGGTGGTTTTTTAAAACTTTGCTCCCTCTCCAATGCCTTCACTTGGGTGAAATTTCTGTAAGGAACTTTTAGCTTAGCTCTTGAATGGCTTTAAAGGGTAAAAACAGTGTAAATTTTAAATCCCTTGCAAAGTTGAGTCTGTAAGCATTTACAACAATTTACTTTTGAAATAAACATGACTACATGTATTTTTATGAAAACAAAAGTGTATTTGTCTCAGTGATAAGTTTACAAAAAAACAAAACAAAAAACCCCTGAGTATGCAATTGTAGTATGGTAGGCTGAAAACAGTCAACAACATGCTTCCAAGTCATGTTTTCATGTTTAATATCTCAAAATAGAAATTTGTATCTAAATGGGTAAGTAATAGTTGGGAACTTGCACCAAGGTGCATGGACCATTATGCTCTGTATTCACAGCTCCACATCTCTTCATCCTCAAGGCAGGTGTCAACCATGGGGTACCCACCAGGCAGGGGAGGAAGCAGTGGGGACATCCAATCAGAAGCCCAGCTGCAGTAGAGGGAAGAGAAAAGAGGCTGCTCTTTTATATCTCCAGTGACAATATTTTAAGATAGTTTTTTCACAGCATGTCCTGTTGAGGGAAACTCTGGCAAAGATGTGAATTGGCAAAGGAACAGCAGAAGGCTATCAATAAATTCCATGCTTGTATTTTTCTTCTTATTTTTCTTTACTGAATATATTTCTTCTCTTGTTTAACTTATGCTACAGTATTTCTTGTCCCTTGCTTGTTATGCATGTGGTCAATGGGGTCTGGAGGTTCCTACATCAGTGAGGTGGTCCATCTGCTCTGGTTTTTGGTTTAAACTGGTTGTTCCCAAGCTTTGGACTTCAACTCCCAGAAGCCCTAGCCACCTTGGCCAATAATCAGGAATTTTGGGAGCTGAAGTTCAAACATCTGGAGAACCAAAGTTTGGGATCCATTGCTTTAAACTTTAAAGGAGCTATTCAAGGTACCAAACCCATTTTGGGGGATAGGGATCCACACTTTGGTCGGGCTGTTTAAAGCTCAGGCTAAAATCTAGAGTGGATTCTTGAACCCACTGATGGGGGAACCATCAGCCCCCATTCTATGGTGTATCAGAAGATATTTCCACATGAGGCTGTTATAGTGCGATGATTCCACTTTCAACATCCTATGGAATCCTGGGGCCAGCCAGCCCCTCCCAAAACTGCAAACCCCAGGATTCCAGAGGATGTTGAAAGTGGAATCATTGCGCTATAACAGCCTAGTGCGGAAATGGCCTAAGTAGTGTCTAAGGTTCAGGAAAACAGCTATGGCCTTTCTAAAATTCCTTCAAGTACTAGGGATCAGTGCTTGATTTTTCTTGTAACTTTTACTTGACAAGTAAATTCCCATTTGTGTTTGCTTTAAACCAACTCAACTCCCCCATTCCTTTTTCTAAAGGATTGATGTTACTGCTGTATATTCTTTTTTTTTCTTTATGCAAAGTAGACCTGCCCTCAGTTTTGACCACAGGAGTTCCAAAGGACTTCAGAACCTTTGTCTAGGTTACAGTAGCAAAGCACTGTTAGAGCTCCTTTTTTGTACAGAGAATGTTATAATGAAGTGAGAATTTTTGTAAGTCTTCCTTGTATAGGAGAACAGGTGTATGAATGTGAGGAAAACTAACAGATGTATGAACATGAGGAAAATTAGCAAGGATTTATTATGTGTAGTGGCATCTTTGGAGAAATGATGATTTGTACTAACACATTATATGATTTGTAATAGGTTGGCATGGAATGATCAGATAAGTTGAACTTAATAGTTCTGTGCTTCTCAGAGAAATGCTAACTGAATGCTTCTTTCTCTCCTCTGTGTAGATGTTTATATCTATGGTGAATCCTAAAATTTCAATACGGATGACTGGTAAATTTCTATTCATGAGTAGCATGAGATGTATGAACAACACCGCAATGAGAAACATCTGCACAAAAGTGTCAATTTTAGGACTTTGTAAGAGGCCTGAAGCAGCCTTAATTGGCACACTATCTTAATTCTGACAGAACCATACCTATTGCTGTACACTTTCATTTTGAAGGATTACCTTGTTGCTTTTATAGCTTGATTTTCTTGTGAAATAATTTTTCTGTTTACATATGTTTCTATTTTCTCCACAGAAAGTTACCCTGGAATTCTATATCGACATCCATGCTCACTCCACTATGATGAATGGTTTTATGTACGGAAACATCTTTGAAGATGAGGAAAGATTTCAGAGACAGGCTATTTTCCCCAAATTACTCTGCCAGAATGCTGAAGACTTCTCCTTTGTAAGCAAGACTTCTTTTACTGTATTTTTCCCTTTGTAAACATTTTTACATGACTAAATGGTGCCTAACACACACTTCTTTCAAACTGCGGCAGCTGAAATCTATAGTCTTCAAGTAACTTGTGGTGACTTGACTGTAAGCCAGGATACTCTGGCTAAGCCTGCTATGTGCATGCTGCCACTGTTCACTGATGTGTATCTACTTTCAGTGGGGCTCATGGTTCAGGTGGGGGAGGACCTCACCCCACCATTTTAGGGACAATCATGACTCCTCCTTGACCTTGCCTCCCTTATGATTTCAAGTCAACTCTGACTCATGACAACCCTCTCCTAGGGTTTCCTTGGCAAGATTTCGGCCATTTCCGCACCGGCCAGCCCCTCCCAAAACTGCAAACCCCAGGATGCCATAGAATGTTGCAAGTGGAATAATAACACTATAACAGTCTAGTGCGGAAATGGCCTTCATCAAAGGAACTCTGCCCTTGTCTTTCTCCTGTAGGCAAAGATAAATCACTCTTGCAAATCATGCATCAAAGTTGTGGATTTCTACAAATGCGAAGAAGTAGATAGTATTCAAAAACTAAACAATTGGACTTGGTGCTCAGGCCACTGTTTGATCTAGGTCTACTCCTGATCACAACTCTGCTCCTTTAAGGCTGGTGCTATAACAAGTTTGAATTGTTAATTCATAACATTATATGTTGCCCCACTGGATAAAAGATAAAATAATCGTTTCCCTCTGAGAAAGAAAGATGGGTTTACTTATCACCTGGGCCTTTTTGATTAGAGGAAAACTTTTATGAAGATGTCAGCAACCAAGTAAACACTTCCTCCCTCTTGTTCTTTATTGGCAGGGTCACATCTAGGGCCAACTGGCAGGCTGCAGTGCATGCAGGCAGCCAATGTACTGGAGATTATTCTGGGAACTGCTGGCTCTGCTTCTCAAACTAAGTCAGCAGTTCTAAGGTATCACCTTATACAGGAGAGGAATTCACTTGGAACAAGAGCTGAATGCCTACTATTGTTGGGCAAAGTAGTCTTTTGCAAAACAATAACCATACTCTCTGGTTCATCCATAGGAATAGCCATAACTTCTTACTTGGAGAAATGTTTAAAACTGTCCCCTTTCCTGCTCTCTGTGTGATTGTCCAGTTTGTATGCATTTACCTCCTTTGTTCCTGTTGTGTCTGTGTACATGCAAAGAAGTGTGAATGAATTATACGTTAAAGAATCAAACCTAGTTAGTTGGGGTTTTCATAGAATCATAGAACGATAGAGTTGGAAGAGATCACAATGGCCATCAAGTCCAATTCTCTGCCATGCAAGAATACACCATCAAAGCATTCCTGACAGGTGACCATTCAGCTTCTGTTTAAAAAACTCCAACAAAGGAGACTTCACCACTCTCTGAGACAGAACATTCCACTGCTGAACTGCTCTTACCATCAGGAAATTCTTCCTAATGTTTAGGTGGAAGTTTGAAGCCATTGTACTGTGTCCTAATCTCTGGAGCAGCAGAAAACAGGCTTTCTCCATCTTCAACATGACATCCCTTCAAATATTTATACATGGCTATCATTTCACTTCTTGACCTTCTCTTCTCCAGGCTAAACATACCTAGTTCCCTAAATCTCTTCTCATAGGGCATGGTTTCCAGGACTTCTACCATTTTGGTCACCGTCCTCTGGATATGTTCCAGCTTGTCAATGTCTTTCCTGAACTCTGGTGCCCAGAAGTAGGCATAGTATTCCAGGTGGGATCTGACCAAAGCAGAATAGAGTAGTGCTATCATTTCTCTTGAACTTGAGACTTTACTCCTGGTGATGCAACCCAGAATCCCATTTGTTTTCTCAACTGCCACGTCATTTTGTATGTAGGATCATCAGGAAGGGTGATGGGTGGTTTTGGGTTCACAATCAATTTGCTTCTATTGTGTTTTTTTTTTAAAAAAAAAACCCAATAAAAACCTACAAATCTTTTTCCTGTAGAGTACAAAGTCTGTGGGCTTAACTTTGTTACTTCTTTATCAGGTATTATTGTTAGAATTCCTCACTATCTGTTAGTGAAATGCTAGTCTAATATGCATATATGAACTAAACTTTGGACACTTCCTTGCACCTGACAGAGCAACCCTTCTTTTTTGCATATAGCTATGACTTGATGCCAAAACCCCTCAGTGTGTCAAAGCCTGTTCAATCCTGTGAATATCTGTGAGCTTTTAAAGTTATCAAGCCTTGGTGTTTTCACTGTTGTGGAAGGAGCAGCAGGGAATACAGTTGGCTGGGCTACCAGGATTTCTTTGTTGAAGATATGTGCCACTAAGACACTCTCAGTATAATCTTTTGTGAGTGTGAGGAACAAAGCAGTGACAATTAGAAAGATGTGTATATAAATACACAGCAGGCAGCGAATGCTCCAGAAGAACCAAATACTACACTGTTAATGTTATTGTGTCGGCATTTGAGAAGTGTGGGAATGGGCTACTGTTGTAGCTAATTATTTTCCTGAAGCTTCAGGAGGTCTCATTTATGTTGTATGCAGCAGCAGCCATTTGTAAGGATTAGAATACTTCCCTAGAATTGCTTCAAGTGAAAGCTGGTGGCTGCATGAAGTGTTGTCCGTAATTGACTAGCTTCATGTTTTCACACAGTATCAAGACAATGTTCCATTATGTTATCCATTGACAGTATCATTGAAAAGATTACTCTCCTTAAAGTATCTGTCAAGCCTGATTGATTTACAAGGGGCAAAGGCACTTAAAGGACTTGAAAGGTGGGCTCTTTCTTCTCCTTCTTTTTCCTCTCTTTTTCTGTTTTCTCTTTTTCCCCACCAGCGTTTAACATATATAATGGATTGCCTTTGATGTCAAAAACTCATATTCCACTAATAATGAACAAGTTTTTTGAATGCAGGCTCCTTGTATGGAGGTTCACACTAATAATGTGTTTGCAGCAAAATGGAAGGCACTGGTGAAGCAGTCATTTATCTAGTAGCGAGTTTAGACTCAAAAGCAATTTCTGTCAGCACTTTAAGGGACCGAAGCTCAACTGAAGATCAAGACTTCACGTGAGGGCAATCACTTGAAAAGTTTATTTTAATTGGCTTAGAAAATGAATATTAATACAATGTGAACTGTGTTTCTTGTATGAGACACTTACTTTTGTTGGTGACTGATACTCTTAAAAAGCTGATTGTGCAAAGGCTGTACTTCACCTCTAATGTCTGATTTGGTGTGCCTCCAAATTCAGCCACTCTTGCAGCCCAGCAGTGATTCATATAAAGAGAGTGGTACATTTTTCAGCCTCTGCCATCACACAAATGGTTTTTGAAAAAATGAATGTTCTGTCTAGGGATGCACTGGTTGCTTCCTTCATACAGCTGGGTCCTACACATAGCTGGGTTTTGCAGCTATTTGTTAAATCCTGAACAGTTCTCTTGTTGATTTCATTGACTGATATCTTCTGGCAGGAATAACATTGTCAGGAAACAAAAAGGAAGATAACTCCAACTGCTCAGTGGATGGTTTTTATTTAATTTTTTTTAAATTTTGAAACAAATGAATAATACATACATACATACATATTAACCATCCACTGAACACTTGGAGAAGTATCTCCCCCTTCTCCCTTCAAGGATTCTGTTGGTGGTCACCAGTATTTGTCTCTTAATCAGCTCAGAATTCTACCTGCCTGCTTCCCCTACCTCCTTTTAGTCCATCAGCTTTCTTTCTCCTCTCTCTATATCGCCCCCCTCTGCATGCAATTATATAAACTATGAACGAAACAACAACCAAGCCCATAATTGTAAACAGGTGGATCATCTTACTCAGATGAACAACCACACACTGAGGGCACAAAACTGAAGTCATATGTGACAGGAGTACTAGTTTGGACAGAGATGACCTTTCCTTAGGTTAGAGGGAGGAGGGCTCCAGCTTCCCATCAGCCTCAGCTAGCATAGCCAGTAGCCAGAGGTTAGGGACAGGCAAGCCAGTTTTGGCATTGGGGGTGGAAATCCCACAAGTGCTCCTTCCATGGTAAAAAAATATACTAAGTATTAATTACATATTTAACCATTTGCTATACTGTCATGATGACCAAAATCAGCTGTCTTTGGTGTCTGCCTCACTCTGTCTGGTGGTAGAGCTTGCACTGGTTGTGGGAATTGCAGTCCAACAATATCTGGAAAGCCCCAGGTTTTCCATCCCTGCATTAGACTTTCATACTTTCTGTCTTAAGAAAGCCTTTATATGTGGGAGCCTTTTACCAGCCTATGCTGGTCTAATAAATGATCTCACCCTATCTGCTTAATTGGCCTGCATGGACAAAAATTAGAAGTCTCCAGTGAGAAGGCTGATGCGTCAGTTTTTTGTGCATCCACTGATGTAATTATTAAGAGCATTGATGTCATTAATGATGTAAAGAATAGAGCTGGATTTGGAATGTATTGCTTTCCTAGGCACCACTGCTTTAGTTAGCTGAGTAGTCTTTAAAGGCAAGAACCAATCAGCTTGGAGTAGCTAATTATACCCTTTGTAGTAGGAGTAGAGGAATGTATTTGCTCCCTTCTCAGTGAAAACAAACTGACAGGGCTTCATTTTTGTAGCTGTAGACACTGAGATGCCTTAATCAAGGCGAGGATTATGAACTCATCCTTGGGAATTATGCAGCTTTCCAGATGTTGTTGAACTGCACCTTCATTTTGTCTTGTTAAAACAAGGGGCATTCAGATCTTATTTACTCAGCATCCTCTTTCATGGTTGAACATATCTCTCAGGTGCTTCCTGAAGTTATCTGTACTACTTTTCAGCTATGTTATCCTTCTGGGCCTAAAAAAGCTACATATAACAAAGTCAAACTTCACTTTGTTGCTTGATCTGCTGGCACATTTGAAAATCTGCCACAATCATAGCTCCATATAGTTTGTTATTTTGCTGTTGAATCTACTGAATTTCTATGGCAATAATATTAGCACTTCCATTTTTTTTTCTGTAACAAAATAAAAGAGTAATTGTTATTTGAGTAATGAGTAGGAAATGATGCAAAGATAAATGCATTACACCATACAGTGACAAATAATTGCATATATGTGGCAACTTCAAGGTAGTCAAATGCATTGCTTTACTGGACAGCACCTATTTTATTAGATGAGTAGCCATCTCGGACAGTAAGTTTTGCCCCAGGGTAGGACACTGAGGCCTTCCAAATGTTTTCAGCCTAGAGGTCCAATCAACCTTTAACCATCATAACCAATGCCGAGGAATTTTAGGAGCTGTAATCCAAAAACAGCTAGAGAGTCATTATTGACCACTCTAGAGCCCTTTTCACATGCAGTTTCTGTTGCAAGAGGGCCCCTTGAGCGTCGTGTAAATGGGAGCGGTGGTCCGTACAACGCACTCCCATTCACGCGACGCTCACAAGCCTAAAGTGGGCCGTGCACACATTTTTTATTTTCGGCTGGGAGCCGAAAATACTGCGCGGTCACGCAATGCTCCCGGGGCCCTCACGCACTTACCTGCCATGCGGTGCGTCGGACGAGCTGGGCCGGTTGCGCTTCCTCCCTCATCGCAGCCTACGGCTCCCAGACTACGCTGCGGAAGGAAGGGGTGGGGCGGTCGCGCGACCAGGAAGCAAGCTGCGGGATGAAGGAGCAGGGAAGCGGCAGCGTTCCTGCTGAGGCTTTTCGTGAGAGACACCGCCCCCCAGCCGCGCAAACAGGTAACGTGAGAAAGGGCGTTGTTCTCACCTAAGAAAGCTCATGCCATAACAAATTTGTTAACAGCACACAGAAATGGGCTTACCAGAATTCTGATATCTGATAGAATTTTTTCATTTCTTCTGTCATTAAAATGACAAGCAGCTATATTCACCATACTACAGTAAATCTGTTTTGCTGCTGTATTTTCCTTACATGTAAGATAAAGAGAACTTCTTTGTCCATTTCTTACTAGAAATGCCCAAATGTAATAAAAATTACCTCATTTTCTTTTATATAAATGGAATTATAGTAGTATTAGTATTATCACTACTATTATTCCTGCTACTACTTTGCGATACTTTCCTGTTTGTAGAACATGCCTTAGAGATTTTGGATCCAATGGGCAATTGTTTGGGTGAAGCAAGGAAATAGGCGGTAAACGGTATATGTCTAAATGTGCAGATGCTGGATGTTCAGGAACAATGGCCCTCTGGATATTCCTGACTAAATTAAACCGATTTGTCACATGATGCTAAGTGAATCTAGTCATGTTACCCACAGGCCTGTCTTCGAATTAATTTGTAGCCCCAAAAAATAAAAGAAAGGAAGAAATATCCTCACAACTAGATTTTCCTATTTTCCTCTTGCCATTTTGTGTACACATACATTGTTTAAAAGGCCTACAGGGAAGAAATCCCATGTGTTTAGAGATGAAACCAATTTTCTAAGCAATTTCTGTACTGAAAGACCGTACCAGTAAAAGTTATATTTATAAAAGGTACTAGAAGGGGCCTGGGCTTTGTTATATTTATTTGGAATGAAGATTCCAGAGTCAGAATATATCTCGGTAGTTTTATTCATAGATAAGAAGTGACTAATGTTCTCTCTCTCTCTCTCTCCCTCTCTCCCTCTGTCTGCTACTTGCACAGGCTAGCCTATACCCAAAGCTTTTGGTTGTTCTTGTCATTGTTTTATTTTGTTTTTGTAGACTCAATAAACATAAACCACTATCTCTTGAAAGGTTATTAACATGGAAAGTATAGAATTGTTTTATCAGTTCGTAGACATACACACTCCATTAGTCCAGGGATTCCAGGCTGGACCCAGGAGATCAAGGTTCCCCAGACCATGCTACCTTCCCACAGGATAGCAAGCACCTAGTATAAGACAAGGCAAAAGAAGACAGGGAAACTGAACACTCCATTAGAATCATTAATGTGTGAATTGGCCCTATGCATTGAATATATGCTTCCACAGTATTTATTGTTAACCTTCTTGACTCCAGCACAGCTGAGCAGCAATCACATGAAAATGCAGATTCTGTTCCCACCAAGTTTAGGGTATCCATCTGGGGAGAAGACAGCAGACCAAAGGAAATAGAAGAAATATTGCAAAAAGGATGGAGAGCTTTTAAAGAAAAATCTGTGTCACTTCTTGTTGTTGTGGGCTTTCAAGTTGTTTCCAGGTTTTGCTGGGGCTGAGTGTGTGTGATGTACCCAAGGTCACCCAGTGGGTTTCCATGTCCAAGTGGGGAATAGAACCTTGGTCTCTAGGGTTGTTGTCCAATGCTCAAGCCACTACTAAACACTGTGTGTGGCTTAAAAAGTAATGGATACACTTCTGGGTGTATAAGTTTACTTACTGTATTAAACTAAGCATGTCCCCTTTAGATAATTTCACCACATTCATAATAGATTTTGGAGAGGCAAAAAAATAAAATAAAATAAAATTACTACTTAGCTTTAGAGCACCTGATTTGTTGCTTGCCCCCAGTGTCCCATTTTCCGCAATAGTTGTGTGCAATTTAAATAAGAATCTGTCTTGCATCAGAATATGCGCACATGTATGTATTTAATTTATATCCAATCTTTCTCCCAAAGGGGACCCAGTAAGGCTCACAACATGAAGCAAAACAAAGTACATAAATTAAAATGTAATACTAGTAAGTTTAAAAAAAACCCGATTTAAATAAACAACCATATGAGAGCATCAATATTTCAAAGCATTATAAAATAATCATTTAAAGACATGACAATGACAATAAAAGTATAGCATAAGCACACACCATTAAAAGACCTTTCTGCTTAGCCACTTAGATGTCAGATGCCTGTTCAGATTGAAAGCTCTTCACTTGCCAGTAGAAGGATTGCTGGGAATGGGCCAGCCTAGCCTCCTGGGGTAGAGAAGTCCAAACCCTGGAAGCAGCCTCCAAAAAGGTCCACTCATATCTCCACCAAATGTGCCTCTCTAGAGGATGTTAAAACTTGGGCAAAATCATATAGAGCATGCTTGTCCAACCTGCGGCCTGCATGCAGCCCAGGACAGCTTTGAATGCGGCCCAACACAAATTCATAAACTTTCTTAAAACATTATGAGATTTTTTTGTGGGATTTTTTTTTTTTTTGGGAACTTGATTGTGTGGTTCTCCAGTACAAAGTTTGCAGACAATAACGGAATGGAATGGAATAATCAGAGTATGTTACATCCACAGATATTGGAGTATTATCCATAATTCGCATTTTAACTGCAAACAGTTCGGTCAGAAGAAATGAAAAATTGTTAAAATTAACTAATAAAATAAAGAGCAAGAAGAGTCTGTTGCAATGCCATGTAAAATGAATTGTGACAAAGAATTCAAGTGTATATTCTGTACTAGGTATAGTGTGGCCATGAGTTGTATGCCTCATGAATGGCTTCAGTTTTATGGCACATAATTAGGATTATTATACGAGGACTTTTTTGCTTATCTGTGCTGGCAGATATCATGAAAATTATGCATCCTGTTGTTAGTGTTAGTGTATTTTATGTGTGGCCCAAGACAATTCTTCATCTTCCAGTGTGGCCCAGGGAAGCCAAAAGGTTGGATACCCTGATATAGAAAGATGTGGTCTTTCAGATACCTAAGCTGCATCTGGAAACAAACCAGTAGCCAATGAAGCTGGTTCAACAAAGGAGTTATATATTCCCTCTAAACTTTTATAAGATCTTGTGGAAGTCATGTGATGACTTTTGCTTGTGATCCAATAAGCAATTAATACTGAGTACCTATAGGTTTATTGAAACTAGTAGTCTGAAGCTAAAGAAATCTCTCTTAACTTCTTCCACAACTCCCTTGGGTATGTTTCAGGTTCATTTGCTTTAAAATTAAATAAAGAAATTTGGGTTTTTCATCTCTGTTATAGAGAAACCCACTGAGTTTCATAAAGTTTTAAGTATTGATAACCTTCATTGGTAAAGATCACATTGGATATTACAGAGTGAATAACAGAGGTCCTGTTTTCTCTTCCATTAAGGAATTTACAAACACACTAAGTTGCAGGTAGAAATTACTTAAATTGTCTTAGGCCAGTTCTACCATTATTTATTTTTGCTACGTCTTTTTGATGGTTTTTGTTGATGAGGCTGAGTATAAGTCTTCATGGTACAAGAATGCCTAGATAAAAATGTGTTACATTCCATTACACAGAATTGTATATAGATGAATAGGTATTATATACAATTAAAAATGATTGTTAGAAGTCTTACTCAGATATTTGTTGGTTAAAAGGATAGAAAGCTATTCAGCCTCCACAAATGGTCCACAAAGGAAACAAATAAGCATTTAGACAGTGGCACAGCCTTCTCCTGGACAATTACTAAGATTCTGGGTCCAACTAGAAATATGTATTCTCTATGATTAGCAAGTATTACCGTACATAAAGGGATTTCTTCAGAGTACTGTTGGACTTAGGACATTTGGAAAAATTCATTTGTGTACAGAAATATATATTTGTTCTGTTCAGCAAATGTATTTTGAGGCATAAATGTGTTTTCTGTGCTAAAATAATATTTTGTAAAAGAGATGGTATATTTTCTACAAAATACACTGACTCCGGCACAAAAAAAAAAGCCTCAATAATCAGGTTTTCTGCACAGAAAAATGGCAGAAATTTGCTATAATAAAACTTAGGAGAAATATCCTATTTAATGATAGGAAAAAAGATGCCATGTATTTCTAACTAACTTGCAAAATGAATCCTTTAAAAAGATAAAATAAGAAGACTGAAAACATATTGAATGCTAATAAATCAGCAGGTAATTCTGAACACCCTTCCTGTGTGTTTCATTTATCAAGGGCTGCCATGAATTCACAGGGAGATGCTTTAGGTTAAGCTTCAAGTCCTAGTTGAAAGTGGCAGAATCTGTCTTTGGTGTGTGTGCTTTTTTTATTCCCCAAATCATTTCTATATCCCTATTTTCTCAGGTTCAGATTCCTGGCAGCCAGGGTATCACATGGAGTGAATGAGCATATGTTCTAGCCTGAAAAGACAGCTGGCTTCAGGGGGCTGTGATGGGCATGGGAAGTATTTTATTGCTTTGTCAGTAGCTCACCTGCAGTCAAGGCAAAGAATTCACTCTGCTTGGTTGCTGTTACATTCTCACAGTAGGAAACAAATTCATTCCCGACTTTGTGACAGAACTTTGCCATGCTCAAGGTTGGACGGAGAAAAGAAGGGTTAGATATTGCACAGACTCAATGCTCAGAAAAACCTGGTCTGTTTTAAAAATCGTATAAATTGGAAAACATAGGTCCTTTCCGCACGGGGTAAGCAGAACGGCACGGTGCGACCTCTGACGGAGGTTGTCCGCACCTTGGGAGCGGACTGGGTTGGACTACTTGTCGCAATTCCACACCTCAGTCTGCTCCAGAGGAACCCGAAGTGGTCGCGCAGCATGCTTTTTAAAAACCTGTTTTTACAGGTTTTTCAAAAGCATGGAGCGCGCCACTCTGTGCCACTCTGTTCCCGCGCTCCAGTGCAGATTTGCAGGCTCGCACCAGTGTGAGCCTGCAGATCTGCCAGGGTCGGGCTTTAGGCTGGTGAGCTTCAGCAGTTGGTGGGGAGCCTCCACCAACTGGAAGCCACCATTTTGGATGCCAGAGCAGTGCAGAGCGACGAGGACGGGACGGACCCAAATGGACCAAAAAGCTGATGAGTAGTGGCAGGGAGCGTTTCCCTCGCCGCGTGTGGAAAGGGCCATAGATAGCTCAAGGTCCTCTATTGCACCATAGCAGAAATAATCACTCATGGAGTTAACATTTCACTTGCATTGCACAATGACACTCTGACGCATTGCTGCACAATCACAGTTCACAATGTTATGTGCATTGGTACATGTTCCACACTAAGCCTATGTTCCACACTAGGCCTATGGAGCCTCTGGCCCCATTACAGAATAAGCAAAGGTCCACTGTGGATTGTGTGCATTTCACCCCATGTGCATCTATGTAAATTTCCTTTGTTTTATGATCCTACGTTCAGCAGATGATGGCTTGCATCCTGTTAGTGACATATGGCAGATTAAGATGGTTCATCTCAGGAGGTTTATGGATCCAAATGGATTCCTTATGGCTCTTGAGGAGTTCTCTGTTGATTTGGCAGGTGATCCTATTGAAATCTTGGCTGATCTCTGGAACAGGGAAATGACCAGGGCAGAGGATACAATTGCTCCTAAACATCCCCTTCTACAGAATGAAGCCAAGTGAGCCCCCAGCTTACTAGGAAACTGATGGCAATGAAACAAGTGGGACAGAGACTAGAGCACTGCTGGCAGAAAACTTCTAATGAGTCTGATCTAACACAGCACATTGGAAAGCCTTCTCTGTGGCAGCAAAGATATAATTCTTCCCTGCACACCATTGTGTCTGAACATCCAGCAAAATTGTCTTGAGTGGTCAGGGGCCTTTTACATTCTGCTCCACAGGAGCATCACTCAGTAGACCACTCAGTAGCCCACTGTGAAGAGTCTGCATAACACTTGGCAGTTAAAATTGCTTGCATCCACTCCAACTTGGATGCTCTAGTTGATACAGGTCCAGTAGATATAATCTTGGCTTCTTCTCATCCAAGGATAATAGGTATATTTCAATTTGTGCAGCCTGAAGATGAGGACAGGATCCTTGGAGAGATGCGAGCAACCATATGTGCACTGGAACCTTGCCTGCCCTCCTTGGCTTATAAAAGCAGCAAGAGGAGACTGGCAGAGTGGGTAATAGGAATAGTGAATACCTTACTGCAGCAACACAGAATTGCATTTAGCCTAAAGGGAGCTGTGGTGAGTCCCCTACTAAACAAAAAACCCAACTACTCTGGCCAGTCTCCAGTATTCCTTTTTTTAGCGGGGGGGGGGGCAAGGTTCTGGCATTGGGGGGGCCTCTCAGCTCCAGGGGTTCCTAGATGAAATGGATTACTTAGATCTGTTTCAGGCATTTTTGTGAGACACAGACAGCTTTGAACACCCTTGTAGATGACCTACACAGGGAAATGGACAATGGGAATGTGTCCCTCTTTGTTCTGTTGGACTTTTCAGTAGTTTTCAATACCATCAACCATGGTATTCTTCTGAGCCACCTCTTTGGATGGGACTTGGAGGCATTGTTCTGTAGTGGTTCCAGTCCTTCTTGGGTGGCAAATTCAGAAGGTGGTGCTGGGGAATCCTGTTCAACCTCGTGACCATTGGCCTGTGGGGTCCCTCAGGGATAAATTTTGTTTCCCTTGCTGTTCAGCACCTACATGAAATTGCTGGGAGAGGTTATCCAGAGTTTTAGAGTTGAATGTCAGCTACATGACACCCAACTCTATCTCTTCTTTCCATCCAATTCCAAGGAAGCTGTCTCTGTACTAAAGCAATGTCTGGATGAGATCAAACAAACTGAAATTTAATCCAGACAAGACAGAAGTGTTCCTGATCAGTTAAGAGACAAATCAGGGGATAGGAATTCAGCCTGTGTTGCATGGAATTATACTCCCCCTGAAATCTCAGGTTTGCCACTTGGGCATGCTCCTGGACTCAAGATCTGAGCATGGATGCCCAGGTTTCAGTTATGGCCAGGAATGCATTTGCACAGTCAAAACTAGTGCACCAGCTGAGCCCATTCCTTGAGTCATCAAATCTGGCTATAGTGACAGAAGCCTTGATTGCATCCCGTTAGGATTATTGTAAAGTACTATATGTGGGGCTGCCTTTGGAAAATGTTCAGAAACTTCAGCAGGTCCAAAATGATTGGGCTAGATTGGTGATTGAGACGTGTTATAGGGATCATATGATGCCCTTGCTGAAACAATTCCACTGGCTGCCAATCTGTTGCTGGGCAGAATTCAAAGTGATGACTATGACTTTTAAAGCCCTACATGACTTAAGTCTAGACTATTGGAAAAGTCATATCTCCCTATCTGAGACTGCCTGTGCTCTAAGAGCTGCAGAGAACAGTTTTCTCCCTGTCCCACCACCAGGCATGTCTGGTAAGGACGTAAGACAGAGAGCCTTCTCAGTGGCTGCTCCTAAGTTATGGAACTCCCTCACTCAGAAGGTCTGGTTGGCCCCTGGCTAAACGCTTCCCACTGGCTGGTAAATACCTTTTTATTTAAGGGAGCTTTTGGTTTTTAGTGTGTTGTAACAGATGGAGCATTTAATAGGGATGCCATGTTTTTAATTTATTATGTTTTAACCATCTTTTAATGGCTTTTCTACTTGTTTTGAATGCTGTTTTTAATTTGTTTTTAACATGTGCTTTTTTAAAAATCAGAAATTTAATTTGTGTTTTTTGTATTAAGAATTTTTTATTTGTGCTCCGCTTCTGAAATGTTGTACACAGCCATAGAACCCATGCTGGGAGAATGGTGGTATATAAACTGAAAAAATATATACAAATGCAGATGTAGGTTGCATTACACATAAAGAATGCTTTTATCAGACAATGTGCAACACCCAAATTTGTTCCCTTCAGCTAGATATGGTCAATGTCCAATGTCCAGTAAAACACTCTGCATGCCTAATGCAATATACATCTGAGTTTGTCATTAATGGGGTTCCAGCCATAGTTTAGGGAATTTGCCAAACTCCAGTCATGAAATAAAGTTGTCCCCTGGCTCTTTTCCATCTGATGATAAAGCTCTATGTGCACAGTAAGCAAGAAGGGTGAGGGCAAGAAGAACATGGCAAAATTGGAGTAGGAATAAATATAAACATATATACCAAATCTCTGTGCAACCACTCTACCCAAGCCATCCCTGAGCACTGAACATTCTCTCCCTGCATAGATTCTAATCATATTTCTTTAGCATGAAGCACTGCAGGGTACTTTTGAATGTTAAAGCATTTAGTATGCTCAGTAATCCCTATAAAACCCACCTTAGCATTATGTCCTTGTTTAAAATATTTATACTTTGCCTTTCCACTGGAAAGTGCCCAAGTCAGCTGTCAAAGCCGCACAACTGCAAGCAGTGAAATACCAATTAAAGATACAGAAATACAAAGCAGCAACAACTTCCTAAACCTATTTATTCCTCTTATCCCCAAAGGCACACTTAAAATACATAAATGTTACATACATAATCCTACAGTGATGATGAAGGGATAGTGCTCAGAGATTACATCAAACAACCTAAATAAAATCATGGCAGAGTCAGATGTCCTATGTCCTATGCTTGTCTACCTTTGCACTATATGCACATTACCACACTTTCCACCAGATTCCAAATATCTTTTTAAATATACCAATAGTACATAAAAATGCGCTTTAATTATACTGTTGGTCTTTTGGTGAGTTCCCTCCCTAGATCCAGATCTTACAGCCTTAACAAATTAGCTGACTATATATACCATTTCTTAAAGATTTTGCAAATAGCAGCTGGAGGAGAGAGAGATTTGAATCAGGACTGCAGTCCTGGGGTGGGAGCATAATGCTTTCCCAAGATTTTTATTTCCCACTAAAAATTCCCCTTTCCCAAAATGCTATTTGCCTTGTTACAAAAATACTCAGATGCAGCACCATTTGCATTCTTATGAGTGCAGCTGCTTTTTTAGATGCAGAATGTAATTGGATGAGGGAGAGGTGTAGTTGAATTGGTTTTAAACATGCTGAGGGCTGCATGGCTAACTCAGTGCTTATATCGGTGTTCATCAAAGGGAACATAGAAAAGATGTAAGACAAGTATTGTTCAGACAGAGTGATCAACCCTCAGTGTTCATCCTAGATCTCATCATGAAGCATGAGTGAGGCAGAGTTTGTAAAGTTACTTTTAAAAGGCCATTTCTGTACTACACATTTCTGCACTGTTATAACTATAAGTTGTAGTGCTCTTATTCCACTTTCAACATCCTGTGGAATTCTGGGGTTTGTAGTTTACTGAGGCCAAAGATGCTCCTCCCTAAGCTGCAAACCCCAGGATTCAATATGATGTTGAAAATGGAATAATAGCATTATAACAGTGTAGTGCAGAAATGGCCAAAATTAGTAACTGTTTCAGTACCAAGGTTCAATAGGAATAGCTTCCAGTTATCCTTACAGTTGTAAAAAAGGAACTATTTCTTTTTCCCCAAAATAAAAAGGATAATTATTTTAGGTTCTTTTTCTAAAAAAATGAAACAACAATGCTATCAGCTACTGAAATACAAAGCACATTGTCCTCTCAGTCCCCTTCACTTTTGCTTCAATACTCATAAGGCAGCAGCGGAAAGCACAATGTGAGCTA
Organism: Ctenosaura bakeri; assembly: GCA_948474755.1. Taxonomy (NCBI): domain Eukaryota; kingdom Metazoa; phylum Chordata; class Lepidosauria; order Squamata; family Iguanidae; genus Ctenosaura; species Ctenosaura bakeri. The sequence continues at coordinate 430,281 of CAOLHI010000984.1, forward strand.
GTACTTGAAACATATAGTTCTCTTCCACTAACTAGTAAAGCCATGCCTGTGTAACTATAAAAATTAGGAAAAGCTACGGTTACATAACAAATTGAGTGAATTTTTCTTTTTAAGCTACAACCATAACTTACAATCATATAATGACATTATGTCTTTATTTTTTTGGAAAAGGGAATAATAAATTACAGATAACTAGTTATTTGTAGATAACTGTTTCAAAATTCCATAGAGGAAAGACTTCCAGGACAACCATTTGTCAAACACTTGACATCAGGTTGTCAGAAATGTGAATTTTGTGTGGACTTTTTCCCCAGACAAGTACTTTTGGAATGTTTTATTTTGTTTTTTGGTCTCCAGACATAAAGTTCTTTCTCGTCTTCTTCCTTACAGTCAAGTACCTCCTTCAATCGAGATGCTGTTAAGGCAGGGACAGGACGTCGCTTCCTTGGTGGTTTACTGGATGACACCTCTTACTGCTACACGCTGGAAGTTTCTTTCTACAGTTATATAGTTGGAGGTACTACTTCTACAGTCCCATATACAGAAGAATCATGTATCCTTTAAAGATTGTTCTCCTTTGCTCTTTCAAGATCAGAGAATCCAAGGTAACCAGACTCTTTTTTTTTTTAAATCATAATGTAGTAAAGCACATTACAAATGGAAGCTCTTGTCTCTTCCTCTTTCCCTTGTGCCCCCTAAAAAGCACCAATGGAGGGTCAGAGAGTAAAACGCTAGGAGCTCTCAGGGCAGAGAATTATCAGCTGAAAATGCACCCCCTTCCCAAAAGGCTGCTTGTGCTCAGTACCGTGTTGTTTACGGTGGCTCTTCAACCTTGAGGTAGGGTTTTCAGAGGTCATATGAGCTGCACAGAAGTGAATAGAAAACTTCATTTCCATGATTTTTCTTAGGTTAACTTCTTTGGGGGTTTAAACTTATCTCTATTTCACAGAGCTTTTAGAATCCTATGTTGCAGAACTATGCATATGTCCCCTCTTTGTTCACACATACAATGGTGTACTGTTCTAAATGCTTACAGTTACAGTTTCCTTCTAATCACAAGTGGTAAGTTTGTTTCATCTTGAACTTCTTGGTCTGATTTTACCTGGAGTGAGAGAATTTCACTCACTGATTCAAGGAAGACTGTGCTTTTCTTTATTACACATTCTCTCCATGATTTACATCTCACGCTCGCTCAGTTCCCTGTTAAAAATTGTTCTTCCTTTTATTTCCTTTTTGAAGGTGGGTGGATGAGGCTTGGCATCTTTATGTCTGTACAGGATCAACTTGTCTTATGCAGATAGAGCTACATCACTTTTGCTTCATACATCATTGCCATCAGCCAGCCAGAGCAGAAAATAAGTTGTAGATAGCAATGATTATCTTTGGTGATGAGGTACAGAAAGGCTGAGACTGCAGTTTGATTTCCATAAGCACGGATGACCCTGCTGTGCTAAAAGTAGCACAAGTTGGTTTGAACAGGCAAATGTGGGAAATGTCAGCCGAGCCCACGTATTAAAGCTGGGAAACTTACCTTGCTTTGATGTATGACTCTTCTTTGCCCTTCTGAAGAAAAACCCTATCTTTCCCTGAATTAAACTGTAGTTCGTCATCATCCCCTGCCACTTTTGATCTTACATTCTACCTTCCATGACCCTGGTCAAGAATGAATAGGGTAGGGAATTTGGAAAGGAGGCTTGCAAGTTCTTTGCAAATCATCCCTGCAGAAGGTAAATTAATTGGAGCATGAATGATTCATTTGAACACTGATTCATTATAAATTGGATGACCCTCCTGAGTGCCCATACATGGGTATCAAATAAATTGGTGGAAAATATGATGCTGATTCTATTTTATTTAATTTAAAACATTGTTATAATCCCAAAGAAGCTCATGGTGTTAGAAAGCAAGAAAACATAATACCTACCATATGATAAAAAACAATACAATAGTAAAATATTTCATTTAAATCACTAGGAGTAACTGAGAAGGGTAATAATCAGGAAAATATGTAAGCAGACAAGAGCAACAACAAAAAGTTCATCAGTTGGAAGCATAAACACCTCTACTTTAGAAGCCCACCTGATCTCAGTGGGATAATGACTTCACATAGTGAGCATAGAACCATAGAATTATGAACTGGAAGGAACCGCAAGGGCCATCTACTCCAACCTTTGCTATGCTGGAATACACAAACAAAGTACGCCTGTGAGATGATTGTCCAATCTCTGTTTAAAAACATACAAAAAAAAGGAGGAGTCTGCAACTCTTTGAAGAAGGTTATTTCACTCTGAAACACCTCTTAGAGCCAAGAGGTTCCTCCCAATGCTTATGTGGAATCTCTCTTGTAATTTGAATCAAGTGGTTTGTGTTCTAGTCTCTGGAGCACCAGAAAATAACCTTATCCCATTTTCCACATGACATCCCTTCAAATAATTAAAGATGGCTATCATAACCTCTCTGCTATCTCTGCTCCCAGCTCCCTAAGATGTTCCTCATAAGGCTTGGTTTATAGCCCTTTGACTATATTGATCACTCACTTCTTGAACTGTTGTTTGCAGGACTGGACAAACAAGGTCTGACCAAAACAGAATAAAGTGGTACTATTACTTCCCTTGATCTGGACACTATACTACCACAGATATTGCTTAGAATTGTGTTGGCTTTTTTTTTTTTTTTGGCCTCTAAATCACAATTGCTGGCTCATCTTTAGCTCATGGACTATTTAGATCCTAGATGCTTTCTATGTGTACTGCTGTCAAGCCATATGCTACCCATCCTTATTTGTGCATTTCATTTTTTCCTGCCTAAATGTAGCATGTGTTGCCTGTCAGCTTATGGTAACTCCATGAATTCATAGAGATTTCTTAGGCAAGGAATACTCAGAGGGGGATTTGAAATTTAGCTTACAGCACATAATATTCCTTTGTGGTCTCCCATCCAAGTACTAACCAGAGCTGTAGTACCTTACTTGCATTCCACTGAAGTTCAGTTTATTAGTGTCAGTCCCAGGTCCATACTGGTATTTATGTCAAACACAATAGCAACTGGTCTAATAATGAGCTACAAATCTGCTGAATAATAATACTGTCTAGCTTACATTTCACCATCTTGTCTGCAGAAATATCATATGGAATCTTGTCAAGAATCTTACTAAAATCAAGGTATGCTACATCCACAGCAATCACCTGTTCTATCAAGCTTGTAACTCTATCTAAAAGAGAGATAAGGTTAGTGTAGCATGTCTTATTTTTGAGAAAACCATTCTGGCTCATCATAGCGTTCCTTTCTAAGTGCTCACGGACTCACTCTTTAATTATCTGTTCTAGAACTTTTCCTGGTACTGACCTGAAGCTGACTAGTTGGTCAGATCCTTTCTTCCCCCTTTTTGGAGGTTGAGACAACATCCACCCTCCTCCAGTCTGCTGGGACCTCTCCTGTGCTCAAAGATGGCAAAAATGACAATGGCTCTGAGATTGTATCTGCAAAGTCCTTTAGTAGCACTGGATGTATTTCTTATGGCCCTGCAGACCTGAATTCATTTAGAGTAGCTATCTATTACTGTAGTTGTTCTTAAACCGGTTCTGGCTGAAATTCTCTTAGTGCATCATCTGTTCATTTGCTTTCAGCAGTATAAGCACTGTTTTCTTTCAGGTTAGGATCAAATCCAAAATAGTATATCCCATTGTTTCCTCCTCTGCCTTCTACACAGTGAAATTGTCTGCAAAGCAAGTGAGGCATTTGTTGGACCTCACACTCATGGCAAAGTTTGACTTCCCACAAATGTCAGGGTGGTAGAAGTCTCCCATTACAACCCTACCCTGTCTCTCCCTTTTGAACATTCTAGAAAGGCATAATCTAAGGTTTTATTCTGTCTTGCAGGTCTATCATAGACATCCAGAGTGATGTCATTCCTTTCACTTTAATTACAGAATCACAGGATCATAGAAATTGGGTTGTTGTTGTGTGCTTTCAAGTCTTTTCTGACTTATGGCAACCCTAAGGTGATGGGATTTTGGGGATGAACGTGTGTGACATGCCCAAAGTGATCGTGGGTTTCCATGACTGAGCAGAGAACTGAACCCTGGCCTCCAGGGTCATAGTTGAATGCTCAAAGCACTATACCATGCTGGCTATCATTTACAATTGCTGATATTTTTTTTAAATGGTTTTGTGAGAAAGCATTTTTCAGTTAATTCTCTTGAGAAGAATGTTGTGTGCCATATTATATATTTTTTTAAAAAAAATGAGTAAAAGATATATTGATAATATTAGCTCAGATAGCAGTTTTACATATGTGTACATATGTGCTGGAGATCTACAATAAAGTCCATGAGATGGATCTAGATCAGATTGGTCACTCTAATTACCAAAGGGTGTCTTGATTTTAGTAATATCTAACACCATTTCCACACAAGACTGTTATAGGATTCCAGAGGATGTTGAAAGTGGAATCAATGCGCTATAACAGTCTCGTGCGGAAATGGCCTAAATGTGACCCACCTGCTCTTGAACCAAACCAATGGAATATATCTTTTGAATGAAGATGAGAAGAAGAAGCAGTTACTATGTCTATACCCATGAACTTCAAGTTGTAATTAAGACTTGTGCCTGTTATGAGAGTCAGCATGGTGTAAAGCTCTGAGTGTTTGACTACGACCCTGGAAACACGGGTTCAATTCCCTGCTCGGCTATTGAAACCCACTGGGTGACCTTGGGTGTGTTACACACTCTCTCAGCCCCAGAAAACCCTATAATAAGCTCTCTTTCAGGTCACCATAAGTTGGAAAAGACTTGACGGCACACAACAATAACAATACTGTGCCTATTGATGACTGCTCACCCATTTTAGTGTTCAATAAGAAGATAGCTTGCCTTTTTTTGCTACCGCTTTGATGCATTTTTTTCTAGTTAGGATTTCTTAAAGTGATTCCAATCAATCAGAAGTCATGTAGCAAGCAGGTCGACATCACAGTGCGTTGTATCTAATCAGATGTGGCTACATATAATACTGATATAATTTAGGACTAGCAGCGCTGCTAAGAATTAGGTGATGCTTTTTGCATCATTCTTAAGTTTAACTTCCCTCATTCTCTGTTAATGAACTTTTTTTCTTAACATCTGATTACTGATGCCTGTTACCAGGACCTCTTTCACCCTACAGAGTAGCAATGCTATATTCCACTTTATCTGTTGAGGCAAGATCTTGTGGAATCTTAGGATATGCAATTTAAAAAGGCAGATTTAAAACTGTTAACCAAAGAGTTCTAAGGTTCCATAGTATGTTGCCATGGCAGTAAAAGAGGAACTATTGTGCTACAAGTGTGTTATATGAAAAAGACACAGATATGCTCTCAAACCACATGTGTGAACTCACACCATAATCAGAATGTACATACTGATTGCATTAGGGAATAGCAAATACTAAAGCAGAGTTTCATACCTGGCAAAAAATGACCAAATAACTTACTGAGTGGTAAAAACAACACAATTGCTTCAGAATAAAGACTTGTTAATTCAGAAGAGGAAAATCTCAAGACTAAGAAGATTTGGAGTTAAGCAATGAAGTTCAGAGTTTGCTAAAAAGCGAAGGAGGAAAAAAAAAAAGAGAAGTCCAAAAGAGGAAGAGGAACAGTAAAGACCCTTTCCACAGCCACATAAACACTAGGGAAAAGGAAGGTTAGTGAGGGGAGATGTTGAGAAAAAGGAAATTTCCTCTCCTATATCTCATTAGACTTTCCTGATGAGTTTCAGGGAATGTTTTACTTCAAGGAGCAAATCTCCAGACCCAGGAGGCAGGAAACTAACAGAGATGGAGTGTGCTAGTGAGCCAATAATATGGCTCATAATCATAGATGGAATTAGGGAACAGATCCCTCCTCAAGCATAAACTCGCTTTGGTCTCTGGGGTAGTTTTGCGTAATTCTGGCGCAGAGAAAAAAAATCAGTTCAGGCAGATCCTCCTGGACAAACGAATCAAAAGCACAGCAGTGTGATCATCCAGCTTTCCTGGGAGATATTACTAAATAACAGATTTAAGAAAAGGTAGTATTGTCTCAGGCAAGCACCCGTTCAAGAAACTTTACAAAGTCCTTGATCTGACCTACCTTGCTGAGATGGAAGAAATCATGGTTATGTTTAGACTAATAAGGAGAAAGTGTGTTGAGCTGATCATCCATGCCTCCCTATCAGTATGATTTTCTGTTCACAATACATTACTTGTGAGCTGCAGCTAGAGAGGCCTTCTCAGCAAGGCATTTTTTGTCCTGAGTTAGACAGATTAAAACAGCTCCAGGTAGACACACACACACACACACACACACACACGTGTGTCTTGGCAGGGGTGTTGTACAAATACAGTCATCTTTGCAACATGCTCGTGCTGACCTTGAACTACCCATCGGCTTGGCTCATAAACTGTGCAGGGAACAGCAAGAATGAAAATGCTTCCCATTTCTTGAATTTCAAGTATGGGTGGTGAGAGACTCTCTAGTATGCTCCCCAGTCTCCAACTACTGTAACCTATTTTCATAGCACTAGACCTCCTCATTTTGCAAACTGTACTTCCGTTGTTTGTACTAACATTTTTTTAAAATGCAAATTTAAAATTTAAAAAAAGAAAATAAGAAAGAAAGAAAGAAAGAAAGAAAGAAAGAAAGAAAGAAAGAAAGAAAGAAAGAAAGAAAGAACCCTCAATCTGGTTTTGGCCCTTAAGCCTTTCTAAGAACTTTGTCCCCCTTGACCATACTCTGAACTTGTTACTTTTTTCCCCCCAATGTGTGTGTTTATGCACACAAGGGAATTCTAAGTTGCATATACTGCCTTTAGCTTGTTTTAAATTATTCTAAATAGACTGTGTTTGTTTTTTAATCGGACAAGACAAGTCCAGATCAAAGGAAGCAAGTAGCATATTTGCCTTAGAGTTTAGTTTGCTTTTGAAAGAAGTAGAAGAAATATCAAGCTGTTAGACATTAAAAAAAAAGTAACACAAGGATTTTTTCAGTTCTTTATTTCTAAAAGACTTACCCTCACTTTCTTTTATATGTAAGCAAATTGGAAGGAAACTAAGCAGATGGAACGGATAGGTAAATTCTTGGGTGTTCAGGGAACCATAAAAATGCTATTAAACCTATAGTTAAAATAATTCTTTGGTAAATGTTAAATTCCTATTAGTAACACTTGCTAAACTTAAATGCAGTGGAAAGGGCAATACTAAGCTAAAAAAAAAGATGCAATGTTAGACTTGAAAGACATTGGCAGTTTACATAACTTATCTGAGGAGAGCAAAATTTAAGGCAGTGGCCATGGCAGATCAGAGATTAAGCTCAGCAACTGGTTGAAGGTGCACCTGTCCTGTGGAAACTCTCTGAAGTGCAAGTAAAAATTGGGTTGGGGAGGATGAATCCTGGAATGACACATGGAGGGGAAATACGTTAATAACAAATCTGTACATCACTGCTTCTCCTTAAGATGTTCTGCCATGTTCCATCATTATGAAAACGGCTCTGAAATCCAAAGTGTTAATGTAATATGTGTGTGTTGTGCAGATTAAAGGAAAATATGAGAACAAATCAGATAGATATAAGATGCATTTTGATAAAAATTAGGATTCAGTTTCTTATATGAATTAAACTTTGAGAAAGCCTTCTCTAGAGTTGTCATGAAAGATGACTATATGTTGAATGCCTTAAAACTGCTTTTTTTTAAAAAAAAAATACACAATTTATTCTTGATCTATGGTCACTAGTACATAGTGGATACAGAAACAATGAGGACTCTTTTCTGCTGTCTCCTCCTGGGTTGGTCTTGCTTGCACATTTTGGAGATAGTATGCACCTAGTATGTACGCTCTGAGGCCATTTCTGCCCTACATTGTTATAGTGCTATTATTCCAATTTCAACAACCTATGGAATCCTGGGGTTTGCAGTTTAGGGAGGGGCCTTTAGAATTCTCAGCCAGAGAGCTCTTGGGCCCCACTAAATTACAAACCCCAGAATTCCACAGGATGTTGAAAGTGGAATAATAGCATTATAATGGTGTCATGCAGAAATGGCCTCAGTCGTTACCACTAAATTATATCTAAACATTAGTGGGCCTGCATGCTGTCGTGTAGGGATGTGGGGGTGGGGGGATGATTCACCCCGGGTGGCAATGTTTTGGGGGCATCCCGGCCCATAGCTGTGCCCCTTGCACTCTAGCCCTGCCTCCTCCCGCCCCCCTCCATACACTCCAAGCTCTGCCATTGCCTACATGCACTGGACACTCTATACATGTGCTCCATTTTCAAATTATGCAGGACATATGAAACAAGTTAGACCTTGGGATGGGGTAGAGAAGCGTGATGCTGCTATTTTGATTTATATTAGTATACCAGCTTTGTTAAGCTTGCTGAACACAGCACTTAGCTCCTGACATGAGCCATTGTACCTGCTCTTCCAATTTTTCAAGGTAGGAGAAACTGCTGGGCACAGTTTGTTTATATTATTTGGGTTAGTTGTCATCACTCATGTTTTGAATCATTCTTAATACCTGTTCTAAATACACAAGGGTCTATGGGCAAACCAGTCCTCAGACTAGTGGAGAGAATGAAATCAATTCCAATTTTCAGTTCAGCATATTTATGAAAAAGCTGGTCTGAGAGAAGCTCAAAAATAATCAGTTGCTTTACAGTAAAAGAAACATAAATATATATATATAGCTAATATTTGTAAAGAATAAAAAAATATTTAAGTGGTTCCCACAGTTCCTATCAAAAAAACAAGCTGACTAGTGAGGTGGCAGTGTTTCCTTTATTTGTATTTCTTCATATTTTGTAAGCTCCTTGGGACCCAGTTTTTTTGAGGGGGGAGGAGGGATGGGGCATATACAGAGTAACAGAATAGAACAGAATAGAATTTTGTTGTCACTGTGGTTCAGCATGTACCCTTTGGTCAGAGGAATTTCTGAAAAGAAGTGATTGATTCATTGATTCATCCACATTTTCCCCACACATACATGCAAAAACCTCTTCTATGGAAAGTCAAATATGAGTGGTATAAAAAAGGATTTTTTTTCAAAGTAAATATTGCTTTTCAAATAGGGAAATGAAATACAGGTTGCATGTCTTCTGTCAGTTGGCTTCCATTCTGTAAAAAGTAAACCTGAATCTAGTTGTCACTTAACTCTAGCCAAAATGCTGTTAGCTTCCACTTGCTCTATTTAGCTAGTTTATAAAAAATATCAACCAAGCAAGGCAAGTGTAAGATCCCAGTGACTTGCTTTTGACTATTATCTGAAAATGATTGCCTTATATTCATATTAAAGCGAACACTGTTTTTACCTCTACAAATATTTTAACAATATACGTTTCTGTTTGCTTTTGTATTGTATTACTCTTGTGTACCTGTCATAGAAATGTCTTTGGGTACTACATTTTATACCTAGAAATTAGAGGCTCATGGTTCATCCAGAAGGGAAAAGATATCTGAAGCACTGAGAGTTTTCAGTTTGATTTATTTTGATTTTACTGTGCATATTCCCAGCTTTGCATCCAAACTCTTGAAATATCCTGGCTTTCCCTCACTCTCCGCTCCCTTTTGTTCTTCCTCCATCACCCCCGAACATGTGTCACATCTAGTTGAATGCAACATTTCAGGAAATGATTTTTTCTTACTATTCTTCAGGAGTTATAGTCAGTGTTTCAATAGGAATATTATAGCAGTTAACATGAGGATCATTTTGTTTTGGTGCAAACATTCCTCTTTTCCTTCTCTTGATCTCTGCTGAATCTGTAGCCTGGAAACAGTGGCTGTGGTTACTGGCAGTGACCATCTTAGCTGATTCCAGGATAATACAAACAGAAAGCCAAGTAGAGATATATTTCATTTTCAGAAATTATTGGTTTTATTTAAACTAATCTTTGAAGTAGGAATGAAAAGTCCTTGATAATGTTGAGAATTCCCAGGAAATACTTTGGGATGAAGGAAATGTCACATGGATCTCCAAAATAAAATTGGTTAGTAGAGGATCAAATCCTCAGATTTTCACCAACATTTTCTTATACGGGAAGCTCTCACTGGGACTTTTTGTGACAGCAGTAGAGCTTTTTCTACATTTGGAACTAGTATAATTTCTATCATCCAAATTCCAAAGAATATGGGAAAAATACATTCCTATTTGGGTACATTTCACAAGAGAATGCATTCAATATTGATTTAATTTAGCCATAATGCTCTTATTTTTCACTTTTGCCTTTATACTCTTCAGATACTTTAATTAATGACAACACAGAGCATCTTGCTGGGAATGATTCCCCCCCGCCCTGGCCTACTTCCTTTAGAATGTGATTGGAGAAGTTAAGAAAGAAATTGAATTCACCTTTAACACAGCAAACAAAGTTCTAGTGAATTCAGCATAACCTGCTAATAAATGCTTCAAAGCGCAGAGACTGTGTTACAGTTGCTATATCTTTACTTCTATGGGTCAAAAGAGATTACACATTTATCACATTTTTGCAGACTTGTGAAAAAATTCTGTTGGTTATAGCAGGCGATTTTCCTGGCTTACATATCTTGCACTTAGCATGTTTTGTTTCATGACTGGTCATTGGAAGGTGGAGAATAGACTTAATTTGCAAGTCTCATCTAAGCCCTGTTATCTTTGAGGAAATCTGGTTGTGGTAGGGAAAACAGGTTAATAACAGTGAATATGTTTGGTTTTTTTTGGTTAAAATCTAGTTTATCTGTATTCCTTTTGGTCAAATTCAGTTAGCCCTTTATGGTGGGCACTGTGCACTAAATGGTATGATTTCTTTAAAAAAGTACAGTCTAAGCCTTTGTATTCACACTATGATCTGTTCTTGAAATCCCAAATTATCAAACTCTAGGATAGATTTTGAATAATAAGGGTGAAAATTTTTCAGGAACTGAGTAGATTCCTCCTCCTCCTCCTCCTCCTTTTTATATTCTACCTTTTCTCTTAGGACTCAAGGTGACTTACAGAAGTTAAGACAGAGGATTCCAACATACAAAAATTAAAATATAATTAGCTGTGAGTAGGTTTAAAATTAATTTAAAGGTATAGCTTTAAAAAAGAAAAGCATGTTTTTACAACACAACACATTGTTAAAGTCCCTTTCCCCATGAGCATTCAGTAATAGCCTAGGGCCATTTCCGCACTAGACTGTTATAGTGCTATTATTTCACTTTCACCATCCTATCGAATCCTGAAGTTTGCAGTTTAGGGAGGGGCCTTGGCTGCAAACCTAAACTGCCAACCCCAGGATTCCATTGGATGATGAAAGGGGAATAATAGCAGTATAACAGTCTAGTATGGAAATGGCCTAGGTACCTACTCCAGAGAAAAATACTCCCAGATTTACTAATTCTCTCTCCATCTAAAAGTTTTGAGGGGGCAACATCGATGATGACTGGTGTATTTTCAATATATCTAAAAACTTTTCTGCAACAATGTGGAGTAAATGGAAATGGGTACCTCAATTTGCCACATCTACTTCAAGGTGGAGAAATAGGCTGATTGTTTTGGTAGTTCTAAGGAGCTGTGATATTGGACTTGATATTCAATCCACAAAATGGTTCAAAAGAAAAGGGACCGTTATCAACCATACTAGCTTCCTTCTTCTACTTTATCTCTCTCTCTTTTACACACGCACATTCACACACACACAGAAACACATACACATACTTAAACCAGTTTTTGAAGCTGCCAGCATCAGTAGTAGAGTTCTCAATGTTGGCTCTTCTCCACCCCAGTATGTTGGGAACAATGTTAGCTGGAAGAGAAAGAAAAAAAGACAGACAGACAATAGGGAACAGCAATGCACGTTATCATTATTCTGATCGGGAAGGGGACAAAACACAGTTTTGCGTTTGCAGATGTATGTTTGGCTTTATCATGAGTGCTATTAAGTCCTTGAAAACTATATTTCACAGGGATACTTTTGAACTGGGCCTTTGATGCTGTAGCATTTTCAGATATAATGGAAGCTACACTGCCAGCCCTTCCCATCTCAGGCTCCTGTTCTGCCACTGTTGCTCCCAGCTACATTATACGAAAGGGAAGAGGCACTGTGTGTGTGGTATGCAGGTGAAGCCAAATCCCCAATGTCAGAAAAATGCTGAAGAAGCCTGAGAGTAAGTGAGCATGGAAGTAATGCAACTTATTACTCAAGGAGCATTTCTTTAGGAAAAAAGAAAGAAAAGAAATTATTTTAATCAAGTCCACTTTGAATTAAGATGTAGGCAGAAACTTTCTATGAGCACAGTATTCATTTTTGTTGCTAGTGCTTTTATATTAACAAATTAACATAATACTGATTATTTCATTAGTGTATCATCTAAGTGTATCAAACATTCTAGGTTGCTAATTATTCACTCTTAGAAAAACCCCCACATAGCTTCAATAAGTTTTGCAGGCTGTGCGCATTTCTGCACTAGATTGTTACAGTGCTATTATTCCACTTTCACCATCCTATGGAATCCTGGGGTTTACAGTTTAGGGAGGGGCCTTGGAGTGCTTTTATTCCACTTTCAACATCCTATGGAATCCTAGAGTTTGCAGTTTAGGGAGGGGGCTCCCTAACTGCAAACCCCAGGATTCCATAGGATGTTGAAAGTGGAATAATAGCACTGTAACAGTCTAGTGCAGAAATGGCTTTAGTCTATCTATGCCCACCCTCTGTTGCTAACATATCATCGTGATTGTTGTGTATTTGTTTCCCTGTCTTATTCCTTGATGTTCTGGACATGGAAGTTATAAACTGTCCTGGAGTGCATGCAGTGGTAAGGTACCTAAATCCCACAGAGTCAGGAATAGAAGCTTGAGGCTGTTCATAAATCCCTGTCTTTCAGTAGAACCACAAATGCTAGGCTAAGTACAATTCTTGTTTTGATTCCCCTTTTATATGCCAGCCACTCACCTGGACTTAAAAAGACACACACAAGTACTTCTGGATATACCTTTCTACTGTTTGACTACTAGGAGAATAGAAGTGGATAGAGTCAAGTAATGGAGCTGGACAAAGATGAGCCTTCAGTCTCTCAAAATTTTGTCTCAGTTACACAGTCCAGGGATGCAGGTGTAAGCTTCAGGATTTATCACAACTCCTGATGGGGGAGCTGAGGCTGAATGAATGGCTGTTCGTAAGGGACTATCTTTTATCATCTCTGGTTAGTTATTTTTTCACTCCCTGTTGGTATTCACCTCCTAGACTCTCTACTCAGATAACATCTCTGTCCAGTACAGTAATATGTAAGGCTGAAAACTGGTTGTCCAGTAGGAAAACACTGCACAGGGTTTCCCAAATATAACAGCAAGGTGGGATTTTATACTCACCTTTTTCAGTCAATCGCAATAGGTTCAACTGAATCTGCCTTAGAGGTGTTGTCAGTATTGTAATACACTAAACACTCTGTCCTAGGTCCATATCCTTAAGTGATATGGTCTGAATTAACGGAAATAACAATCTGAGTGAATTTTTCAGATGCTTTTAGCTTGTTCCTATAGGAATAGGTCTGTTAGGGATGGGGGAAAATTATTTGGAGTCTTGAAAGAAGTTGTCGGTTTTGTACCTTTCAGGACTCATTACAAGAAAGTGCTTACTTTGCCATATATTTTAAAAATATGAATGGCTAAAATGCATGCAGTTGAAAAATATAGATAGGTGTGTGACTGAATGGGAAAACTGCAAAAAATGTGTACATTAGGAAAAATGTATATGAACAATGTGTACAGACCTCTGTCACCCTCTACGCCCTTAAGAAGGACAGCTTTTACTGAGAAACAGGCTAATGACCAGACGTTTCTTGGTTCAAAGGCTAAAGACCAGACTTATTTAAGCACAAAAATATAAAAAGTATAAAAGTCTGCCGCAACAGGGTGCTGGTAGGTTCGGAACAAAGGCAAGGGGTTTGGCAAAGCCTTTTTGTCTATGTCTACAGTATACACTCCCACTGTGGTATTTTTCCACAAATCACAGACCACTTTCCATATAAGGTAATGTCCAGAGAGACACTTCAGGTGAGGTAGAACCACGAGTCAGCAGATGAGAGGGGCTAGGGCTCCTCTGTGTATGTGACTACTTCACTAGCTTATAATGGAGATTGTCCTTCTCTTGCTCACATCTCCATGTGCCAAGTAAAAACATTCTTACAACTTGATGAGATGATACAGGTGAGATTTGGAGAAACACAGTGAAATCTAGACTGAGGGTTGTTTTTTACATCTGTAAAACCAATGACATTGGTTGTGTCAGAATTTCATCAGTGGCTATGTTGGCTGGAGGATTCTGAGAGGTGTAGTTCAAAAAAGTAATTTCTCTAAGCTCTGGATTAAGCTTTGGGATATGTGGGTGTTTTTCATACTTCTCCATTGACATGGGCAAAGCAAGGTGTGAACTGGTGATTCTCCAATCGATTGAAGTATGCAACATACATAATGCAACCATTAAAAATGTATTTCTGAGCCAGGAAAGGTATTGCATTGGCTTGCATTTTTGTTGCCGTTTTTTGGTCAGCTTTCCACACTAAGATTCTTCCCATTTTCATCTTTATCGTGTCTTCTCTTTCTGTTGAGGCAAAGCTCCCTCCCTAATTTGGTTCCATTTTCAAAGCTTTCATGGAAGACAGCGTTTCTTCAGCCCAGGGCCAGGGCAAGTGTGAATCTTGAGAACTATCAATATTTTTTCTTGAGATGATAAATGGCCTGCCAATAAGCCAAGGCAGCTGCCAGCTCTGTCTGAGAAATACACCTTCAACCCCAGTTTCTCCGTGCTTGGCTTATTTATGTGCCTGCTATCTTTAAACACTTAAACTGGATGGACTGAAAGAGCCTTGAATTTTTTTGTGTGTGGACACAACAATCTAGTGGCTCACCAATATATCCACAAAAGATTCAGATGCTTGAACTGGAAATCTGGTGAGACCAGATAGCCAGATAAAAAAGAAGCTGTAATCTGGGAATTTGTGTGTGGGGGGGGAGAGGGAATTTGCTGTTGTGGGAAACCTCAGATGACGTTAAAAGATATGGATGGGTTTTTTATGCAATAAAAAGGTGCTGTGCTAGAAGTTTTGGAGGAATAACAGGTAAGGGTGTCCTTGAAGCTATTTCCCCATAAAGTACAATTAAGAGAAAAGGCATTTCTGCTAAGGACATGAGAATTAGTGAGGGAGTTTTACGTGAATATACAAAGACTTTGCTGCCCAGTTTGTAACCATCCGAGTCAAATGGTTCTTGCTGTCTATGTATTGTGGCCTGACAGGTTCCTTAACAACCTCTCCTCCCTGTTTAGGCAACGTTAGACCTCCAAGGGTTTATGGTAGAATTGAACCAGGCATTTATTAAGCTTCCAGTTTAAACGCCACAGAACTGATTTGTGTAGACATTGCTGGATCATAAACTGTCCGAGCCTCATCTAGATCAGTTAGGACCCATGACTTCTCTGTTGTTCAACTCTTGGAGAACATAATGTCATGCATGCAACACATTACCTCTGGCCAATACGACTACCACTATCTTATAGAATGTCAGCTTTGTAAATATATATCATTCCAGATAAAGGATGGATGAATATGTGAATTTCAGTTTCCCTTTGCTTTTCCATTTTTTTTTCACTTTTATTTGTTTCAGCCAACTTCTATGTTAGTTTGAAATTTTTGTTAAACCCACAGAATAATACACATTTTTGCTTACATTTCTCCTAATATAAATATTTTGCAAACAATTTTCCCAAATATAATTTATTGTTTGGTCCAATTTTTTCCCTGACTTTCAAATGTGTGTTTAGTTGATTGTATTCCTTACCAGCTTTTCCTGAAGCAGGGTGAGTAGGAGACACAAAAGAAAAAGACGGAACATGTGTTAGAGGAGCCAGGTGTCAGTATCTCCTGAAATCACTTTTGCATCTCTTAGCTGCAGGTATATGCAGTAACTGTGCCTTTTACATTGCTGGTACCCCACTGGTCCCTTCTTTCTCCCACCTTTCCGTCATTCCAGGCAAGTCTTCCTGCTATCTTGAAACCTCAGAAGACAACATTTTGTAGAGGTGGCTTGGGACTAATCTACTACTTTGGCTGACTGGGTGGGGCATCCCAGAGAGACCATGTTGATATTGGGCCCCACAGACTAAGTTATGTTTCCTTAGTGATTCCAGTTTTGTCCATTGTTTCTGATAATTTCCACATTTTGTTCACATTTTCCAATCATAAGCACATTTTTGTACAGAATATATACACACACACACACACACACACACACACACACACATACTTGGGAACTGTTATGGGTATAATTTCACTTACGTTTCAGAGTGGTTTGGGAAGTACAGCATCACTTTTAAATTGAAATAAAATGCCAGTTTTCCCCAACCCAGGCACATGGGTGGGTGGGTAGTTGCGTGAGAAAACTGTTTGTAGGTGGACAGATATATGTGCAAATTAGGATGGCATTTAAAGTGAAGAGGCAAATAGGGAATCCAATTGTGAACTGCTTGCTTTGTACATCTTTCTGTATCTCTATGTCCTGCTCATTGTAACCCAGAATATAACTAAGCAGTTTTCTTTTTCCTCCATCACCTTCATTCTGGGGTCATTCCTAAACAGCATAGATTGCTTTTATCTGTAGTTAAAGTGCCCTCTTGTGGCACAAAGGAGATTTTTCTCTAAAGGTACTCATAGGAACAATATTGGGATAGCGCCTTTGTTGCTATGATATAAAGTGAAGTCGCTGGTTCATTTTTGTCTTTATAGCTCCAGTTTCACTTAGGAGGCAGTAATGATGGTCAATGTTTATCAGGCTGAATCGGGTATTTCTGTAATAGCTAGAGAAAATGAACTGTCTATATTACAGCTTTAATAGACTGAATTTCTCCTTTTCTTGTTCACTGAAGCCAATAAATCCTTTTGTTTGGGATTACAGACATTGCTATAAACAAATGGAAGACATTTGTCTCTGCTCTATTCCTCTCTTTGGACTGCATCTTGATCAAGCCTAAACTGAACAGTAGCCTGTCAGACTTTGCCAGCGTCATCCTCTATTCGTAAGCCTTGGCTTCATTCATTCCCTTACTGCAGCAGGCTGTGCCAAATAAAACTCTCTTTAATGTTAATAGGAATTTTACTAGTGATTTCACTAGGGCCATTGGTTAGTATTTCTTAGAAAAAGAGCCATCTGAAGAGAGACAGTTTTATGAACATTGCCTGAGAAAGAGTGATCATTGTAGGTATCCAATTGTGGACACGTTTGCCAATGTGAATTCAAGGTTAGCAGTCATTGTATAAGTTTTCTGAAGGATTTAAATTAGCATGTAATAAAAGAAAGGGCTTGCTTTGCTCTTAGCGTCTTCCTCTCATCCCTTTTTGTTGCATAGGTTTCTGTATTCCCTCAATATTTAAGGAACATTCTACATTGTATTTGATTATAGCTGAGGTTTATGGTTGTTACAATGTAAGGAACAGTTGATCTGCATATTTTTTTAAAATTATTCTTTATATAGAAGGACAATTGTGTTTCCCATTGGGATTTTGTAATAAGTTATTTCTCTGTCTATCCTGCAAACCTTATGTAATATTGATTTTGGCTTTCTCTTCTCATTACACTGGGAAATTCAGGAAAGCTTCCTTTCCAGAAGACCATAGAATAATGTGAGCATAGCTTGTGTTTCTAAGAGTATGAGATGAACAACCACCAGTATATATGAAGGTGCAGAGGCAAATACATAGGTGCTAACAGATTTAATAGTTAATCTGAAACCACCTCTTTGGATTTGTTACTGAAAACTCTGAACTGCTGCTTGCTTCAGATAGGGATGAAATGTGAAACCTGCTAATTTTATTCACAAAGGAAGCACAAGTAAATTTTTCAATTTTCTTCCCCCTGAAACAAAGTCTGCACAGTTTTTGGAGATTATTCACAGTTCAGGCCTTATTAAATTTGCATGTGGTATCTTTGAATAGAAAACAACAATTTCAGTAAAGAAAATGAATTACTACACAGGAATATTATTTTCTACACAGAAAATGCTGCAGTTGGGGACTTACTCTATGTAATATTTGCACATTTTTTTGGACAGAAAACAGAATTTTCTGCACAGGAAACAGCATTTTTGTGCACAGAAAAATAATACTTCTGTGCAGATATTATCTTCTATGCAAAAAATTCAATGTCTTGTGCAGAAAACGTTGAAGATTCTTATCAGTGTTTCCCAACACTTAACTGAAATGTTTTCACCCATTTTTTAAGTAGTTGCAAATTTTTTGTCCATCCTTGCTTTCAAATCAGTACACTAAGCAGATCTGGATCTAGGTATTATAACCACTGTAGTACATTTTAAATGGAACAGATCCTTTCTTACTATCCTGAAACTACTTCTTAATGCAGTTCAGAATTCTTTACAAATTGTTCGCATGTGAGTCAGAGTGTGAAAGTCAACAACCCATGATAAGGTGGTGAAAGTGACTTCTCTTTTATTTAGTGGTGGAGTGATGTTTGGAATACTACTTTGTAAAAGTACCTGTTTGCTTTGCTCAGTAGATTTCTTAATAGGAAATAGCATTACTGTTGTCATTAAAAGTAACATGACATTATTAGTACCTCTACTATGTTCCATGTTAGTGCTGAAGGTTGCCATGGTGGGGTGAAGAGTTCTCTCCCCCCTCCCCACCCACTGTTAAACTGCTGTCTTGTGCAATAAGAATGGTGCAGGGAATACTCAGACACTGAAATCCATGGCCATTTCTGCCCTATACTGTTACAGTGCTATTATTCCATTTTCAACATCCTGTGGAATTCTGGAATTTGTAGTTTACTGAAGCCAAAGAGTTCTCTGGCTGAGAATTCTAAATGCCCATCCCTAAGCTGCAAATCCCAGGATTCCATAGGACATTGAAAGTGGAATAATAGCACTATAACAGTGTCATGTGGAAATGGCCTATATTACTTTTGCTTAGTGACATAATGCTTCCGCCTCTACAGGAAGTATGAGCAGCTCCCAGCCACACATTCTGTAGTCACTATAGTACTGCATCCTGAGTAAATAACGTAACAGCATCAGAAGCAGCAGATAGGATCATGTAGTGTTCTCAGATCCTTAAAAACAGAAAAGAACCACTTCAACCACTACTGCACTTACTCTAACAAGAATTTGCTTTCCACATTATAACCAGAGCCTAACACTGCTGGCAGTCATTCCATTGACCTCTAAAATAAACTTTCTTACTTCTCACTACTTTGAACTTATGGGTAACAGTGCCACTGTTAATACATTAAGTCCAAACTCTGAATAAGTGTACTCTGCAGAAATATGTCATCCTCTCTCTAAGTGATAATCTAGGAAGAAGAAGTTCTGTACTCTTCTTGGCAGGCACTGCAAGATCGCAGTCAAGGTGTGTGTGTGTGTGGTTGAGGGGCATCTGGATCAACACCATGCAAGTCTACAGCTTCTGACAGGTTCTCTGTTCCATAAAGAATATGTAGTAATCTGTGAATGATCTAGAGATTTTAAACTGAAGAGTCATCATTAAAAGAGAGTAGTCCTAGAACTTCAACCTCTCATTTTAATCCTATAAATAAACACTAAACCTTTACATAACTAGGGCAGGGTTTTTTTCCCTCTTTAATCCTAAAGGGAAGATATATTCTTTATAATCCTCTGCAGTACTCATGTAATGGACATACTGCCTGTTTCTCCCTTGAGGAAATGCTCCACCCTTTTCTGTTTTCTCATTTTCAAAATCAGCCAGTGCTGCAATCTGTTCAGTAACTCCCTTCTGGGATTATTTATTGTCAAAACAGCAATCAGTGCATAGTTTTTAAACAGACTCAAAAACTCTGTTGGCATCTCCTTCAGGATATTTTCCAGGCGCCACATTTGTTTGATACCAAAGCTGTTGTAAATCAGCCTGTGGTGTTCACTGATGTCACCTATTAAACCACAGTTCTTGTTGAGGCCTCTTCCTTTTAAAACTACGAGAGATGTTGAGAGTTTTATTTGTGAGGTGCTGAACTGTATGATTGAACCCTTCTTACCACAGGTTAAGATACAGATGCCAATGGTAGTTGTTATGAGGTAGGAGGAAGTATGGTTAAAAAATGAATTTGTATTTAGCCTCTGTATATTGTGTAAAATTACAGCTACCATTTTTTCCTTTATTTTCCAGACAGAATATAGATATGTAATATGATGTATTTCAAAAAGTGAATGTTGAAGTTCAGATGCTCATAATGATGGTCCTCATGGCTACCAGCCAACCCCCGAGGATCCAGAAATCTAGGCAGCTGTATTGATTCTTTACAACAAACCAGTTCTAGCAGTTTTCATCTCCACAAGAGGTTGATCCAAAAGCATGTTGATCTAAAAGCTAATGCCCATTCAAAAACAAACCAGGCCAAAATAATTTGCACTGCTACAGGGATAGCTCATAAAAAATATTTTTCTGCTGAATTAAAAACAAAACACCATCCCTAAACCATTGTGTGTGACTTGCAGTTATGTTCAAGGGGACAGGGGAACCTGATGAGGGCAAGGCCATCATCCTTGCTAATCCAAAATTCCTGCTGCTCTAACCTTGTGATCTCTGATTCCACTGTGCCATTGGCTAAATGCAGATTTGCTTACCATTGGCATTGGTTCATGGGGGCTGTTCTGGTAAGTTATTGTGCTGTAGTGATAAGTTTGAAACACTGCAGGAAAAAAGGCAGCATGGTATACAATGGTATACTTAGCTAACTTTAGAGTCTAGGGAGGGGAGGTCTGTGGAAACGTGTTGGTTTAATGACAATAGCAAATGATTAGCATGGTGGACTCTCTCTTGGGTCCTTTCCACACTATACTTTTATAGTGCTATTATTCCAGTTTCAAGATCCTGTGGAATTCTGGGGTTTGTAGTTTCCTGAGGCCAAAGAGCTCTCTGGCTGAGAAGTCTACAGGCCCCTGTCTAAACTGCAAACCACAGGATTCCATAGGATGTTGAAAGTGGAATAATAGCACCATAACAGTGTAGTGCAGAAATGGTCTTAGAGTTTTTTAAACTGAGCTTACATGGGGTAATTGGACAGTGGATTCCTGTACTAGTAGTAGGTTGGACTAGATTGCCCTTGGATTCCTTTCTAACTCTTTTGTACTACAATTTATGATTGTTCTCTTTCAAGCTAGTTTTGCTGCATTGGAGGTCTTATATGTTCATTCTGGTGTGTGGGCCCATGGATATCTGGACTTCAGCACCAAATGCACTGTTGTTGAATTTGGGCATTGGATACTTAGTTCCCAACCTCACTTCAGATCCTTGGACAAGCTTGTTGTGACTCAATGTACCTTACAGTGTTGAGGGATTAAATAAATAAGGATTTATTACCACCTGCCCTGTAGCTCAAGAAACAGGGTGTATTTAAAAAGCAACAACACCTAACTGAATTAGGGATGGCATTGAGGAAATGCTGATTGTTTGCTATGGTCCTTAAGCTGGCAGTAGAGTGAAAAGGTGACCCAGTACTCTTAACAGCCTTGTTGCTCTAGCAAAATGTTCTGCTACAATTAAACAGACTAATTCACCTGAGGTTGGTCCTGCTGCCCTTTGCAGTTGCTTTTACACCTGTGGGACAATGCTAATTAGTCAAAGTGCAGCACAAGATCATCTTAATTAAAATATTTTCTTTTCATGTCTAGATAGCTTCACTGAGTGGCAAAGGACCTTTCTGCTACTGCCCTGCTTTACATTAACAGGCAATCTGATTCTCCTTATTTCATTTCTTGCATGTCTTTTCTGCATAGGGCCACTTCACCTGTGACATACCCAGTGCATCTCCAGGGTGTCCACAGACCTCTGCCTCTGCCTCTCCTTTCAAAAATGACAGTGTTCAGTGTGCTGGACACATTGAAAGTGTGCTTGCCATGAAAAATGTGTGAAGCTGCCTAGTGAGAGTGAGCTCCAGTGCATATATTTACTGAAGAACTGATAATGAAGTAACATGCTGGGAAAGTGGCATGAACTTGTCCCATCAACCAGGGTAGCAATGAATATAGTTAATGTCAAATGTAAGCTGAGCCTTTGATGTGAATCCCTAATCTCATGGAGGCCCAGTTCAGAGATCTTATCCCAGAATAATAATGCAAACTTGGCCTCTATACTAACAGACACTGATATGGAGGGGCCAACTCAGGAGGTTGAATGCATGACACAGGAAGGGGCTCCCACTTCATTCTAGTTTATGCTCTTTTTATAAAATAAATAATCAGAGCTGTGTTTCTTGGATGTTCTCTGTGTGTATTTGCCTTCGAATTGCCTGTCAACTTAGGGCTATCCAATGAATTTCATAGGCTTTTCTTAGGCAAGGAATAGTCAGACAAGGCCATTTCCGCACTACAGTGTTATAGTGCTATTATTCCACTTTCAACGTCCTATGGAATCCTGGGGTTTGCAGTTTAGGGAGGGGCATTTAGAATTCTGAGCCAGAGAGCTCTTGGGTCTCAGTAAACTACAAACTCCAGAATTCCACAGGATGTTGAAAGTGGAATAATAGCACAGTAGCAGTGTAGCGCAGAAATGGCCATGGTTTTGCCAGTTATTTCTTCTGAATACTGTGTATTTATTCTACTAGGGGAGATTTGGGGCCTATGTAAAAAATAGTGTTGGATG
Source organism: Ctenosaura bakeri (assembly GCA_948474755.1). Classification (NCBI taxonomy): domain Eukaryota; kingdom Metazoa; phylum Chordata; class Lepidosauria; order Squamata; family Iguanidae; genus Ctenosaura; species Ctenosaura bakeri. The sequence continues at coordinate 452,904 of CAOLHI010000984.1, forward strand.
GATGAGATCAAGTGAACAACATAAACATATAACCAAGCAAATTAGAATTCATTTTTTTAAAAAAGAAGGTATTCATTAATTAAACAGAAATATAAGAAGTAGACTGATTTCTTGAGATGGCTCACTTCAAATGGTTGCTTGAAAATTTAAATACATATTTACAGAATACATGCATACAAATGACATCAAGAAAAGAACACCATAGTTTGTATTGTGTGTTTCCTCAATGAAAAAAAACTAGCAGAAAACACCGTAGAAAAGTAGTAATAAAAAAGGCAGAATGCAGATCAGTATCATAAGAGTGCTGAGAACAGGCTGTTTTTGCAAGGCTATAATAGTGTAACTTTTACCTAAAACAGTATGTGTCCCATAAACAGGGTGGTCAGCTGAGAAAACACCTAGGGCAATTGGACCATATAAGTCATCAGCAGGTTATTTTAGGTTGGCCTGCTTCTCAAACCCCTTGATGCTACTTAGAAGTACCTGACCCACATTGTAATTGAAAATGCAGAAACTACATTGAGGGAAGGGGATTAAATATTTCTATTCATACAGAATACATTTGTTCCATTCTGGGATGGATTTATGCCTCTGTTGATTAAGCCAAGTCCCCCAAATTGCCCAAATGTATGCACAGGCATAAAACAATTGGGTTATTGACAGGGGACATAATGTGGTTTTGGGAATTATTATTATTTATTATAACATTATGTGGATGTAGAATAACCCTATGGTTTTGAAGATCCCCTCAAACCTATGGTAGTTCTAAATCTAATATGCTTGAAGTGCACACGTTCTGCTGAATATCCTCTTTAGGAAAATTGAGTCCCATTGTTTTCAAATGGAATTATTTTGTATTTCTTCAGGAAGTATGAAGGTAAACGGTTCTGTGGTTGTGTGTGCCAAATGCAATCACATCTAAAACATGAGGCTCAAACAGCTCAAGACTGAAATCTTTCTGGCCCCAGAAGATTTCAGTCTTGAGTTGCACAGTGCTATATGCATCTTTAAATGATTTCCACAAGTTCCAACTCATGCTTTATACAATCGCTTTTATGTTATGTCATGTTATGTTAAAATTCACTTTTGGAAGTACCTCTCTGTGGATATCTCCAGCTTGCTCTGATCATCTTAGTTAATAGTCAGTTGTATTTCTTGAAATTGCCTAGTGTTCTGGGCTGTTAAACACAAGACAGAACCTGCTACAGGGGACAAAGTAAAACTAACCACATGATAGGTTAATTGTGTGTGGCTTGTAGCCATATCAGAGCTCTCCCCATTTCAATCCTGGGGAGACAGTTTGCAGCCATGGTCCTGGCAAATTTTTTTTTTTAAAAAAAAGAACATTCACATTCTTCTCTTCTCCCCCATTGACATTAGCGATAAGGAAAATTCTCCCAATGAGAACAGTGGGAGCTCCCTTCACCACCACCACCACTGATAACTGCAGTGTAGGGTGATTTTTTAAAGGGATCACAGCCAGATAGGAAGGGGAAAATCTTATGATGAAGTCCCAGTTGACACCTCACCTTCCCACACAGAACACTCAAAGACATTTTGCAGCCCGAGTTGGAAAGGACAACATGTCCCTTTTCTGCTAGTTAAAAGTACAGAAGCTGATTCTTATCTGAACACTAGCAATGAGATAGTGTCTTACCCCACACCTCAGGAAACAATCTAGTTTAGCAGGGGCTAGAATAGGTTGTACGCTGTGTCTTAGAAGAGAAGGAAACGGTTGGGGAGTTCAGGAAGAATAGCCACACAGAAGGCTTCGATGTCTGCCCCCTCCCAGCATCTGCTGCCTGAGGCAGTTATTCTGCCTTGTGGTAAGAGTTGTGGAACACCCTCCCATTAGAGGCATAACTGGAGCCAAAGCTGGTTTAATTCAAGCGCCAAGTTAAAAGCATGGCTTTTTATTAAAGCTTCTAGGGTCTGATGGCATCATCCAAATCCATAACATGCACATCATTTTAAACTTGTCTCACTTCTTGATGTTTAACATTTTAAATATTGGTTAATGTGCTTTTAAAGCTACTTGAATTTTTTTCTTGTTTAAATCCTTTGTTGTTTTTAATTTTTTACTGTTTCGAATTATTTAAACTGATTTTCTTGTACAATGCCATGAGATTTTATGATCTGGATATAAATATTTTTATTTTATAAATAATGATGGGATCAATTTCTTTCCAATTTTCTACTGGATTAAAAGAAATCGATGTGTTGAGCTGGTACAAAAATTCTGATTGTAGTGGGATCTGACAGGAGAATATTCTGGGAAAAACGAAACATGCATGACTCTTCAAAAATTAAAATTGGACACACACACACACACACACACAAACCTAGGACTTTTTAGTATTTTTACAGCACATCCACACTGTGTAAAAAGACCAGAAAGTGCCAGATTTTGTACCTGTTCTTTCTGATTTTATTTTGAAGATTCATACACATTTTGTTTATCCCAGAATATTTTCTGTCAGCTCCTGGTACAATCAGAGACTTTTTATACTCCCCAGATCAGTTTGTTTTAACCCAGCATAACATTAGAAAGAACAAGTAGAAAATCTGGGACTTTTCAAACAGTCTGGACATATCTGCTATTAGTCTGGATGTCTTACTAGATCAAGAAATTTCATTTTTCTTAAATGTAGAGCAACCTTGCTCTGCTGCATAGGGTGCTAAACAGTGCTGCTTAAATGAGTGGATAGCACTCTTTTATGACATAGACTTTTCTGCCTCAAAAGATTATATTTTTGTGACTATGGAATAATGCTAAAGGCCACAATGGGAGCTTAGACCAGGCCTCATTGTGTATTATAATGAACCACCTGTACTTTGAACTTTTCAGGAACTAAAGCTCATTGCAAACTGGACACCAAACAAGGATAAAAGGAAAACAGCCAGGGAGCTAAGGCATTCCTCTTCACCTGCTGGGCCTGCCAATTAACCCTGCCAGGAACCCAAAAACTAGACTAGAAGTGTCGACTGAAAATGAGCTAGGCAAGGAGGGGAAACACTGAGAAAGTCAAACAGTTCCATAAGAAATCTAATCAGCTCCCTATCCAGCCGGGGAGGGGGGAATACCTGACTTGTGTAGCAGGGAACAGCATGATACAATTTACAAACTCCACTACACTTTAGAAACTGCTGTGGGAGCGGGGACACAAATACTGAAGAGACCCTGTTGGAATCTGGAGCTGTGCTATATGTCTGTGGTATTTGTTTGTGAAGAGCCCCATGGATTTATGTAGTATGTTTATAAGACTCTAAAAATCTGTGAGTTGGTGCTGCTAATGCTAATCAGTGGGGGGGGGTTGTTTTTGTTTTAGTCCCTGTTTTTCTTATCACAGTCTGCAAAAGACTTGTGCACCTTTTTCTGCTTTATTCTGAGGCCAGCTTCCTTCTGGACTTCCTTTGTTTTCTAACAGGTGTACTCTCTCCGTCTTCGTGTTGCAAAGCTCTTACTGAATAACCACACTACTACTTGTAATCAGACAAGTGTGGGAAAGACACCAGGGCCATGTGAGTTCATCTATACAGTGTAGCAAAGTGGATTTTCCTTCTGCTAGAATTTGAATTTCAATTCCCAGTGCTTGGATGGTGTCGTATTAAGGGCTGTGATAGGAAAAAATGAGGAAAGCACATGCCTCATATCTGATCCCGACGTTTACAAAAACACTTGACATCTTCCTACCTGCTTGCCTTTCTGAATTTTTGAACTGTATCAGATGCAGCCCACATGGCAACAATTTAAGTGTGGGACTGCAGTACTGAGCTAGGACATGGTGTGATGGAAAAAAAAGTTCATGTACAGAATTAAATCCAATGTAAATAAGATTGAAGACATACCAGAAAGGACTTTTCCAGTGTAGTATCTTTTGTGTGGTTGTAGGTCATCAAAGGTGTAGTTTAAAACATTGGGAGGATGTGCTGGAGCTTCTCCATTTCAAAAATGCGATGAATCTGACTCTTCATCTTCCACCAGTACTTTCTTCCATGTTACTGTGTAATACAGGCTAGCACAGGCCTTTATTCTGGTCTTCCAGAAAAACTCTTAGATTTAGGTGGCGTTTCATCATGTTTCCCCAAAACATAAAGAGCAACTCTTGTTTCAAAGTGCCCCAGGCTTGTTAAACTACCTGGAACTAATGCCACTGCTACAGGGTGATTTGTTTCTGAAATTTTCCTCTGACAGGCCTCTAACATGGATCTTGCACTGGCTGATCTTGATGACCTTTGAAGCAAAGACTCTGGATCTAAAGAGCAGTGAAGGCCCAGAGCAAAGTACACCTCCAGACTCAAGCCATAGACAGTTAATGTTCCTTCTCTAAGGCCATGAAATCAATCTTCTAGGTCAGTTTGTGGCTTGCCTCAGTATTATGTTTATGCATTTCTGACAGAGTTGTTTGCAGCCTCACTTACATCAGTGAATCTTTCCATTTATTTTTATTTTTATTTTATTTATTTTTTTGCTGATTTCAGCTCATAAGAGTAACCACTTTATGAGTTTCATAAACTTGTGGAATCCAAATAGCAAAAGTGAAATCAATACTTTCTTTGACTAATTTTCAGGGCCCAACATTCTACTGCTGACACCTTAGAGCAGAAAAGACGGGAAAGATGTATCAGTCCTCTCCCAATGCATGCCAGGAAATCTTCATAAGAAAAAATTGGGTACTAAGCACAAAGTCTCTCATTAATCACAGTGTTTAGCCCAGATGGTCTTTGCTTCTGCCTCTGTCCATCCTCTGTCTTTTCTATTACAGTGATTCACCAAAATGTTTATTTGTGAGCCTGCTTTGCATTCATGATATGCAGACGTTGCTTAGTAAGAAGGTAGTTGAAGGAGTTTAGGTCTTCTGACGGGACTGAGAAAAATTTGAGAGGACCAAAAAGCCAGATTAGGTGCCTTCTCTATGAATGTGCTATGACTTCTGCTTGTCTTTGTTTGGAAGGAGAAAAGAGAACTAGAACTATCAGTTTACAAGATCTGTATGCTATTCCAATTATTCTTTTTTAACTGTGAAAATCATTTGGAAGAAAAATTTTTGGTTCACATACTTCTTCCATCATGTGATTCAAACACAAGTTTGAATATGTCCACATGGAATACAAGTTTCCCTATTATTCTATATACTGAAGGCCAATTTGTATGTACATATGAGGTAATAATCAGTGCAGTAACTTGAGGGATAAGAAAGGTAAATCTTTCATGACAGTTTGGTATCTGTTTCACATCATGAAACAAATGCAGCAATTATGTGAAAAAAATGGTTATAGGAAATTGACACTGGCCCTACTGCTCATCAAAAGGTCAGCTTCCCATACTTGTTTCAGGGTCCTGTCACTACCAACTGGGAAACTGTCTTGTACTAATTATCCAGTTAGCCCAGTGTTTTTGTCTAGCTGTTGAGGTACTTCGATAGAAGTCCATTCTCTGCTACTCAACCTCCTTTAATTGGAGATGCAAACTACTGAGCATAAGATTACTTATATGTCACGGAGGCCAAGACTGGTCATCCAAGAAGACATGTGTAGGCTATCTCCTTATATGGCCCTTGCCCCATCTGTCATTATTGTCTTACTTCTTGGCCCTTTAACTGATAACACTAGGCCTTAGAAATAGAAAGAATATTCAATTGAAAAGTGGTCAAAACATATTTTTGAGTATTGAGAAACCCCAATGAGAAGAATCCTGGACTGATGTGAATCTTTGCAGTTTGGGACTTCGTCTGCACAAAATTCACATGTGATTATTTTGCACTGGAAACAGCATTTTCTGTGTGGAAAATAATATTTCAGTGCAGAAATATACATTCCTGAACTGCCAATGCCTGAAATGGGGAGGGGGGTTATTCTAAGTTAAAAATCGTACATGGATGATTTGCATAGAAGACAGCATTGGTGACATCTGATGCAGAGGGGAGTATAATAGGAGTGCTGCCCTCCACACCAGCTGCTTCTGTGAATGGAGGATGCATGGTAGTGCTGCCTTTTCCTTCTGCAGTGCAGCTGGGTACTGTCTCAGGCTATGCTGGAGCAGGAAGCACAGCCATTGCACTTCCAGGCTCCCCGCACCTAAGGTAAATGCAGATACGTGGCAGGATGGTGGAGCGATCACCAGTCATTGTTGAGTAAAACCCATCTACTGCACAATCGCACCGCCTGGGATGAGACCTGGATGACATCATGCAGAAGTATCGTCCGAGTCCCGTCCTTCTCCTGTTCCCAGTGTGGGATAACAACGTCCTGTAGAAAGAGCCCTAGAGAAGACCAACATCTCTAGCTAGGCCATAACATAATAAGATTACTCTCATCTATGCCTTGATCATAGATTGAAGAGTGAATCTGTCAGATGTTGCTGAGATTTGCATGGGTATACTTGTGGGCTGGATCTGATCTAGTTCTGCCTGCCTGGGCACTTGCCATAGCACCATCCCAGGTGGACACATTGTTAAGAAGGGATCTTTGTTCTATTTTCATTGTCAGGAGGCCTCTCCCATCTGAGACAGATTCTGAGGTTGTCCACTTAGACAGACTAGGGATGTTGCAGTGTCTAATAATGTCTAACAGTAAAAAACCTCAGGACAGTACTTCTGTGGATAATCAGTATCCATGTAAAGGCAGCCATGTGTTGTCCAGCTCAAGACTTCAAAGCTTCAGTGACAACCATGAGTCCATTTCAAGAGAAATACATACTCTTGACTCAAGTTCTGTAGGGCCATTGACTGGGAAATGTGTGAACAAAGTGTTAGACTAGATAAGCCTTTTTGCTGATCCCAAATGGTTCTTCATATGTTGTTATATATGACAGTGCTTCTCAGGCTATCTGATGTGGGGGAGGTCAACATTTTTTTTTCTAGTGCAAGAGGGACTAGCACCCTATTTGTGGTCATTGGCCAAATTTTTCGTTTCTTTCTTGCAAACTTGCCAGCATCTGGCAGCCAGTGTCTCAGGGACCCATACCAGTCCAGGAACCACCACTTTGAGTACCACTGTTATATAAGACTAATGGTCTGAAGATGGGAGGGGACATTCAAGAAACTCTATTATCTTGATTACACCAATCCCTGGTGAGGGTTCCCCATGATGACAAATCTCATCTGTAGGGAGGGAGAATTCATTAAGACAGCTTATCTGTGGTGAGTTTTGGAATTTAAGAGAATGTTGTGGAAAAAACAGACCAAGCATATCTGTGTTGTAGTGACAAATGCTTTTTTGTATAAGGCAGCAGTTCCTGAGAAAGAACATACAATTTCCGCTCTTGTTTTCTGAAAGACATTTGCAGCAATGAGTTGAATTAATATTATGCGAACATCTCACCTTGAAGAAAACAATTAACTTGAATATTCAGTATTGTTTGATGGCATGGTGGAAATAGAACTAAATGGGAATGCTTTCCACGTCTGTAGTCTGAGTTATATTTAAACTGGACTGGATTTCTGCAAAGTTGCAGAAATCACATAAGTTTCCCCATATCAAGTGGGAAGCTATCTATGCAATGTACATATTTTCCTAATACATTTTAACCTGACAGTCATGCTATGCTTCTTTAAGTGTGCCCTCCACTGCTTCCTTCTCTATTAAAGTGTTTGACAAGCCAACAGTGAATTGTCCTTGTCTTACAATAGGAACACTGGAAAAGCCAGAGTTAAAGGTGATCTTCCAGGGATCTCTTTACTATTTGACTTTTGATTCAAGTGCTTTATTGCACAGAGAAGGTTAGAAGCTTGAGCTGATTTGTTTTTAAGGGATCAAACAGAGGGATTTATCTGATATAGGACATCTGTGTTTAGTTCTTTTTATTATCTTTCTTTTCACAGTGGCAGGTCTTTACAATGGCTTAGGATTTTTTATGTAGTAGCATTTCAATACTAGTAGAGGTCAGATGTTTTTGCCTTTGCCAAAAATTACAGAATTCATGGATTTTTAATGGAGACACCTTTTAAATTAGCAATGGACAGGTTGCTGGGTCTGAGTCTAGGGGCTAGTTTTAGTTTCTGAGGTTACTAGTCATTTTAATGCAGTGGGAAGAGCTTTGGAAGGTTTGTGTTAAAATCACTGCTCCAATAATGTCAGCATTTTAGTGTATCCTTCCAACAAAGTGCGGTATCGGGTGGAGGGGGAGAAGATATTGGATGACTGGTGGATATTAGAATTCTAATAGAAAAAAAGTAGTTTTGGAAAGCCTGATATCTGTCTTCTTTTGCTTTACAATGTTTCTCTTTTTCATCTGTGCCAGGTATGAGGAACGTCTGGCATGAAAAGTATGTATAATTTGCAAATGTAATGAACAGCTGAGAGTCAATCCGCCTGAGAGAGGGGGAAAGAGTTTGCCTCTGATAACAGTCTGATGACAGGGGACAGTGAATGGAGCTTGTTTCCAGTCTGCAGGTTGGCATAAATAATTTGCCATCCAGGAGACGAGACATATACAACGTGAAGGAACTTACCTTTCAGACTAGAGACAGCCTTTCCCCTGCTCATTAGTGAGCAAGGATTAGGAAGTATGCATACATGCTGTGTGTAAAAAAGTTGTGTATGAATAGTGTGGATGGAATGTATGTGCTTATCTATGTGCATGAGAGAAAGGGGAGAGAATGTTTGGGAGTGTTTTGGGGATACATGGCAACAGTGGTAACTTTGGCTCGTGATTTTGGCCACTGCTGGCCTGTGGCTTCTATTTTTCTGGTTCAGGTCCCCCTCAAAGTTCCCACATCCCTAATTTATGAATCATTTTCAGTACAATTCCAATGTGAAATGTTGCTTGAATCATACACCTTCTTCCTGTTTCTTCCTGTTTTTAATTCTGGATTTCCCCAGTCCTTAGAAAAAGCCCAGATGCTCTATGCAACATTTGAGGTCCTGATTTTTGTATACAGTTCATTTGACCAAAGTGGGCTTCCTTGCCCCTTTTTATCTCAGCAGCACCTCAGCTCTCTAAAATTTATTGCAGTGTCAGCTAAGGGGATATGCTGAATGGAGTGAGTGATGGTGTATATGTGGAGGAAGAGGATTTCAACTGGTTGGCCTTGAGTTAGTGAAGCCCTTGCAATAAAAGAAGGCAGATCCTTCATTCAACCCAGTAATTATGTAGCCATACCTAGTGATGATGCTTTCCCTTTGTATTTATGGTGTAATTTGAAGTGCCGTGTGAAAGTCCCCCAGAAACATAAGCCGCTAATGAGGTTTTTAAATATATGCATTTCAAGATTCTAGTATTGAGAGTAGATAGAAATGTTTTTGGACTTCTGGTTCCAGTGTGAGGAAGGGAGGCATAGAATCATAGAATCATAGAATCATAGAAATTCAGAGTTGGAAGAGACCACACAGGCCATCCAGTCCAACCCCCTGCCATGCAGGAACACCCTCAAATCAATCCCGACAGATGGCCATCAAGCCTCTGCTTAAAAACCTCCAAGGAAGGAGACTCCACTACACTCCGAGGCAGCAGATTCCACTGCCGGACAGCCCTGACTGTCAGGAAGTTCTTCCTGAGGTTCAGGTGGAATCTCCTTTCCTGCAGCTTGAATCCATTGCTCCTTGTCCTGGTCTCTGGAACAGCAGAAAACAAGCCTTCTCCCTCCTCTATGTGGCATCCCTTCAAATATTTAAACATGGCTATCATGTCCCTTCTTAACCTCCTCTTCTGCAGACTAAACATACCCAGCTCTCTAAGTCTATCCTCATAGGGCATGGCTTCCAGGCCTCTCACCATTTTGGTCACCCTCCTCTGGACTTGCTCCAGCTTGTCAATATCCTTCTTGAATTGGGGTGCCCAGAACTGGACACAGTATTCAAGATGGGGTCTAACCAAAGCAGAGTAGAGTGGTACCAGTACCTCCCTCGATCTAGATACCATACTCCTATTGATGCAGCCAAGAATTGCATTGGCTTTCTTGGCTGCCGCATCACACTGCTGACTCATGTTCAGCTTGTGGTCTATGAAGACTCCTAGATCCCTTTCACACGTACTGCTATCCAGCCACGTGTCCCCCATCCTATATTTCTGTATTCCATTATTTCTGCCTAAGTGTAGGACCTTACATTTCTCTCTGTTGAATTTCATTTTGTTCGCCCTGGCCCAGCTCTCCAATCTATGCAGGTCATTTTGAATTTTGATCCTGTCCTCTGGCGTATTAGCAACCCCTCCCAATTTGGTGTCATCTGCAAATTTGATGAGCATGCCCTCTATTCCTTCATCCAAGTCGTTGATAAAAATATTGAACAGCACTGGGCCTAGGACAGAACCCTGTGGCACCCCGCTAGTCACTTCTCTCCAGGATGAAAAGCAGCCATTCGTGATCACCCTTTGGGTTCGGTCGGTCAACCAATTACAAATCCAAATAACAGTAGCCCTGTCCAGCCCACATTTTACTAGCTTCGTTGCAAGAATGTCATGGGGAACTTTGTCAAAGGCCTTACTGAAATCGAGATATGCTACATCCACAGCATTCCCTTCATCTATCAAGCTAGTAACTCTATCATAAAAAGAGATAAGATTAGTCTGGCATGACTTATTTTTGAGAAATCCATGTTGACTTTTCGTGATTACCGCGTTGTTTTCTAAATGATTAGAAACTGACTGCTTAATGATCTGCTCCAGGATCTTTCCGGGTACTGATGTCAGGCTGACTGGGCGATAATTATTTGGGTCCTCTTTTTTTCCCTTCTTGAAGATGGGGATAACATTTGCTCTCTTCC